>WAAF01006103.1:188898-240768 GCA_013400475.1 Tricholaema leucomelas
CTATGCTATTCTATGCTATGCTATTCTATGCTATGCTATTCTATGCTATGCTATTCTATGCTATGCTATTCTATGCTATTCTGTTCTATCTTGGTCTGGGTATCACAGCTGCACACAAAAAGTTCAGTGTTGATGAAAACACATAAAAGCTTATAAGAAAGACAGAAAATGCCTTAGGAACAACCAAAAAAAAAAAAAAAAAAGAGAGAGAGAGAGAGAGAGAGGTAGAGAAAGAAAATTCATTTTAATAAACTACTTCTGGACAACAGGAAAAACTGGAAAAATAAGTAGGATCAAATAGAAGTTGTTTACCCTGCAATGTTACAGAGGACATCAATCCTTTCAATCTTTTTGGCCAGATTTTCTATCTGCTCCTTTTTGGTGACATCCAGGACCTGTATTTCAATGCCTAGAAAAACATGGTACTCATTTCAGTGTATTTGGCTAAGCATCAGCAGGGTTTTTTTGATATGCTGAGGACTAAATCTATGATTCAAGTTAGTGTCCTGTCAGGAAGAGTCTTCTCTCAGTGGTTCACTATGACGTGGAGACTCCTTGAGCAAAGAGCACCTCAACGCTTAAAACAGTGCAATAGTTAGGTCAGCAATGGGTAGCATGGCATGCTACTTAAGAGAACTAAAAAAAGATAACTGATTTGATTGTCATACAGCATCACATGAGCAGGTGAACTCATGTCATTTACCATAACAATGTTTCCAATAAAGCTGAATTCCACAGTGCTCTCAAGCTGAAGAATTACAGAACCTCTATAATCATGACAAGCTTTTATGCCTATTATTGTAGAATGGTAATTACCTGGCACTAGTTACACATGCCATGCTCACAATCACATTACATGCCATCTATCCATGTGTCACCGAGGATGCGTCAATGTGATGGTTTGGGTGTCCCCTGCCCCNTTGGAGGGTGGGGTTAGAGAATAAGATGCAGCCCATCGAGTTCCCTGGCAGCAGCCCAAGTGAGAGAAGTGCTGAGAGAGTGTTATCTATGTTTTGCTTGCCTTTCTTACACATCTCAGCAAGCCAATGAGTGAAGCAGACATCACCATTGTTTTCCTTTCACAGCCTGTAATCTAGTTCTTCTCACCAAAACATTCTAGCTAGGCTCAAACTACCACAGTCAACTTTGTACCATTTAAGTAATGAGAAAAAGTGAAGAAAAAGAGATTTTCTAGAAGCCAGTGACTAGTGCAACATGGAATGGTCTCATAGCTGTGATAACAGAAATGCAGAGGAAGTATAAGACTTGGATGGCTTCCACCACAACAGCTTGTTTAAAAATATGACGTTTGTGGTTTTGCAACTATTTGTTTATAAATGAACAAAAGAGAACTGGAAGCCTTGCTCTTGCTACAAGCTTCTGTGTGGTTCAGCTCCTGACAGCTGTCACTGTCAGTGCTTACAGCTCTGACTGTGCTTGTGTCATGCCTTCAAGGAAGCCACTGATATCAAACCAACCAACCTCCCTACTCACCCTACTCAAAGCCATAACCCTTCTATTTTGGTCAGAGATGTTATCTCTGAAACCTTGAGAAATATAATTACTGCAAGAAAGGGTAAAGTTCATCTCTTCCAAACACTCTTCAGTAGAATCAGCCTGGTCATGGTGCATCCTGCATCTAGGATGAAGAGAGATGTTAGCGCAGAATGCGCTTGTGCCCCAAGTCAACGAAAGGCAACAGAAAGAAGGTTGGAGATGGCAAAGTCTGACTAAATACAAGGTGTGTTTGTGTTGTTCTAAAAAACATCATTATTTTCAAGTCATGAGGGCAGTCACACTGCAGCAGGCACCTACAGAGGTTGTTGAAATTCCATCTTTGGTTACATTCAGATCTTGACTCAACACAGCCCTGAGCAACCTGCTTTATCTAGAACCCTTTGAATAGTAGGCAGGACGAAATGGCCTCTGGAGGTCTCACCTAGCTTACATATTTCTGTGAAGTACTGTCTGTAAAGCATCTGAGTACTATCCAAATTATGAGAGAATTTGATTTGAAAGGGATCAAAAACTTTCTTTTGAAGCCAATGTGCCAAGTCCATGAACAGGCATTGTATGCTTTAGTGAAACGATACAGACACCTTTGAAGAGATATGTGTATAATGATGCAATTAGACCACAGAGCAGGGATTAACATCAGCATGGGAATTACCTCTGCTAGATGAAATTCCAAGAAAACAGTGTGCCAAGCTTGGATGAATTATAGCTTAACTAATCACATGTCAGAAGGACAGAAAATAGCTCAGAGCATTTGGAAAACTACCTCTGTCCTGGTAAGCACACTAGAAGCAGGGGGAAAAGAAGCACAGTTCTAAACATAACACTTTCTTAAACAACCTCAGTGTGAACCTGGATGGTCCTAAGGCTCCCAAAGAAATTTAAAGGGATTGTTTGTGGTGGACTCCAGTCAACAGGATCGATGTTGTTTCTAAAAAGCTGTGCCAGAAAAAAGTGGTTTGCATATTTGGCTGTCACAGTATAACAGGAATTCATTCAATCCACTGCCTCCTGTCAGATTAAGATGGAAGCACTTTCAGCTGCAAGATATATTGAAGTCTTATTACTTGTTTCAAGACTGAAAAAAAACTATTTTATAACATTCCACACTTGTCAGGAAACTTGTCAAGAAACACAGCTATGCAAAGCCTATTCCTTGATGTAGCTTGCTGTGATATCAGGAGGAAAACCTTCAGGCCTGAGCATTTGTACAGACAGAATAGGTTCATCTAAGATGGAATTAGCTTCTGAAGATACACAAATTCTACCAGGCAGCTATCCTTATAATGCATTTCTTAGTAAGTGTGGACCATAGAAATGCAAGACATTAATTATACTTTTTATATAGCTAAATGTTTGTTCTTGTGATCAGAGAAAAGCACTCCTTGCCTTTTAGAGTGATATGTTTGACAGTCAGCTTAGTTATCTTAAAGGGTAACTGAAATGGGTACCATTGGGAAGGAGAAATCAGCTGTTTCTGTGGCATGAAAAACTCAGTTATTCCACATGCCTGGACTAATACTCTGTCTGCTGTGCTGATGCAATACTGTACGTGCTAAATCTCTGCCATTCCACAGCCCAGAATAAAAGCAAGGGCAAAATCTACAGAATGAGTCTGGATGTTTTCCATTTTTTGCTGGCCTTTTGAAGTTTGCCCTATCCTCAAGTTGTATTTCAGCCAGTCTGCAAGAAAACTTGCAAGAGCTGAACTAATGCCTGTTGCAAGTCATTTATTACCTGGGTATGTCTGCAGTTCTTGCAGCTTAGCCTCGTTGACGTCTGTAGCAATGACTCTGGCTCCTTCTTTAGCAAAAGCCTGAAGAATACAAGTAAGAGAAGAAGTTTATATTTAGGTAGCCCAGATCTTACCAGAAATAATTTTTTTTTCCCTCTCATTTCCTTTCTGGGTTGAAATACAGGTTGACTGAATATAGCTGGTCCCTCACTTTTCATTCTAGGCACATCAGGGAGCAATGGACACCAATTACCACATGTTCTGGGAACAAACAGCAACTACACATAAGACAGACTTGAGATAAATCCAGTCTGTAAAGTATAAGAACTGTAAGCAGACTGACAGCTGGTAATATTATTGCTCTTATTAGCCACATGAGCACTAGCAAGCATATTACAAACACATGGGGCTAGAATTGTCTGTATTGTTGGATTTAAATGACGTTATGGGAGCTGACAAGTCATAAGCTTAGTATATAAGCCTTTTTTTGGGTGTCAAAATCATTGGCATAGAATAATATGAAAAGATGCACTACTTTGAAAGAGTATCTGTGGTTAAGTATCATTCTATATAAATATGTGAAGGGTGAGTGCCAAGAGGAGGGAGCCAGGCTCTGCTTGGTGATGCCCAACAACAGGACAAGGGGCAATGGGTGGAAGTCAAGGCATAGGAAGTTCCACAGAAACATAAGAATCANGTAGACAGCAATGAGGTCATCCCTGAGCCTCCTCTTCTCCAGGCTAAACAACCCCAGCTCCCTCAGCCTCTCCTCATAGGCTTTGTGTTCCAGGCCCCTTACCAGCTTTGTCGCCCTTCTCTGGACACGTTCCAGTACCTCAACATCTCTCTTGAATTGAGGAGCCCAGAACTGGACACAGCACTCAAGGTGTGGCCTGACCAGTGTTGAGTACAGGGGCAGAATAACCTCCCTCATCCTACTGGCCACACTGTTCCTGATACAGGCCAGGATGCCATTGGCTTTCTTGGCCACCTGGGCACACTGCTGGCTCATCTTCAGCTACTATCTACCAGTACCTTCAGGTCCCTTTCTTCCTGGCTGCTCTCCAGCCACTCTGTCCCCAGCCTGTAGCACTGTTGGGGGCTGTTGTGGCCAAAGTGCAGAACTCTGCAAAAATTTTAACCACTATGAGGGTGACAGAGCAGTGGAACAGGCTGCCCAGGGGGGTTGTGGAGTCTCCCTCTCTGGACATGTTCAAGACTCCCCTGGATGCATTCCTGTGTCATCTGGTAGAAGTGATCCTGCTCTGGCAGGGGGGTCATACTAAACAATCTTTTGATGTCCTTTCCAGCCCCTAACATTCTGCAACTTTCTGATTCTGTGATTCTTGCTGCTTCCCTCAAAACCTGCTTTTTCTACAGAGACACAGAAGTTACTTTGACTTCTGACCGTAGTCCCTAACCTTCAGAATGAGAGTCTGAAGTGCAGCTGAAGAGGATAGTGGTATTAAACATGCCAGTCTTCTATGGTTTGCTGTATATTTACAAAGTGAAATTATCAGGAAAATTACCTCCTACTTGCACCAAGTGCGAAGATCAGCAGTCCTCTGCATTCTTAACCATGTGCATGAGGAACCTACTAGTTTGGCTTGTTGATTATGTTACAGAGATAGTTCTACTAGTTTTTTTATCTGCTGTGCTAGTTTGAGCCTAGGTGGAATGTTTTGATGAGAAGAATTACATTATAGGCTGTGAAAAGGAAACAGTGGTGCTGTCTACTTCACTTGTAGGCTTGCTGAGGTGTATAAGAACAAGAACACAAACATAGATAACAGAGTCTCTCTCTGGGCTCTGTGGCTGCATGAACTTCTCTCTCCAGCCATCTGTGTGACTAATCATTCTGTTTCCTAACCCCCCTGGCTGACTCTCCAAACTCACCTTAAGCATAAGGCGAAGTCTGGGATAAGGTAGAGGGGTGGGAGAAGGTGGAAGGGCAGTTGGGAGCCCCTCCTGAGGACTCAGGTTTTTGTGCTAAGCTGTAAATATAGCTTCATTCATTCAATTTTCAGATCAACTGAGTCTAGTCTGGGTGATATTCCTAAGTGTGGGGGAGCGGGTAACACCCAAACCATCACATCTGCTATGGAAGAAGGGAGGAACAGAGTAAGAACTGGACGAAGAGAATGGATGGTTACCAGAAAGTTGAATTCTGTTTAACAACAATTAAATAAAAACTGTAAAAGGATTTCTCAGTTGCTTATTGCAAGCAGCATCATAGCTGTACTGCTGGTAACGCATAGACACAGTTACATCAAACAGCATCATAGATAAAATAGTTTGGCTTTATCACAGGCAATCTTTGTAGCATCCCACTGCGTAACAGAAAATATCCCCTCTATCTCCCTTATCTTCTCCCAGAACAAAGCAGTGGAAATATTGGATTAAAAGTACAGATGACAACAACAACATGTTAGAAAAGCAGCTGTTGTCAAATCTTGCTCTTATCCTTGGCCAAGGTCACTCCTCAGAGCTACAGAAACCACAGATTCTCTATTCTTCCCTAATTTTTCAGTGGATAGATCTGGATTCATCTACGATTTGTTAATTTGAGAACTCGTTTGGTGCAGGTGTCAGTGGACGTGCTAGAAGTAGAAACCTAGGCCAAGCACAGGACAACAAACGTTTTCCAACTTACTATAGCAGCTGCTCGTCCAATCCCCTGCGCTGCTGCAGACAGCACTATGATCTTCCCGTCCAGCCGACCCATACCTCTGCAGAGACGATCTCACAGACCCTTTAACACAAAGAGCAAACAACACTCCCTGGGGATCAGGTGCAAACATTCCCAACCCAGGATACAATTTGGGGTAGCTCTGCCACCAAATTGTATCCCAAATGGTCCTGTCGCCCAGAGTTCCAAGGAAGGGGATATTACCTCAACCTTTGAGTTCTGTTTTTTAACCTAGTGTGCTAGTTTGAGGCTAGCTAGAAGATTTTGGTGAGAAGGACTAGATCATAGGCTATGAAATGAAAACAAGGGTGGTGGCTACTTCACTCATACTCTTGCTGAGATGTGTAAAAAAGGAAAAGCAAAACATAAATAAAGTCACTTGGCTCTCTTCGCTCTTCACCTGCTGGGGAGCTTGGGGCTGCTGGCTGAATTGCATCTTACTCTCTAACCTCACCCACCATTTTTCTTTTGGCTGATCCACCTTGCTTTTCNGAAGCTCAAGAAGGTCAAAAGGCATTTGAACTCAAAGCCAAGTTTTATTAAAGCAGAAGCAGGATTTATTTTTCCTTAAAGTGACAGTCAGAATGGAGCAGCAAACTTAAAACCACTCTAGTGTGATTTTAAGTTTCTTCTCTTTTGTGATTTCAAGTCAGACACCAAAAGGTTTCACTGTAGATTGCCCCTGCCCTAACTGGGACACACGCACAGTATCACAGTATCATCAGGGTTGGAAGAGACCTCACAGATCATCAAGTCCAACCTTTTACCACAGAGCTCAAGGTTAGACTGTGGCACCAAGTGCCACGTCCAACCTTGCCTTGAACAGCTCCAGGGACGACGACTCCACCACCTCCCTGAGCAGCCCATTCCAGTGTCCAATGACTCTCTCAGTGAAGAACTTTCTCCTCACCTCAAGCCTAAATTTCCCCTGGCGCAGCCTGAGGCTGTGTCCTCTCCTTCTGGTGCAGGCTGCCTGAGAGAAGAGAGCAACCTCCCCCTGGCCACAACCACCCCTCAGGTAGTTGTAGACAGCAATAAGGTCACCCCTGAGCCTCCTCTTCTCCAGGCTAAACAATCCCAGCTCCCTCAGCCTCTCCTCATAGGGTTTGTGTTCCAGGCCCTTCACACACAAAAAGAAGTAAAGCACAAAATAAAAGATCCTTCTCTCATGCAAAGGGTAACTGAGATGCATCTTTATGATTAGGGGAAAGCACAGTAACTTGAAATCAACTTTTGGGTTTGCTCTGTATAAGGCTACATGACACCGGCTCTATCTTTACCTAAGCTTTTTACATTGAGAGGTGAACAACGCCAAGACAGCCAAGCGAAACAAGATTGCACACACAGTGGCTGGGTTACACTGCCTTTCAAACATACCAAGCTTGCCAAAATACAGCACCTCAAGCAAAACTGTGGGAAAGGCTTTATTAATTGTTGCCTGAGTACCCCAAAGAGCTCAGGAAGCCTCCTTCAGGCCAGAGGAAGCGATTCTGTATTCCTCGTTGTCACACGTGTCGTTCCCGTGCAAAAACCCCTGATCGCTCCAAGCACTTCCCCAGATTAATTTAATGCAGTGGAAGCAAAACACACTACAAATATCTATTCTTTTTTCACTCTCACAATCAGTTTTTATGAGCATTTGACCCCTAAAAACGTGTGGCAATAGAGTCACTCACCAGGCGATCTCCAGCAGGCCGATCTCTTTGCCGACCTCTGTGCTACAGGAAGTTTTGTGCTCTTTTTGCTGTGCTGGCTGGGAGTGGTAGTTTAAAAAGTTTCTCGAGATGAATGTGATTTTCTGCTGGTACATTGAGATGCTGCCATCTAGCGAGACTCGCTTCTTGGAATCACAGACGTGTCAGGGCTGGGAGCGACCTCCCAGATCAGCCAGTTCCAACCCTCCCTGCCCTCAGCAGGGACACCTCACACTAGATCAGGTTGCTCAGAGCCACATCCAGCCTGGTTTTAAAAACTTCCAGGGGTGGGGCTTCTACAACCTCTCCGGGCAACCTGTTCAGGTGTCTCACCACTCTCATGGTAAACAACTTCTTTCTAACATCCAATCTGAATCGACTTCTAGTTTTGCTCCATTCCCTATAGGCGTATCACTACCTGACACCCTAAAAAGTACCACCACAGCTTTCCTGTAGGCCCCTTTCAGATACTGGAAGGCCACAATAAGATCTCCTCAGAGCCTCCTCTTCTCCAGACTCAACAGCCCCAACTTCCTCAGTCTGCCTCCATTAGAGAGATGTTCCAAGCCCCTGATCATTCTCTCAGCCCTTCTCTAGACGTATTCCAGCATGTTCATGTCTAAAGAATGATTTTTTCCTTCAGCAGAAAGGACAGAAAGCATCACTAGCAGTAACAGCCCATTGTCCCTAAGGAATTCAAGAGGATTCCCACCAAAACATGTGTGGTGGTTTGGGGGGGTGTCCCCCACACTTTAGAAATCATCCAGACAAGACTCAGCTGGCTCTGGAAATATGAATGAAGCTTATATTTACAGCTGGCACAATGTACAAGCAGATAGTTACAGTATACACAGTTAGATACAGAAATATACTAAGCAAAAAGGTAATACAGAAACACAACTCCCCTCCCAGAAACCTGAGTCCCCAGGAGGGGCTCTCAACCACCCCCTCACCTTCCCCCTACCCCTCTCAACCTTATCCCAGTCCCAAGGAAGAACGGAGGGGCGGCCAGGGGGGTTAAGAAGCAAGGCGAACCAGCCAAAGCAAATAGAGGGTGAGGTTAGAGAGTAAGATGCAGTTCAGCCAGCAGCCCCAGAGAGAGCCAAGTGACTTTATCTATGTTTTGCTTTCCCTTTTTTACACATCTCAGCAAGGCTATGAGGGAAGTAGCCATCACCATTGTTTTCATTTTACAGCCTATGATCTAGTCCTTCTCACCAAAACATTCTAGCTAGCTTCAAACCAGCACAACATGACACAAACATTTTCCTGCAAGCACTCTCTCTTCAGCAATGTAAGCTATCACATCACAATTTAGAACAAGACTTGCACCATTAATTTGGGGTGGTGTGGGGGATTGGATTTGTGGTTTGTTTGCTCAAGTGCTGACATACCAGCTTACACTTTCTTTCTACATCCAGTGGTTTAACTTACATTTAAGGCAGAGTTAATATCAGACTGGAAAATTCTGAAAGAAACTCATTTCATTTATTTCACATCACACCTCAAGCTACCCTGAGAGCATTTTCCTCAGAGCAGTCATTTCTGTGGGTAAATGGAAATATACTCCTCAATTAACTTTGTGTATCTTGTCTCTGCTAGACCATGACAGCTTTAACACATTTAAAATCAGCTGCCCAGTAAGAGAGTCTTAGTGGGTTTTCTAAAAGCACTTTTCCTTCTGTCTCTAACCTTCTGCCAACTAAGTTCAGACAGATCTATTGCAATAGGTGCCCGGTTTTCAGCTCAAGTACAAGGAAAATCTCAACATCTAGCAATGTTGCAAGCAAATATCAAAAGCCCCTCCCTTGAAGCTTCATATAATGTATATACACACAAACTTTGTTTCCACCTTCAGTAAGGTCAGTTTAGTAGAACACCAAAATGGAGACAAAAAGCTGGAAATATCCTTCAATGGTAGTGTAAGAAACCAAACAACTGAAATACCGATTAATCAACACCTGGAAAACTCCTATCCTCACCCCCAAAATTCCTCCTGTGTAGCATAAAGGACACACTGCTGTTCTAAACTCAGTGATGGTTTTTAGAACCTCTGCATCTCTGGCTAGCAACATCTTTAAAAGCTTCCCAAAATACATTGCAGGTCAGCAATTGAAATATAAATGCTTGGAATTTCTTACAGTAGGTGGCTGTTTTCAGCTCTTCAGGGCAGATACTTACCCATACTAAAGTATGTCCAAAGTACTTCCATCAGGTTCTGTGTGATTCTACATGTCAGTGTAACCATTTACTCATGAGTTAGGTACTCCATTTAGGGCTACCCAAAGAGACCTTTATTGGGCTACCCGAAGAGACCTAGGATTGGTGAGAGCTTTATTGGTAGAAAAGAAGGGTGATGCAGGTATCTTTCCTAGTCATGACAGTTTCTTTCTTAATGGAGATGATACCAGGTTTTGAGTGTCAAATGCTTGTTTAGTTGGCTGTGGAGAACGAGGGGAGGATCAGCCCTTCACACTTCAAACATTTCCTGGCAGACTTTGAATTAAATGAAGTATCAGTAAGAGACTTGTGCAAAAATAAAACTCCTGCACAAAGTAGTTACTGCAGAAAAGGCTGTAGTTATAGGATGAGGGTTTTAAAGTTAGAGGAGATTCTGAGTGGATGTTAGGAACAAGTTCTTTTTTATGAGTGTGGTGGAACACCAGAACAAGTTGCCCAGGGAGACAGTTGAGGCTCCAGCCCTGGAGGTACTGAATATCAGGCCATACAAGGCTCTGAGGAACCTGAGCTAGTGAAGTATGTCCCTATTCACTGCAGGGGAGTTGGACATGACTACCTTGGGAAGTCTCTTCTAACCCAAGCCATTCTATGATTCGGTGAAGTTGAAGGACACAGATTAAGCAGCACAGTGATTGAAGTGCTCAGATTGCTCTAGAGTTACCCTTCAGACTGAGTATTGTAACCAACACCCTTAGATCATAGCACAAGAGGTGACCAGCAAATGAGTTGTGAACAAGTTTATTGTGAAAAAAACAAACACCCTTCATACAAAACATACAAAAAATGCATCCCAAAAGCAGAGGACAGGAGGAGGAGTCAGTCTTTCAGCCCTGATAATCCAGTTTGTCTTCCACTGAGTGGCAGATGGGTGTCAGGGCCACTGCTTATTCATAAAATACAATAAAATTCAGATAGAAACCAGATCTGTATTGGAATGGCTTGCAAAAATACAGTTAGGCTTGGTACTAGAACAGCATGGGCTGCAGACAGTGTGAGGGATGGGAAAGGAACCTTTAGTGGTGTGCCCTGTGGAAATCAAACTTCAGTTTAGGAATACCAGAAAAGTTTGAGACAGAGAAAGTTCACAGTAGATTAGTTTGTAATCCATTTCCGTACAAGCAGACTCTCTCTGTAACTACTGCAAAGGCAGCTTACAACAAAGCACCTTTACTGAGTGGTACAACCAGGGGCTTCATCGTTCTCTGATGTTCCAAAGCAGCGCTGAAGATGTTCTCCTAGGGCCTCTGGTCCTGGAAATTGTGTATCTGTACAGAAAACAAAAACTTTCCCAGATAGAGAAGCAATAGGAATACAGCAGTTAAATCTTGGTCAGTGTTTTAAGCATCAATCAAAGCTTGTCCCAGCAGCTTTATGCTGAGGGGATCTCTACTGTTAGATTAGCCTCATGAGAAGCAGCAATAAGTGATATTCTGATTGGAAGGCTGCACTGAGAACTGGTAAACTCTCAACATGTCTTCTGTAAGTCTTTAGAAGTAAAATGTAATGAGCACTAATGTAATAGCATAGACCACTAAGACTTCCCCAGGAGTCACCAAGCTAGACAAGAAAACTTGAGTAAGGCTGTTTTTATAACTTTCTCAGCCATTACTGCAGTTGGAGCCAAGCAGACTGGCACATCAAAACCAGAAGATTAGAAAGTTATACCAGAAATTACATTGGAATGCTTTTGCCAGAAGTCTGTAAAAGCATAGGTAAAAAAATGAAACACTGTAGAGCATCAGCTATCTGGTAATGATCTTCTATTAACTCACTTTTTGAAGTCAGTCATCAGCACTGACTGCAGTGAGAAAAGTTTGTATCATCTTCAGGGGGTGAAGGATTCACTTAAGGAGGACTCATTTAAGTATTCAGGTTCTGCAGAGCATACCTAAGCTTCACAACTCCAGTCAGTCAGCCCTTCCACAGTCACCAACTAGCCATTCAGGAAGACTGTGTATTGTTTGAGGTCTAAAATGTACTAAGTAGAGAATATTTACCCTCAGCTCAGAGCACTCCTTATACTTTGCCTCTACAAATCTTTATAGGACAGCAGTGCTGTGTTACGTACCTGCTGGTATACCCAAGCTGGAATTATCAAAGAATTTGGCATAATCCTGTGACAAGGGCTTTGGCAGGCCCTGAGCCACTGTTTCCTGAGAAGCAGGATCCTCGGAAGGTGTAAGCACTTTTTCTTTAAGGGGAGAGGGCACAGCCTTCTTTGGAGACCTTGGTACTGTCACTCGAGTGTGTTCTCTTAAGGACCGTTCTCTCCATCTCAATGCTCTTTCTTTCCATTTTACAAGCTCCCCTTTCAGTTCAAGCTCGTTGCTGAGAAGAGAAAACCCCCAACTGCTGAGCACTTAATGAAGAAAAAAATCAGAGTAGTTCTTTTAAGGCAAAATCCCTGACACAAGATAATTCCTGTTTACAGATAATACACCACAGACAAATGCAAGACCAGATCTGTGTATCTTGCTTTCAAAGGCAATTCCAATACAATTGGAGTATGCCTTCAAGTGTTCAATTCTGATGAAAGCAACTTAAAGCTCAAAACCATAAGAACATAAGCAATAAATCACTAGCTTGAAGTAAGTTTGAAATAACAGCAGCTATCATAGCTAAAATAGTTTCTACAATCACTTATGTTGTCATCCCAGAAAGAAACACTAGTGACAAAGCACCTGACATCTTGCTCATCAGCACCCTACTTACCTTAGTAGATCATCATTCTGCTTTTTCAGGTCCAAATTCTCTTTTTGCAGCTTAGCTTGCTCAGATTTTAGAACAAGCATGTGTGTGCTCTGCACAATACCACTGCCACCTCCACAGGTAAGTGGTATTTGGGATTGCTGAGGAACTTCTTTTTCCAGCAACACTAGAAAACAGTTTCATATAGAAGTCTGTGTTATATTGACTTGGTTTTGCACAAATATTTAGGTCTCCTCTTTCCTATTGTCTTACTTGTCAAATTTCACTAAGTTTCAAGTGCCATTACATCAGCTGTTCTCTTTCATACACAGACAGCTCCTAGTGTTCACACTGCCAGATATTAAACTTCAAAGATTCTTTTAATTCTCACTGGTCTAGGGAAGAGTTCTAGAACTATGTAAAGGCAGTCAAGGGAGAAATGGCAACATGAGATACTGCAGCTTGTCTCACCATAAGTACAAACACAGATGCAGAAGTGATAATATATTAACTGCTGTGATTTTATCTCAGTGTGTGCAGCAAACATTGTAAACTCCATCTCCAAGGCATCAATCCCCACCGCAAGATAAGAGCTCTGGCATCGTTCGGACTTCAACTTCTTAAAATTAAGGAGCCCCTTATATTTAATTTACCAGTAGTATCCTGCTCTTGCTGTGCTCTTCTAAGTTGTTCTTGTAGCTTTCTTAACTGTTCCTTTTGGTGTTCTGCAAGAGCTTTATAATTAGCAAGTCTAGATGGGGCAGGAAGAGTGAGAGAGAAGTCGTCAGTTTAACAAATATTGCAACTGCAGGAGACTTAGTTTGCTTTGCAAATGAGGTACCAAACACAGAACATACTCAAGTTAAACGTGAAACTACATACAAGTTGGTCAGTTAGATTTTAGGTAAAATGCAGAGAAACAAAAGTTGGACTACACATCACTCTATGTCATAGTATCAACCAGGTTGGAAGACACCTCCAAGGTCATCCAGTCCAACCTATCACCCACCCCCATCCAATCAACATGATGTAATGGTAGTCATGAAAACTAGAGGTTGCATCAATAGAAGATACTTTTAAGTGGAAAAACTCCTTGATTTTATATAATATTAACATAAGGGAACAGTTTCCATCTGTTAGAAAGGACCAGAAATAGTTAAAAACTACTTTTAACCCTTGTCATGCAAAACACATGATTTAGAATAAAAAGCTACCTTCAAAGAGGTCAGAAAGCCTTCATGTTACTACAATAGGGGCTGAGCAGCCAGAAGAGAAGCCTAGACCATCAGAAGCACAGGAACAGCTCATCTTCAAGACGAAGCTGCTTCAAATGATTGTGTTTCTGTTGCACAGGGCTGCTAGTCAAGGTATATTACAAAACAAAGCATACACTTCCAGCATGAGGCTAAAAGCATTTCTTTCACTGTAATCTAGGTCTCCTTCTTTTAGAAGAGATGCAATTTGTTCCTTATTTGCTTTCAGGTAATGCTTCCCCCTCACATTTTTTTCAGAATGGTTATTCCATTTATGGCTATGAAGTTTTGGTGGCTGTATCTGGAAGGAATCAACCTGGAGATGTGTGAAGTTTTACTATCTGGAATGCAGCTACAGTAAAATCCTACATCTAAAGCTGAACACTCATGCTGTGGAAAACAGAAGGAAAAGAAGCTAGAACTGAAATACTTTAGAATTAGAACAAAAAATTAACTTACTTGTTATCAAGAATTTTGGAGTTTTTCATTCTTTCCATGTCACATTTTACCAATTGTGTTTTGAGAGAATCAATTTCTTCCTTGTACGGCTCAGCACCTTGATCTATTTTTGCCTGAAAACCAAAGGTATAGTTGGAAAAACAGCTTGTTACTTAGCAATGCTTTTAAGAGTTGCTTATTCTGTCTTTCCAAGTAGCTTTTGCAGAGCAAGACTGGGAGCTATTTTGATGTAAGAATGCCCACACTGCCTAGTGTGCTGTACTATCAGTTAATATCCTGGTTTCCTATGTGCAATTGCATTTGAGCAAGTTTTGTTTACTTGTTCACAGATAAAACTCTAGGAATTCTCAACTAGTATGAAAATATTGTACACAGAGAAGACAGCTCATGCTTCAGTTTCAAAATTAGAAGTCATCTGAGGATGTTTCAGAAATGCATCATGTACAAGGGATCCATTTAGCTTCTAATCCAACAACGTGGGTGCTAGGTTTTGTCTCTGAAGGTTGCATTGATTGAATGTGAAACTATATATTAAGCAGGCAACTGGAGTTTTACTCTAAGAACACCATACAGAACAAAACATTTTCAGAGAACTGGCCTCCCTCTAAGATCAGAGGAAAATGAGAAGTGAAGTATCTTACTCGTACCTGAAGACTCTGATTCACTGTTAAGATAGTTTCAAGGTGCTTCTCTGTCTCATCTAGTTTGGCTTGCAGTTGGGTGAGCTCACTTGCTGCCACTGTTGTTCTCATCTGTGTTTCTAACTTGTTTATCCTGTCTTCTTTCTCTTGAACATCTTTTGTTACTTCACTCATTGCATTTTCCAACTTTTCAATTTTGACTTCCATAGCCTATTGAGATATACCAGTCAGTTATAAGCAGCTATGCCAAGGAATAACAGTAACAGCACATGACCATAGTCTTAGGAGAAGAGACAAAACTCAAACCACACAACATACTCCCATGCTACAGGCTCTACAAAAACTCTTGGCATCTACCTCACTCCTCTGTGCCATCTTTCACTGTTTTGAACACTTGAGTGTAACAAATGAAGGAATGCAGTTAACTGGCAAAACCAGCATAGGACAGAAAGATTAAAACCAGAATTCTTCTCTAGCTCTAGTTTGACAGCAAATACCATCAAGACAGCATCAAGACTACCACACTGTTAAAACCAGTGCCTCAAAGCCAAATGATCACATTTTGTTTGGATATCTGACAGCTGTTTTGTGTGTAAATGAGAGACAACTGACATAATCATATTACAGGCAAGAACTCAAACTTGTACCTTGCAAGTAAAATGAAAAGCTGCAAAAGGAAGCACAATCTGGCCCAGTGCATTGTGGCAGAGGTTTACAGTAGCCACCTGTTTTTCCAACGTGTTCTTGCTTTGAAATCCAGCATCACAGAAGTTTTCCTTAGAAACAGATATTGGTACCTTTTTATCCTGTTTTGCAGCCTTTAGTTGGTTGTGAAGCCTGCAGTTTTCCTCTTCTAAGGCAAGAAGACTGGTAGAGCCACCAGGGCCCAGCTGATCTTCAAGAGTCTTTAGTTCCTGAAGCAGCTCCTCAGTTCTCTCTTTTTCCCGTTTTGATTCTACATCAGCAGTTTCACAGTAATTGGCATTTCTAGCATCCAGCTCCAAAAAAGTCCGATACAGCATCTGGGAAGAAGAGAAATTCAGTGAGTTTTGACTCAACAAGAAATAAGATCACTGAAGAAACAGGAAGTATCTTGAACTATGTAATTTCAGAGGCTTGTTTCTGTGTCCCATGTGAACATACTTGCTATAAGAAATGGAATCCCCAGCAAGAGACCAGTTCAGTTCCAAAAGAGGGAGAGGCAAGAAGGGGCACCAACAGAAGATGATACATTGTATAGTTTCTGCATTAACTCAAATAAACATCATCATTACAGAAACAAAAGTAGATTGGAAAGCCTCATTGAACATCATAGATTATTGAACTCGGATCTTTTCCAACCTTAGACTGGACGTTAGGAGGAAGTTCTTTACAGTGAGGGTGGTAAGATACTGGAAGGGGTTGCCCAGGGAGGTTGTGGATGCTTCCTCCCTGGAGGCATTTAAGGCCAGGCTGGATGAGGCCTTGAGCAAGCTGCTCTAGTGGGAGGTGTCCCTGCCTATGGCAGGGGGTTGGAGCTGGATGACCCCTGAGGTCCCTTCCAACCTAAACCATTCTATGATTCTATAACAATTTGGAACCTACTTTATAGGATCTAGTCTGATAGGAAATACCAGTGACCAAGAATCTCACACACATATGCTTAAGAAAAAAAATCTTCTACAAAGCAGGTTTCCAGGTTTAAATGCATGAGGAAAGAAGCCTTGAGAAAAAATAATTTAGTATTCCTAAATCTTACAGTCAGTTGAGTATTAATACAGTAAGTGCTAATTAATAATCTTTTAACAGCCTTTGAGAGTCTTGTTTTCATTTAGATACATTTATAGGGGCCTTACTTAAAATCCATTCCAACCAGAAGATTTAACTTTACCTTTGTTTTGGGAGCCCAGAAGTCCATGACTTGCACAAGAGTCTTGTTATGTTTCTTTAACTCTTCTTCAAGTTTCTCTACATCATACTCTGTTCTTGAAAAACCTTCCCAGAACTGTAATGTCTCCTTCCTAGAACTTTCTTGCTGATGGAGCTGTGCCTCTATGCTACCAAGTTCACTTTCCATTTCTGATAGGTCTTTGATAATGCTCTTAAAAAGAGAGGAAATTCAAGTTTAAAAATTGCTTTGTAAGCTATATGTCTAAATATATTTTAGCCTCTTAGCTACCATTATTTCTAGGAAGTGCCCAGGTGGATAAGAGAGCCAATGGCGTCCTGGCCTGTATCAGGAACAGTGTGGTCAGTAGGACAAGGGAGGTTATTCTTCTCCTGTACTCAGCTCTGGTCAGGCCACACCTTGAGTACTGTGTTCACTTCTGGGCTCCTCAATTCAAGAGAGATGTTGAGGTGCTGGAACATGTCCAGGGAAGGGCAACAAGGATGGTGAAGGGCCTGGAACACAAACCCTATGAGGAGAGGCTGAGGGAGCTGGGATTGTTTAGGCTGGAGAAGAGGAGGCTCAGGGCAGACCTCATTGCTGTCTACAACTACCTGAAGGGAGGCTGTAGCCAGGTGGGAGTTTGGTCTCTTCTGCCAGGCAACCAGCAACAGAACAAGGGGACACAGCCTCAAGTTGTGCCAGGGGAGGTATAGGCTGGATGTTAGGAGGAAGTTCTTCACAGAGAGAGTGACTGGCATTGGAATGGGCTGCCCAGGGAGGTGGTGGAGTCACCATCCCTGGAGATGTTCAAGAAAAGCCTGGATGAGGCACTTAGTGCCATGGTCTAGTTGACTGGATAGGGCTGGGTGCTAGGTTGGACTGGATGATCTTGGAGGTCTCTTCCAACCTGGTTGGTTCTATTCTCAAAGGACTTACACTCTACTGGGAAAATGAGAAGGCAATCTACATTCTTGGGCAGGTGAGAAGCAGGGAAAAAAAAATACACACATGAAGTGTCCTTCGTTGTTTTAAGACATCTTGGTATCAGGCAGTATACATTTGTGCTAGTTTGAAGCTAGCTAGAATGCTTTGGTGAGAATGATTAGATCACAGGCTATGAAAGAGAAACAGTGTTGATGTCTAGTTCGCTCGTAGGCTTGCTGAGAGGTATAAGAACAAGAACCCAAACATAGATAAGGGAGTCACTTCTGCTTCTTCTGGGGGAACTGGCTGAGCTGTGCTTCTCTCTAGCCTCTCTGCTGTCTCTCTGATTAATCCACTTTGCTTCCTAACCCTCTGGCTAAACTTCCATTATTCCCTGGGACTGGGCTAAGGTTGAGAGGGGTAGGGGGAAGGTGAAGGGGTGGTTGAGAGCCCCTCCTGGGGACTCAGGTTTCTGGGAGGGGAGTTGTCTTTCTGTGTTACCTTTTGCCTTGTCTATTTCTGTCTATAACTGTATATACTGTAAATATCTGCTTGTCTATTGTGCCAGCTGTAAATATAAGCTTCATTCATATTTCCAGAGCTGGCCGAGTCTAGTCTGGGTGATTTCCAAAGTGTGGGGGGGGCAGGTAACACCCAAACCATCACAACATTTTACAGGTCAAATGAGCAAAAAGATTTCAACTATTTATAACCTCGTAATTTCACTTTGAACCACTTGAGAAATGGAATCTTCCAAGTATAGAATTAGAAGCATTAAAAAAAAAACAACCCACAAACTCTATGCCCCCTCATCAGTGAAGCCTGAAGAGGTAAAAGCAATGCCACCATCACTTTTAGCATCACTCTGTGCCTTGAAATACACCAAGTCTGAAAACTGTCTCAAATCCTACCTCTTCGTCCAAGTGCCAACTCCGCAGCACTTCCCTGCTGTTTAACTCTTGAGAGGATATTTCAGTCTGGTTCATCCCAGTCTTCCTGAGATACTGAATCTGAGCTCGTAGCTTATCTTGTTTTCTCTTCTCCTCGAGCAACTCCATTTCATGTTTGTTAACAGTAGCGTAGTAGTCTTTTTTCTTTGAGCAAGCACGACCAAACATATACTGTTGTAGAGGCACAACATGGATCAGTGAGCATGCTTCAAAAAGGTACATCACAAAAAGCCACAAGATCTCTTTGGTGCCTTCTGTTCTCCAGGCTGCAAACCCCCAGCTTCTTCAGCCTGTCCTCACAGGAGAGGAAAGGAGTATTTTTCTACAAGTGAACTTATAGCTCACCCTCTCCCTGCACATGCCACCATCTACTCCTGCCCAACCAAAACCCCTTAAAAACTTGTTGTAAACAAATATAATCCCCCCCAAGTTTGTTTACTGTACTTCTGCATATGGGAACAGGAATTTTCCTAATTGCCTTCCCAAATTGTCCTTCACTTCTCCTTGATAACCATGATCAGTTTCTCCACTGAACTATAGACTGGATAAGGTCTGCAAGGCCATGGAATTTATCAAACCGCTTGAGTAGTCTTGCAGATTAAACATGCACCTCCAAGACATCTTCCACCTCTTTCGCCCACAATGAAACACATACTTAAGGGTCCATAATTTGACTTACGGAACAACAGAAATAAAATACCCTAATTAAGATGGATTCATGTTAATGAAGCCACACTACAACCAATCTACAGCCAAACCCCAAGGTGACTGAACTGAATAGTTCAGATTTTTCCAGAAGTGGAACATATTTACTATCAATTTACTTCCCACAAGATATGGATTCATAAAAAAAAAAAATCAAAAGCTAGAGTATATTAGGAACCCCAGAAGTTAACACTGAGATCAGCTCAAAACTAAGCCAAAGCAATATGAAGTGTTTTAAGTCAGTACCTTCAGTTTGTGCAATAAACTTTGGAGACAACTGCTTATTTCCTCATTTATCACTTGAAGTCTCTTGATTCGGTTACTCTCTTCCGACGAAAGCTGAGGCAGTACCACAGCTATCAGTTCTTTCTGATGCTGCAGTTCACTCTCCAGTTTAAGAGATACTGTAGAGAGACATTCATACCTTTTCCCTGTTTCCAGGAATTTGTCAAGAAGCTCCTAAATGCAGATGAAAAATCCAGTGACAATAAGGAAAGGAGTGACTAGCTATAAAGAGAAGCTTAACATAAGCAACCAGAGTGCAGGATTAGCCCCTACAGTACGTATGGTTTTACAACAGAGAAGTCAACAGAACTAAGGCTTCAGGAATAAGCCCAAAACATTAAGATAGGCACAAAAGCAGATAAGGTCTTATTTTCCCAGAAAACCATTTTACAATTATCTTCATGATTAAGTTGCCTGGACACAAAACCCATGGACTGGGGCTGCAATTAAATGGTTAGCTTCCCACAAGTTTGCCAGTGGGGGTCCCAAATTATCTGCTCTGTCCTTTGTAAAAACAGGATCGTGGAAGTGTTCCTAGCCCCCTGCCACGAAATAGGAGTCATGATCAAGCAGTGACCAGGCTGAAAATTCTAACAAGCTTCAAGACACTCGCAAACTGCAACTCAAGTCTCACATGAAACTAGGTTGTGTACTTTTGAGTGACTCCCTAGGCATATTACCTCCATCTTAGTTGAAAGAAGCAGGACTCTCCAGTGTAATGCTTTTACCCACAGAACAGCATTAGTAACAGACAGGAGTAGGTTTATCTTGTACAAGATACTCAATAAACCTCCACAAGGAAGTGGCAGACAGGATCTTACCTATCACTAAAGCCAGGAGGACAGAGGGGCATGAAAAGGCATCAGCTGATGCTTAAACGCTCTTGTTTGCTCCCTACTGCTGATGTAGAATAGAGGGACAGACTTCTGCAAGTTGGTCCTTGACCACTCTTGGGGGGAACTGAAGCAGCATTTGAAACTTGTCTAGCACGTAGAGAAGAACGCCCAAGTCTGGTGCAAAGGTGTACGAACTGCAGTACAGTGGTACACACTTTGAGGTGTTTCTTACATACTCATAAACTCTGGTTTATTTGGGCTCTCAGTAGCTTTGCAGTAGTTCTCACATCTGAGAGAGCATACTTGGGACATTTAATTACTAAACCCAAGGAATTACAGGAGCCACCTGTTTTGCAGAGAGAAGCTATGTAAATATTTGAAACCACTTATTTTTAATAGGGAATAACAGCTGTGAGGATCTGGGGAGGATTGTGCAAAAAACAAAATGATGAAGCACTTCCACCTGACTGTATTATTTTTACTGGGGGGGAATGAACAGTGATGAAACCAAGTGAACAGTCTCAGTGTTGTGGTAGGTCTAAATATGCCCAAAATAGGCTTATACATGTCTTGCCTTGCCTAGGCATGTTTTCCTGCTCCACCAGAGAGGCAAGCACAGGTAAAGGACAAAAAAGGACCTGTAGCCACTGAGTCTGGCCTGCCCAGGGTCCTGTGGTGTAAGGTACACACACTTAGCTTGTGCCTGCCTAGTGCAAGGCCTGTGCTTTTTCCAAAATTAGGGAAAAGCAAGCCTATGGCTTTGCCTAATCTGGTATACTTTGGCTAACTGCCATCCTGAATGGCTATCCTTGTGTCCAAAGGGCAGTTAATCTCGTCCCACATCGATAAAAGGAGATACGCAGGTGAACAACCTGCTTTTGTTTCACTGCTTTGCTTCCCTGCTCTTTGCTGTGCTCTCTTTGCTGTGCCCAGCCCTGCTGCTATTGCACACTGCCTTATTGCTTGCCTGGTAAACTCCACTGCCACGAGTTATTAGGAGCAGACCCTGGATGTCTGCATGCAATAGGCCTGTGTGGCCAGTCTGACATCATGCTGAGACTGCACAACATCCTACATTCTGCACCTGAAGGTCCTGCTTAGAATCCCTGGACATATACACAGATTGTCCCCAAGAAGCCAGGACACAAGGTCAGAGATTGTCTGCATCCTTTCCCCAGAAACCAGGAAGATTCAAGCCTCAACGTCCAACAAGACAGAGTCCCCTGAAAGCATTTGGGCACTGTCAGGACTGTGGCTAACCCCATGAGTGGGTAATCATAATTTGTGAGTAAATGCTTCAATGCCTCTTTGTAATTCTCCACTGCCTTCTGCCATAGAGCAGAAAGAGCTTGGGCCCATCTAGTGAGCAAGCAGCATATTGACCGCAAGCGGCGTTTGACCACGGGAACCTTCTCTTCCAGTTCAATTAATGTTTATGTATTGTGCTGGTTATTACTAGATGTAGATATTATCCATAGAATGTTTCCATGACAGTGCAAGAACTAAAATATTATTATAAGGAGTGGTGGGGAATGGCAACAGTTCTGAATAGTAAAATTAACAAACAAGATTAATTTTGGAAAATATCATCTCTCGTCAATTAATTTCCCCTCTGCAGCATTCAGTAACTGAAGAGTTCAGTTCAACACTCCCATAGTGAGATAAACAATCACTTAACAACACAGCAACCGATCCCACGCTTTGCAGCCCTAGCATGATACTCAGTTTTACAGATGCTAGAGAAAGAAAGTTTATCCTCCACAAAATAGTATTAAGGAATGGTGTGGCCAGCAGGAGCAAGGAGGTCATTCTGCCCCTGTACTCTGCACTGGTTAGACCACACCTCGAGTACTATGTTCAGTTCTGGGCCCCCCAGTTTAGAAGGGACATTGAGATGCTTGAGCATGTCCAGAGAAGGGCAACGAGGCTGGTGAGAGGCCTCGAGCACAGCCCTACAAGGAGAGGCTGAGGGAGCTGGGATTGTTTAGCCTGGAGAAGAGGAGGCTCAGGGGTGACCTTATTGCTGTCTACAACTACCTGAGGGGTGGTTGTGGCCAAGGGGAGGTTGCTCTCTTCTCTCAGGCAGCCAGCGCCAGAAGGAGAGGACACAGCCTCAGGCTGTGCCAGGGGAAGTTTAGGCTCGAGGTGAGGAGAAAGTTCTTCACTGAGAGAGTCATTGACTACTGGAATGGGCTGCCCAGGGAGGTGGTGGAGTCGCCGTCCCTGGAGCTGTTCAAGGCAAGATTGGATGTGGCACTTGGTGCCATGGTCTAGCCTTGAGCTCTGTGGTGAAGGGTGGACTTGATGATCTGTGAGGTCTCTTCCAACCCTGATGATACTATGATACATGCATCCTTAAAGCAAGCAGAGTAATAAGTTTACCTGAATTTTCAAGGCTTTTTCAAGGCTGTCAGTCACCTGTTCTGTCTTATCCAGCAAGTTCACCTGCACAGACACATCATTCAGGTTTCTCTGCTTCTGCTGGTCAAGAGCGCCTTCCGGTTTTGGATTTGCTTCAACACACTGAAATAAAAACACGTGGATTTCAACAACGTTCTAGAAGAGAAACTGCCAACCTCTTGGGAATGCAGCTTGCAATACCAACCATCTCAGATCTTTTTTGCAACTCCATCTTGAGCTGGTCCCGCTCAGAGCTTACGTCCTGGAGAAGTTTTTGTAGCTCATTTTTTTCTTGATTAACTGATGAGATTTGTGCTTCAAGTTGGAAGGACTGACTAGTTCTTTCAGCCAACAACTGGTCTTTTTCACATGAGCTACTTAACTGAGATGATAACTGTTGAATCTGTAATAAAGAGTGGAGGAGTAAAACCCCAAGAATTATGATTTTGTTTTGATTTGAATACCATGAAGTACTCCAATCAGTTGCATGAAATACAAAGAACAATTTTCAGTAATTAAAATTCACACTAATAGAAGAACCTTAAAAACAATTTTGGTGCACTAATAACTTTAAAAAAAAATCCAAGTAAAAGGGAGAATAACATGAATCATAGAATCAACCAGGTTGGAAGAGACCTCCAAGGTCATCCAGCCCAACCTAGCACCCAGCCCTGTCCACTCAACTAGACCATGGCACTACGTGCCTCACCCAGCCTTTTCTTGAAGACCTCCAGGGATGGCAACTCCACCACCTCCCTGGGCAGCCCATTCCAGTGGCAAATTACACTCCATGAAGAACTTCCTCTTAACATCCAGCCTACACCTCCCCTGGCACAGCTTGAGGCTGTGTCCCCTTGTCAGCTTTGGTCTTTAGGAAACAACCAAAAAGCAGTGAACATACACCCATGTCACAGGAGAAATGAAAATAAACACAAGTCTAGCATAAGAGAGGGGCAGTGAAATAGTCTTTATATCTGCTCTAGTTAATAGAGCAGTAACAAATTTGGTTATTTAAACCAATCCTTAATCATAGTCTCTGATCAACAGACAAGTGAAAAGTGCTGAAAGACCGAGTTGGCAAAAGCTAAGTTGAAAGCATGCAAAGCCCCAGAGATTACAAAGCCCCTGAGGTTCTGTACCAGTATCTCACAGTGCTTTTTAAAGCCTGAACAAATACATGTACAATTTGTGACTATTCCAGTAAGCCTGCACATTGGATAAATTGGTGTGCATCTTCATGGGGTTAACAACCCAAGCAGAGGATGCCATTTCTGAACACCACTGATACAAACTGATACTAAACGCTTTGTCCATGTTTATGCTTGTTTAGCACACAAAATATGTGCTGAGAATTAAAAAGTAGGATTTGTATCCAGTGAGAAGTTTAGTACAGCAGTAACAGATCAGAAGACTGAATAGTACTAAAACTACAACTCTACCTTGTTCATTAGGCCATCCTCCAAAATATCTAACCGCCTCTGAACCTTTGACCAATGCTCTTCCCTTTGCTCAGCTTTGATCTTCTCCTCACTGAGGAGTTGTTGGTGTTGCTTCAATTCTTTCTCAGTTTCAAGAACCTGGAATCAAAATAGAGCAATAGACATAAAATGAAGTATGCAAATCTACCTATCAGACTAAGCCATCCAGTATGTCATTGGAGTGAAAATATTTGGCACAAAGGAGCACAGCTTTAGTCTGTGTGCAAGAAATTTCAAGTTGTGCAGCTTTGAAAGTTTCCCATTTCCCTAATCCAAGTCTGTCAACCTGCACACCCAAAAAAACCTTGGAGAGTTAGACAAGGTGTGCTGCAAATACAGTTGGATGTACTTTCTGCAGTTCCTGTTTACCGATGACTGACACAAAGCCAAGATCTTATTTGGGTAGGGCTCAATCAAGACCTAGGAATTATTACTTAACATAGGTTTACAAGTTACTCTTGTCAGTGCTTCTAAATAATTTGGTAAGTTCTAGAACTAATATTGCTTTCCCCTAAGCCTCTGAATTCCCTGTGAAGTCCAGTTTTAGCAGCAAGACAATCCATACTTAGAGGATACTGGTAAACAGAGTGAACAGATTCTCTCCCCACCATAGACTGCAAGGACATATTTGAAGTGATTACTCAGTATCTGAGCAAGGACTGCTGCTCAGTGGGTACCACCCAACCTGCTTGTGTTCACTCTTGGCCTAATCCAGAAGAGAAAGAAGCTTGTGAGAAATTGTCACCTTGTGTTTCAAAACTTTGGAGCTCAACTGTGAAACACACAATTTCCAATTCATTAGAAACTAGGTGTTAAGTGTTTAGGTATGATGAAGGCTGTGTTTTCTGGTTCACATAAAGTCACCTCAACTAACTTTAAAAGAATTTACATACCTCTTCAAATACCATTCCATGAGACAGAACTTAAAGCATACCAATATTGTTCAGTCTGGGTATATAACATCAATATTTGCAAGCTGTTTTTACAACATCAATATGTGCAAGCTGTTTTTAAATACAGCTTCAGGAATTGACCATGTTCCTTTACCAAGTATGTATCTTTAAGCAAAGATTAAGCACCTTATCAACACTCTCTTGTAGGTTTATCTCCAGTTTGCTCTTCTCTGCCTGAACACCTTCCAGCATTTCCTGGAGCTTTTCTCTCTCCTGTGCTAGTAAGTCACACTGTTTCTCCAGCTGTGCAAGTTGACTGCTTTCACTCCCAGTCTTTTCTCTCAGTTCTTCCAGCAACTGGTGCTTTTCTGCATTTACCAAGTGCAAGTCCTCATTCAGCTTGACTACCTGTTAGAATATAAAGTAGTACAAAAATCAACAAGTACTAGCCAAAACTCTGGTTGCAAAAATGTACTGCCATGACACCACCTCTTGGATCAATAAACCAGCACAAATGAGTGTCTGTTATCATAGTATCATAGTATCATCAGGGTTGGAAGAGACCTCACAGATCATCAAGTCCAACCCTTCACCACAGAGCTCAAGGCTAGACCATGGCACCAAGTGCCACGTCCAATCTTGCCTTGAACAGTTCCAGGGACGGCGACTCCACCACCTCCCTGGGCAGCCCATTCCAGTAGCCAATGACTCTCTCAGTGAAGAACTTTCTCCTCACCTCAAGCCTAAACTTCCCCTGGCTCAGCCTGAGGCTGTGTCCTCTCGTTCTGGTGCTGGCCGCCTGAGAGAAGAGAGCAACCTCCCCCTGGCCACAACCACCCCTCAGGTAGTTGTAGACAGCAATAAGGTCACCCCTGAGCCTCCTCTTCTCCAGGCTAAACAATCCCAGCTCCCTCAGCCTCTCCTCGTAGGGCTGTGCTCGAGGCCTCTCCCCAGCCTCGTCGCCCTTCTCTGGACACGCTCAAGGATTTCAATGTCCCTTCTAAACTGGGGGGCCCAGAACTGAACACAGTACTCAAGATGTGGTCTAACCAGTGCAGAGTACAGGGGCAGAATGACCTCCCTGCTCCTGCTGGCCACACCATTCCTGATGCAGGCCAGGATGCCATTGGCTCTCTTGGCCACCTGGGCACACTGCTGGCTCATGTTCAGGCAGGTTATTCTAGTAACTCCTTGAGAGCATACCTTCAGTTATTTCTAGGAGTTTATTACTATCCTCACCTTTTCTTTCAGTTGGTTTATTTCTTGATTTAGTTCATCCTCAGTGCTCTGCAACCTCTTGTCTCTACTTGCTAGCATATTCTTCAGGGTATCAGCTTGCTCTCTCTGATGAGTTAGTTCTCTCTGTAGATCTTCCACTTCTGCCAGCATCTTTAAGGACTGCAGAACAAGATATTATATCCATATTCACTCAGTATTACCAAGTTGTGCTTATTAGGAGTAAAGAATAAATGTTTGAATTTCAAGAAGAGTGCTGAGTCTTACTTAAAAAGCCCCTCACTTGTCACTGGCCCATGCCAGTGTTCTTGCTGAAGAACTCTGAGGGAAACAGCCTTTATCAGTTTTGTTTCTTTTCAATAGGCAGCAATAGAGAGCAAGGGGGAAAGTGTTGGGAAGGAAATTACTCAGATGACTTAAATCCAAAACTCAAGACATCCATATAGTCACAGAATGGTGGTGGTTGGAAAGAACCTCTGGAGATCATCCAGTCCAATGTCACTGCTAAAGCAGGGTCATCAAGAGCAGGTCGTCCAGGATCACAATGACCAGGCAGGTTTGGAATCTCTCCCAAGGAGACTCCATAACCTCTCTGGGCAGCCTGCTCCAGGGCTCTGTAACCCCTACAGTAAAGAATTTTCCCCTTGTGTTGAGGTGGAACCTCCTGTGCTGCACCCTTAGAGCAAAGAAGTTTCTCACTAAGTTCTAGTGAAACCTCCCTCACGAAACACCCCAGCATGAAAAATACAGTTATTTCTATAGCAGTTGCCACCAGTTCCATGAATAATTTGTCCAATTTAGGAGCAAGGTATAAAATCTACAATTAAAGATTGGATAGTCCTAGTTAATTTTAACATTTTGATTTGGTGGTCTATATATTAGGGCATCAGTGGTTCTACTTCAGGTTTGGTCATTTACATTTCTTAAAAGCATTTGCAGAGCTTCTGGTGGTGAAGAAAATTTTGCCAGACTTGAGATTTGACAGCTTGAGGGTTTTTTTTTTGTCAATTAGGTAACAGAACAAACTTGTCTGAAATGGTGTGTCTGCATAAGAACACTCATTGAAGTCCCCAGCCTGCCAGGAACGAAGACATCAGGAAGGAGAAACAGAATGGCTACTCATTTTATTTTCTGCCTTCAGCTTCCTCTATCAATTCAGAGCGATTTGAAAGTGGTAGGAGAATTAAGCCCTTGAATACCTATAAACCCGGATTACCTCTCTTGGTTAGGCACTGTACAGAAATACATCAGGAACTTGCTAAGTGTTTGTCCAGCAGGTGGCAGACAACTGCCTAAACCCAGAGCAGCAGCGACCAAGCACAGCAACCAAGGAGCAGGGAAGAAAAACGAAACCAATGCCTACAACCAGACCGCATTAGTAAACTAAGCTTTTAGTTTCTTATTGCAATGAACAGGCAGAGGAAAATATATTGAATAGCAAAAGGCTTCATAGCCAATATAATGCAGTCATACAAGCTGCCTTTAAGACAAAAAAGATTTTCTTACACGTTCTCCCCTTGCTTTCCTGACAGCCTCCAACTGATCTTCTTACTGCTTTACAAGCCTTTACCACTTGCTGTAGCTCATGTTTCTCATGGTTAAGTTTCTCAAACTGCTTAGAGATGTTTTCATTTTTACTTTAGTTTGTTCTTTTCCTGCCAGCAGTTTGCCACATTTTGGTATTTCAAACATAATCTGTACATAAGAGTTGTTATTATTGGATTATTTTGTAGAAGATACTTCCATCAGCTTACTGTTGCAGATGTAACAATTCCGATTGTCAAATTTCAGTGCTTCCATCTCATTGGCAGACAAGTGATTATGTAAAGGTCTCCAGACCATTATAATTCCAAACAATTACTCTCTTGCTTTACACAGAAGTAGGCAGTCTTGATGCTAACAAGCATTAATGTCTTCTACAAGCTACAATGGTTTCAGATATGCAAGTCAGTAGATAAGAAATTTAATAGGGTAGCAAGTTAAAGCATGAGCTAAACTGCCTTTCAGTTGCTCAAGCAGCTGCAGAGCTCCATAGCTAAGAGACATTAGAACATAAAATGTTTTAAGACCTGGAAAACGTATTGAGGTCAAAAAGCAGCACTGATTCCACAAAGTGTTCTCTCATTCAGCTCGAAGGCATGTTTAGTTGTACCTAAGGCTTGTAGCTTGCATCTGATCTTCTTTTCCCTGCCTCCATCTATGGATTTTATTTTGGCTTTGAGAAGCCGTACAAGGAAGGGAAAGGTAACAACTTGAACATTGTTACTACATTTACTGAAACCTTGCAAATGGAAGTTAGCAGAGGAAATGAGCTGCCAATCCTGTCAACATTTGTAGTTCGTGTGACAAAATTGTGCCTGACCTTCTGCTGCAGTTCCTCGTTTCTTTCCTTCAATGACTCTGCTTCCAGGAGTTGATTTTCTTTCTCTGCAATACTTCCTTTCAGCTCCACAACAGTCTCCTGGTGTTGTCTGAGAGAGTCATGAGCACATCTCAACTCTTCCTGCATCTCCGAATTCTTTGAGCACAACACAGTTCAAGTATATTAAAATCAAAGATACTTCCAAAATTTAAGACAGAGGCTTACTAAAGCTATTATCCTACAGGAATAAGATTGTTTTTTCTTACCATGCTAATTGTCTCCTCTATAGTTTGTCTTAGTTGGTCTCTCTCATTTTGGAGATTGTCCAGCTGATCCTGCAATGATCTGTTCTCTTGCGTTAGGAGAAGGATCTGTTCCTTTTGTACCTGAAGCTCATTGCTTTCTCTGCAGCTCTCTGATTTTTCCTCAGCAAGCTGGTCTCTCTCTGACATGATCATTTTTATTTCTTCCTTCCTTTGTGACAGCTATTGAGAAGTGCAAAGGCAGAACTTCCATCAGCTTAACAATCAAAATTAAATGGCAGTCTTGCCTCACACTGCTGCAGTAATTATCCGTAAGCTGCTAATCAAGGCAGTACAACTCCAGAACTGAATCTGTGGCCTTTGTCATGTTTTGTTTTAGATGCTAAACTTTTGGCAGTCTCCTCTGCAACACCAGCCAGATCATCCAGAAAGTCTGAGAAGGAGCCAAACAAGGCACACCTTTTATATTTTTATACATCTGCTCCAAGACATGCAAACACTTAATTGAATACCATTGGAGTATATCAGTTCTCCCTCTAGAGAAACCGTGCTACTAAAGCACTGTAACACAATACTCTCAGCACTTTTTGGTCAGGTATTGAACAGTAAGGCTGAAAAAAACCCAGTGGATCAGCCTCCAAACTGTATGTTGGGAACCTAACTGCCATTTACCACCAACCATGATGCTTTTCATTGGGACTGAACGTTAGGAAACGTTAGCTTCATTCCTACCCCGAAGTAACCCTAACCTCTTCCTTCCTCTGTCACTTAATGCAACAGTTGATACCGGTTAGTGCACATTATAGCCCATAGCTCTACTACAATGTATGAGAAACATGTGGAAATTAGGATCAGGAAGCACAACTTTGCTGCTTATTTTCTACCCAAAGCCTAGATGTCCAAGGACAAGTAGAAAACACTATCAGCAGACTATTTAGGTTTTTTTCCTAGTGGTAGGAAACACATTAAAAGCATTTTTCTTTTCAGTTGTTACATAACATTGTACCTGTATTTCTAGATCTTTAATGGTTTTCCCAAGTGTCTCTTCAACATTCACAACCTGAGATTCTTTTTCAGAAATAATTTTTTCCAACTTTTTGACTTGGTCCTGGGCTTGCTTGAGAGAACTCTGTGCATTTCTCAGTTCTTCATGTGCCGAAATGTTCTTTAGAGCAAAAGAAAACACACAAATATTCTGTGGTGTTAGTAAACACTTACAGCAGCCCAACACACCAAACCCACACAAATCTCTAGTCCCCTACACAGTTCAATATTGTAAGTGGTGTTACTTTCTTCCCTTTGACATGTATGCTTCATTTATTATAAAGGCTGAATTCCTACCATTGAAACAGTGTCCTTTATATCCTCTTTGAGTTGGTCTGCTTCAGCTTGGAGGGATTCCTCTTTTTGCTTCAGGTCATCTCTTTCCTGGGTTAGAGTTTTCATTTTTTCCTGGCATTCAGAAAGCTGCTGAAGAACTCCCTGGATCTCCAAATCCTTGGCCTCTAACCTCTTCATAGTATTTTCTTGCTCTTTTAATTGCTCCAATTCCTTCAACTTCTCTTGAGCCTCAATATAATCTTCTCTTACCTTCAGAAGTTGGTTGTACTCCTCTGTCTTTCCTTCCAGTTCTTTCATTTTGCTAGAGAGCTTTAATTGGAAGAGGAAAAGATCAGACACTTATGCAAAACTGCATGGTGTGTGCACAGTGTTGCAGAATATTATTTTAGCTTAGAAAGGCTGAGATTTAGTTTTCAATGGAAGAATGGGAAGTTAATAATTTCACTTTGAAGTCACTGCTTATATATTCCTGCCCACTTTAAATAAACATTTGGTTATGGAACCTTCCTGTGGTGTGGTGGTTTGGGTGTTACCCACCCCCACCACACTTTAGAAATCACCCAGACTAGACTCAGCCAGCTCTGGAAATTGAATGAAGCTTATATTTACAGCTGGCACAATTTACAAGCAGATCTTTACAGTATATACAGTTATAGACAGAAATATACAAGGGAAAAAAAGTAATACAGAAACACAACTCCCAGAAACCTGAGTACCCAGGAGGGGCTCTCAATCACCCCTTCACCTTCCCCCTACCCCTCTCAACCATACCCCAGTCCCAAGGAATAATGGAGGTTTGGCCAGGGGGTTAGGAAGCAAAGTGAAGTCAGGGAAGCAGAGGGTGAGGTTAGAGAGAGAGATGCAGCTCAGAAGCTCCCCAGCAGGAGTAGTACCTTATCTATGTTTGGATATTTGTTCTTATACAACTCAGCAAGCCTATGAGTGAATTAGACATCATCATTGTTTTCCTTTCTGTGCTAGTTTGAAGCTAGCTAGAATGTTTTGTTGAGAAGAACTAGTGATAGGCTGAGAAATGAAAACAATGGTGAGGTCTACTTCGCTCACAGCCATGCTGAGATGTGTAAAGAAGAAAGGCAAAGCAAAGATTAGGTCACTTGCTTCTTCTCTTCACTGGGAGCTTCTGCCTGCTGGGGAGCTGAGGCTGCTGGACTCCATCTTGCTTTCTAACCTCACCCTTGCTTTGCTTGGCTGCTTCACCTTGCTTTTTAACCCTTTTGGCCGAACCTCCATTCTTCCTTAGGACTGGGGTAAGGTTGAGAGGGGTAGGGGGAAGGTGAGGGGTGGTTGAGAGCCCCTCCTGGGGACTCAGGTTTCTGGGAGGGGAGTTGTGTCTATATTACCTTTTACTTTGTGTATTTCTGTATATATCTGTATATACTGTAAATATCTGCTTGTAAATTGTGCCAGCTGTAAATATAAGCTTCATTCAAATTTCCAGAGCCGGCTGAGTCTAGTCTGGGTGATTTCTTAAAGTGTGGGGAGCAGGGGATACCCAAACCATCACACTTTCACAGCCTGTAATCTAGTTCTTCTCACCAAAACGTTCTAGCTAGTTTCAAACTAGCACATGTGGTTTCTCCTTAGCAGAAAGAAGCCTGACTAAAATGTAAGGCTACATTTTTTCCTGTGTGGCATATCTTAAGAATCAAATCAGGAATTATCAGATAGCTGATACAGCTATTTGATAGCTATATCAGCCATAGCTGGAATAGGACAGCCACATCAGTGCCAAAAAGCTGTATGTAAATATGCATCATCTGTTCTTAATTTTTTTTCCTCTCCTTCCAAACTGGAGAGGTGATTCTCTTTGGTTTGAATCATCTGTTCCATACAGATTTCAGTTCCCAGGGAAGAAACTGTTTCTATGACTGAGTAGGTCATAACAGCATATTTTAAAATGAAAACTGTATAATAAAGATAGAATTCAGGAATGGAAAAATAATTAAAGGGTCAAGCACAGAACAATATGTACCCTGGAGCAACATACATGATTTTTTGCCTATGAAAAAAGAGTCCATTAAGCTTCATAATCCTGCAGTCTTACACTCAGCACAGAACAATATTCACTCAAGTGAGAGGAACTTCAATAACAGCATTATTTATACCTTTCAGACTACTCCAAAAGAAGTGTGGTTTTTTTTCCTTGTATGTTCTATGTTAGAACTATGTTAGAAGTAATCAGTTGTCTGATCTGTAAATAAAAAAGCTGACACTAACCTCTAATTCCACTTCATCCAAAGTTGTTTTAGACACCTGTGCTTCTTTAGCTAGAACATCTATTTGGAGCTTCATTTGTTCGTTGTTTTCTGATAGAGATACATATTTTTGCTCTAGCTCTTCATGGAGCTGCTTAAGTGCTATATACTCCTGATCAGACTTTACACATTTAAGTTGTGCATCTGTTAGATCATCTTTTGATTTTCCAATTTCTTCACTCATCTGTTTGAATCTAACTTCATTATCAGCTACTTGAGAAAGCAGCTTTTCTCTCTCCAGTTTTACTAAGCGTAGCTCCTCACATTTTTCAGCAATCTGCCAACAGAAAAGCAATATTAATAACAGAAGTCAGTATTTTTCCTAGCTGCATAATATGAAGAGGTTCATACACAACTATAGGAAATAAAGTACAGGCAAGTACACATCACAGTATATATGGTTTTGCTTTTAGGCAGGAGCTGTTAAGAACAATCTTTCCAAGAGAATGAAGACAGGCAAGCCCTTTAGAGAAGTTCTGAAGTGTTTTATGAGGAGAGGCTGAGGGAGCTGGGGTTGTTTAGCCTGGAGAAGAGGAGGCTCAGGGCAGACCTCATTGCTGTCTACAACTACCTGAAGGGAGGTTGTAGCCAGGTGGGGTCTGGTCTCTTCTCCCAGGCAACCAGCAACAGAACAAGGGGACAGTCTCAAGTTGTGCCGAGGGAGGTATAGAGATCTGGATGTTAAGAGGAAGTTCTTCACAGAGAGAGTGATTTGCCACTGGAATGGGGTGCCCAGGGAGGTGGTGGAGTCACCATCCCTGGAGATATTCAAGAACAGCCTGGATGAGGCATTTAGTGCCATGCTCTAGATGACTGGATAAGGCTGGGTGATAGGTTGGACTGGATGATCTTGGAGGTCTCTTCCAACCTGGCTGATTCTATGATTCTCTAACTCTTTACATGTTCTTTGAATATTTCCTTTTCCCTATTTTTGAGAGAGGACTGGACTGGTGCCCCTAAACAGAATGTTTAGATGCAGTGATACTTTTTTCACAATACAGAGTTTATCAAAGTGTTAATAACTTAATAAAATCTAGGAGATGCAGGCACAGGTGTGAACATCTAGAGCCAACAGGAACAATCATTTAATGAACTCAACTGTAAGAGCTCAATTCAATGCAAGTTTTGGTTTTATATGACTTAACATTCTGTGGACCTCCGTTAATGTGTTACCACTCAAGCGCAGGAAATAAAATGAAGGCAAACATTATTTACCTCTTTCTGCTGTATCTCAACAGTCTTTGGAAGAGACTGAAATTGTGATAGCTCATCTACTTTGTTTTGCAGAAATGCATTCTCTTTCAGTGCTTTTTCTAGTTCTCCTTTTAAGTCGGCTTCCTTTTTCTCCAGCTCAACAACAGAGAGCAGATCTAGAGATTTAAGTCAAAGTGTGAGAGAAAGGAGTTTGTTCTCAGTTAAGCACAAGATTTGCAACACTTTTCTGGATACCATGTCAGTGTAATTCTAGAAAATACATTTTACAATGGTCAACAATTTAAAAAAGATTAAATATTGGTCTGAGCTCTGTCATGACTTCTCGGGGAAGCTTCTGAAATAAACTGGATGTCAACCTAATAGACTTCCTTAACTTCACTGTCTTGCTGTGAAATGCAAACCACTCTACAATCTGCAGGTCTCCAAATAGCAGCTGCTTTAGATTTTCTTGAGCTATGTGCCAGCAGCACACTAAACTCCATTATTTTTCATGCTGGCAGAAGCTCCAAGCATTTGAGAAAACAAGAACTGAAGTATTCCATCCCCCAGCCATTATGACGGAAAAGAGAAGAAAAAAGCACTACCTGAAACAGTACCTTTTGGAACTTTGCCCTCCATCAGTGAAGTTAGTCTTGTGTTTTCTTGAAGTATAGCCTGCAACTCTTTCTGCAAGTCAGACTGCATTTTTCTGTAACTGGCTTTTCCTGCTTCTATTTGGTTTTGATATGTCTGAACATCCTTTTGCATTTGACTGTATTTACTGGAGAGGTCATTCTTCAGGAAAATAAAATGTGAAATTAACACACAAAATGAAAGCCAAAAAAAAACTAAATATTGCATCTGCTACCTTTCGTGTTGTTACTCTGAACAACTTTGGCCTTGATAAATATGGCAGAATAAGCCACAGCTAAACAACTGCATTCCTGTCAGAGTCCTGGAACAAAACACACATTCTAGGTGAGGGCTAAAACTACAACTGTTCTGTATTTACTTTTTAGAAGCTCAGGAGTAAGCTCCATCCCCTCTCCAAATTAACAACTCCTTCTCTTTTTCGCTGGTGTAATTAGGTTTGGAGTCTACTGTCCTAGTAACTCACTAAAGACTGTTCATGCACACTCTCTGCACTGGTAAACATAAAACTAACCACCCACTAATGTGGAAGAAGCCTCTGATTTCTTTTTACAGTTCTCCTGAAGACTCTTCCCTTTCTATGAATTCTGTAACAGAAGTATTACTTCGAGCATGAGTCACTGGCATCCTCCAGATTCTCTACCGCATCTTGCCTTTATGAATTGCCTTCTTCACTACTCTGCCCCTGAACAGCATTTTTTATGGCTGTACAGGTACTTCAACAAGTACTTACCATTTTCTCCTTCAGCTCCAGATTTTCACTTCTGAGAAAAGCAGCTTCTTTTTTGGCATCCAAGGCTACAGTTTCGCTATCTAAGAGGGATTTATTCAGATGCTGAATTTCCTCAAGTAGCTTATCAGAATCTCCCTGAGAAAGAGATAAACAATCCAAGGAATATGTCAAAAAAAGCCATGATCAAGCAGATGCATTTCTAATAGGGTTAAAATATAAATAGAGGCTCAAGCTTGGGAAGTTTCCTCTAGAAAGCACACTAGCAGGCTTGTGTGAGACACAGGATAAAAAGCAGCATTTCCCACAGCTTCACTTCACTAGAGAAGTGCTGTGTGATCATAGACTAGTCAGCATCTTAGGCACTGTAATAGTTCTCCTAACATCTGTAGGGCAAGATTTCAGTTGCACCAAGCTTAGACCCAAATTGGCTACTGGAATGGGCTGCCCAGGGAGGTGGTGGAGTCGCTGTCCCTGGAGCTGTTCAAGGCAGGATTGGACGTGGCACTTGGTGCCATGGTCTAGCCTTGAGCTCTGTGGTAACAGGTTGGACTTGATGATCTATGAGGTCTCTTCCGACCTTGGTAATACTGTGAGACTGTGAAATTAAGCCCACCTTCAAAGAAACTAAAACCATCTCTCAACCCAGCAGAACACTCAAAAATTTACCAGTGAAAAACAGGTGTCATTTTTTTCTGCTTCTGCTTTCTGCAGTTCTTCCACGTGGGTCTGCAATGCCTTTATTTTGTTTTCTCTCTCTTTCAGTTGTTCTGATTTGGAGTTTAGTTCTGCCTAAAAGTTAGAAAAAGAGAAAAACAGAAAAGGAAGATTTGAGGGCCCTGTTCCATGTTTCAGGTAAGAATTTAACTAGAACCTACTTTTTACATAGTAAGCATTTATGAGTTTGAGACATCATCTTTAATCCTAACAGCCAGAACAGAGCCAAATGATATCTAGCTTATCTTGAAGAGATGCAGTGTTTCAAGATCGTACAGGGTTAAGCCTCTAGGTGGAGTAACCCTGAACCTGACCCTAGATGGTCTTGACCACCAGGTGATGGTTAGCCCACTCCGCCTTCCTGTCCCATAAAAGCAGAGGGACTTCCTGTTTCACTCTCTCTGCACTCCCTGCCTCCCTGCATACCACCGTTACCATCTGTTCCTGGTTTCTCTTTGTTTTACCATGTGGCCATCACCATCACAATCGGGTTGTATTTATACATTCTGTATTTTGCTTTTCCCTTCCCTATATCCTTTATAACTTCCCTACCTCAGATACCTTTTTAAAGTTATTGTTAAACTTTTCTTTTTAAACTTCCAAATCGAGTGAGATTCATTTATTTGGGTGTGCTTACTTCTCTCTCTCTCCATCTAATCCCTTTCTTCTGGGAAAGAAGAGGGAAGAGCACTTTATAAAATTGTTATTGGTTCTATCAAATTGATCTGAATCTCTGGAAATTTAAATTAGAACCAAGACAAAGATAAACAACCCAAGCACATCTCATATGAGTCATGTCTTCCTCCCTGGAGGCGTTTAAAGCCAGGCTGGATGAGGCCTTGAGCAGCCTGCTCTAGTGGGAGGTGTCCCTGCCTATGGCAGGGGGTTGGAGCTGGATGATCCTTGAGGTCCCTTCCAACCTAAACCATTCTATGATTCTATGTTGCATGTGAATTCACTGACAGGCTTACCTCGAGTTCTTCATTGTACACTTCAGCACTAGAAACTAGATTCTTTAACTTGGTAATTTCGTGCATTAGTTGTACCTGTGGAGCACAGTGAAGGAAAATTGCAGAGGATGTTAGGAAGCACCCACACCAGTAGTTTTAGTCGCCAATACCATGAAAACAAACAAGGTAGGTCTTGTTCTCTGTTAATGTGCAAACCATATACACACACCCACATCTATCTCAACAATTACAAAGCAACTTGACACATGCTTTCAAGCACATAGATGAGATGCAAAGCTCTGGTTTAGCTTCCCAGCAATTACAAAGGATTAATACACAACTTCATGTTATTGCTGCTGCTTGAGCTGTGGCAGATCATCAATACAGTTAATGCAGAAGTTGTGCAGATAGAACACCTCAGATTGTGGTCACGTTAACTAGATTTGTATGATAGTGCAGATGTGATTTAATTTTTTCACCAACAAGAGCGAGAAGGTGCCAAAATTAAAAGGTAAAACAAGTCATTAATACATTCAGTGGTTCCCTCCAAAAGGGGCAGATAGAAAACTAGACAGAAAAGCACCTCCAGCACTGAAGGACTCTCTTCCTCCTCTTTGTTAGAAAAGCTTTTCAATAAGCACTCATCTGTAAGTACCTCTGTATAGTCACAAGCACAGGTAAGGAGTAAACCCAATCTGAAGATCAATGAAAAGGTTTAAAGCCAGAACTTTTCTGAGTGCTTCTGTATACTGAGGAGTACAGAGAAGAAGACCCAACCTGGAGTCTTAAAACCATAGGATGGTCATATATATGCTGTAGTAATACTGTCACAGGTCATTTAAAGTTATAATTTTCTGAATGTGTCTGTGGTGATTGAAGTTGACTTATGTGTTTAGTGAACTATGTAACCTTTCTGTATTGCTGTAATTAATCTGCTACCTGAGTATCAAATGCTGTGCTGGGTCATGAACTGGCTGGAAGGCCGAGCCCAGAGAGTGGTGGTGAATGGTGCCACATCCAGTTGGCAGCTGTCACTAGTGGTGTGCCCCAAGGATCAGTGCTGGGCCCAGTCCTGTTCAATATCTTTATTGATGATCTGGACCAGGGGATTGAGTCCAGCGTCAGTAAGTTTGCAGATGACACCAAGCTAGGAACAAGTGTTGATCTGTTGGAAGGTAGGAGAGCCCTGCAGAGGGACCTAGACAGGCTGGGTGGGTGGGCAGAGGCCAATGGGATGAAATTTAACAAGGTCAAGTGCAGGGTTCTGCACTTTGGCCACAACAACCCCAAGCAGCACTACAGGCTGGGGACAGAGTGGCTGGAGAGCAGCCAGGAAGAAAGGGACCTGGGGAGTACTGGTAGATAGTAGGCTGAAGATGAGCCAGCAGTGTGCCCAGGTGGCCAAGAGAGCCAANTGTTTAGCCTGGAGAAGAGGAGGCTCAGGGGGGACCTCATTGCTGTCTACAACTACCTGAAGGGAGGCTGTAGCCAGGTGGGGGTTGGTCTCTTCTCCCACACAACCAGCAACAGAACAAGGGGACACAGCCTCAAGTTGTGCTCTGGGAAGTATAGGCTGGATGTTAGGAGGAAGTTCTTGGCAGAGAGAGTGATTGGCATTGGAATGGGCTGCCCAGGGAGGTGGTGGAGTCACTGTCCCTGGAGGTGTTGAAGAAAAGCCTGGATGAGGCACTTAGTGCTATGGTCTAGTTGATTGGATAGGGCTGGGTGCTGGGTTGGACTGGATGATCTTGGAGGTCTCTTCCAACCAGGATGATTCTATTCTATTCTATTCTATTCCAAATATACAAGTAATCTGCAGAGAAGGTATCAGAACAGGAATGCCATGATACATCCAAGTCTCTTCACATCAAGTTTGGGTTTTCCTTTGGGTTTTGTGGTTTCAGAGGTTTTTTTTGAGTTTGAATGTTTAAACTTTGGGTTTTTATTAGCTTGTTCACAGGATTTTTTTGCTGCAACTTAGTTCACGTTCTGCCCCTTCAGCAGCTAGAACTTAATGCAAGTAATACATATTTCAGGTCACAGAATGGTGGCGTAAAGCATTTGGACGAACAAACCACTTCATGAGGCTATAAATATGACAAACCAATTCAAGCCACCCAAAAAACAGCATTTCCTAGATCATAATTTATCTAGCATGTACATTTACCCTTTCTGACATCTTACCATAAAAATCTATGTTTTCCAGACACTACTGCTCACACCATTTAAAAAAAATCATTTTCTTACTAAGATACAGGTTAAGTTAGCATCCACATAGTGCAAACGATTATCAAAAGACTGAGCTATCCTGGACTGTGAACTAAGATATTTTTGCCCAAGTATGTGAAGTACAATTTAGCAAACATGCTTTTATCTTGAGAACAGCTCAAACATGTTACTGTATACGGTTAACACGCCAGCAGGAGTGTCCCTGAACTCCACACTTGACCTCAGGTGGTCTTGACCCCTCCCCAGGGGCGGGTATGAACACCACCAGGTGATGGTTAGCCCACTCTCCCCTTCCTGTCCTATAAAAGCAGGGGGACTTCCTGTTCCTCTCTCTCTCTGGACCACTGCGCAGCTCTCTCGACACACTGCAGCTCTCTATCTGCACCCCTGCATCTCTCCACACACGTGGTCACCACCATCACAAACTCGGGTTGTGGCAAGGTGAATCAGCCAAAGCAAATAGAGGGTGAGGTTAGAGAGTAAGATGCAGTTCAGCCAGCAGCCCCAGAGAGAGCCAAGTGACTTTATCTATGTTTTGCTTTCCCTTCTTTACACATCTCAGCAAGGCTATGAGGGAAGTAGCCATCACCATTGTTTTCATTTTACAGCCTATGATCTAGTCCAAAACTCACCAAAACATTCTAGCTAGCTTCAAACCAGCACAACATGACCCAGGGAGGTGGAGGAGTTGCCATCCCTGGAGCTGTTCAAGGCAAGGTTGGACGTGGCACTTGGTGCCATGGTCTAGCCTTGAGCTCTGTGGTAACAGGTTGGACTTGATGATCTGTGAGGTCTCTTCCAACCTTGGTGATACTGTGATACTGTGATGACACAAACATTTTCCTGCAAGCACTCTCTCTTCAGCAATGTAAGCTATCACATCACAATTTAGAACAAGACTTGCACCATTAATTTGGGGTGGTGTGGGGGATTGGATTTGTGGTTTGTTTGCTCAAGTGCTGACATACCAGCTTACACTTTCTTTCTACATCCAGTGGTTTAACTTACATTTAAGGCAGAGTTAATATCAGACTGGAAAATTCTGAAAGAAACTCATTTCATTTATTTCACATCACACCTCAAGCTACCCTGAGAGCATTTTCCTCAGAGCAGTCATTTCTGTGGGTAAATGGAAATATACTCCTCAATTAACTTTGTGTATCTTGTCTCTGCTAGACCATGACAGCTTTAACACATTTAAAATCAGCTGCCCAGTAAGAGAGTCTTAGTGGGTTTTCTAAAAGCACTTTTCCTTCTGTCTCTAACCTTCTGCCAACTAAGTTCAGACAGATCTGTTTGTTATTCTTCCTTCCCTACACCTCTGTAACCTCCCTACCTCTGATACCATTTTAAGTTACTGTTAAACTTTTCCTTTTTTACTTCCAAATCGAGTGAGATTGATTTACTTGGGTGTGCTTACCTTTCCTCTCTACTTCTGAATCCCTTTCTTTGGGGAAGGAGGGGGGAGAGGGAAGGGCACTTTACAAATTGTCATTGGTTCTATCAAATTTATTAGAGTCTCTGGGAATTTAAATTCAAACTGAGACAGTTACTTATGCAGGAAGGCAGCTGCCTCTTGCTGAAAACTAAAGTGAAATTCAGATCACATATATATGAAAACACAGATACATACGACAAGAAGTAAAAGCCCAAATTTTACACTGAGTAAATTCAGTTTACATCCTAGGTTTGTTTGTTCATTGTTCCTGAACACAGCTTAGAACACCATCTCTGTTTGAGAATTAACTAGAAAAATTAGAGCCTAAACACTTCTTACCTCTATATATATTTCCATGCACCTTACCTCGTGATCTTTTCGTGTTTGGTTTTCCAGTGCTTCAAATTCATCAATTTCTATTTTTTCCTTCAGTTTCGCCTTCATTTCATCTATTTCTAATTTCAGCTGCTGATTTTCCAATACTAGGTTATTGAAATCTGCTTGCAGAACACTGATCTGATTTACAGCAATATCCTGAAGAGGCACAAGAAACTTTAGAAGTTGTTGTTGGAGTGTGAGTCTTATTTCTAGAAGGCATACAAACAACGCTTACCTTTTCTAGTGCTAACACTTCACAGAGTTGCACAGACTCCTCAAAGTCTTTTTGAGACTAGAGAAAAAAAATTAGTTCCAAATTAATGGACTGTAGTGGTTTGGGTGTTCCCCACCCCATGCTCTGGAAATCACCCAGACTAGACTCAGCCAGCTCTGGAAATTTGAATGAAGCTTATATTTACAGCTAGCACTATATACAAGCAGATATTTACAGTATATACAGAAGTATACAAGGTAAAAGGTAATACAGAAACACAACAGCCCTCTCAGAAACCTGAGTCCCCAGGAGGGGCTCCCAACTGCCCTTTCACCTTCTCCCCACCCTTCTCAACCTTACCCCAGTCCCAAGGAAGAATGGAGGTTTGGCCAGGGGGGTTAGGAAGTAAAGCAGATTAATCAGAGAGATGGCAGAGAGGCTAGAGAGAAGTGCAGCTCAGGTAATGCCCCAAGAAGTGCCTTATCTATGTTTGGATTCTTGTTCTTATACATCTCAGCAAGCCTATGAGTGAAGTAGACATCACCCTTGTTTTCTCTTTCACAACCTGTAATCTGGTTCTTCTCACCAAAGCATTCTAGCTAGCTTCAAACTAGCACAGGATCCACAAGATCAACTAAGTCCAAGATTCTGTTCCTTGCTACTTACCTTCTCATGGCTAATTCTGTTTAACTATCAAAGCTTATTAGATCTTTTGCCATGAACCCACTTGCTTTCCTTTCTATTATATTAATTCTTCAGACATTGAACACTATTGACATTCTGTAGAAGAGTCAGAGTGATCATACTAAGAAGCATGTAATGTCTCAAGTTGTGCCAGGGGAGGTACAGGCTGGATGTTAGGAGGAAGTTGTTGCCAGAGAGAGTGATTGGCATTGGAATGGGCTGCCCAGGGAGGTGGTGGAGTTGCCATCCCTGGAGGTGTTGAAGAAAAGCCTGGATGGGGCACTGTGTGCCATGGTCTAATTGATTGGACAGGGCTGGGTGCTAGGTTGGACTGGATGATCTTGGAGGTCTCTTCCAACCTGGTTGATTCTCTGATTCTATATGCACTATAGGTCAAAACCTTACCCAGTTCATGGTAGGTCCAGCAGTCCATTCTTCTTCTGAGATTTGATCAGGCATCACTGCAGATTGGTTGTCATACTCAGACTTTTCAAAAGCAGCTGAAAAAAAATATGTACTAAAAATGGAGTACTAGTAGATTTTCAACTGGGCACTGAGAATTTTCTTCAGGACAGTACTATACTGGAAATGATCATTCAGTACAAGTAGCACACACAGTACAGCTTCTGAACCCTGTGATTTTCTCTTGTGAAAGCGAACAACACTGAAGTTAAGTCCCTACACTTATGCTGATTACTATTACAAGCTAAGAGATACTAAACTGAATCTAGAATATACACTTCAGACTAGCAAGTGTCAGGGAAAGAACTACCCAATGGTATCTCACAAGACTTAAAGGAAAAAGCACACCCATCATTCCTCTCTCAAAGCTTGAAGCTGCAGGAAGACACAGTTCAGCAACAATACTACCCAACTGTTATGCCTACGGGTCAGCTTTTCTCTCTGGTCATCCTAGAGTTTCTATACCCCTAATTGACCCTGGAGTAATGACTATTGTCACTGAACATTGTAATTTTGCATTTCCTCCCCCCCTTTTCTTCCCTCTTTTCATAGTGAGAGCATAGTTTGGATGTAGCTCAAGTTGAAGCATAGCTTTAGCTACTTTTACATGGGGAAAAAAAAGGAGGACTGGGTAGGCTGCGTGGCAGAAGTATTTATGAAGCTCTTTTGCCTTACAGCTCTAACCTTTAGTTTTAACAAATTAAAACTTTAAGATCTACATGAGATGGGGGCTTACAGGGTGGCTTTTTTTTTTTTGAAGTTTCTTTGTTAATTGTTGCTATTAAAGTCAACTTAATTCCTTTGGGAAACTAATACTTGCAGAGTTATCCAACAAATTCACTACATGTTACTTCACATTAGACAGTAACAACATGTGCCATGACTCTTGAAATGAAATTAGCCTAATACCATTGAGAGAACTACCAGCATTGTGCTAAACCCAGGCTGCATGCTTTAACTTCCTGAGAGGTTACAGGTAACTTTCAAAAGCTGGATTCATGAAACACTGAGTAGTATAGTGCCAACCAAATGCTTTCAGAATGCTAGCAAGTTTGCTTTCTAACCTAGATTTATTAAGAAGGAATTATTTATCATTTAAAAAACTGCTCTGCAGAACTTTCTTATTTTTTTCCCTGAAGATACTTACAATCCTCCATGTCTGGTAGTGCTGACAGCCACATTTTCATTTTCTTGGTTTCAGGCTGCCTCGACTTTTCATTTTCTTCAAAGTAGCTCACACTCGCCTGGTTTATTTTACCAGGAGCCCAAGTAACTCTTCTTCTTCTTTTCTTGGCCTTGAAAAAAGTGTTTACAGAAATAGTTACACAACCAAAACAGAGAGTAGATGTTTCAGTAGGCTAGTTCTGTAATAGTACCAGCAGCTTACTAAACAGTGGTTGGCAGAGTTTTTTCCTTGAAAAATTCCAACTACATCATAACAGTTTGAAAGCAAAAGTCTCTGCAGTCTGTTCAACAGAACACTGAATTGATACTCAGAAAATTGTTGGGAATGGTAGGACTTTTAGTGCTGTACAGTTGTTTGATCTTGACACACTGGAACATAAGCCATGGGTTCAGAATGTATAAAGGGGAAAAGTACCAAGTTAAGTAAAACAGAGGGTTGAAATGACCTTAGAGAAGACGAAACAATGTAAAGCACAAACTTGCTGTCTTGTTAACCCTTGCTTATCTAGTTGCTAAAGTACAAGGTCTGTCTTGATGAGGTATGTACTGAGGTCTGTCTTAATGACCAGTTAGGATTTGGCATGACCTTTTAGCTTGTATGTTAAGGTATATAACCAAGTGCTGAAGGTACAATAAACCGAACTTACCTTGCATCAAGCTGCTCCCTGTCTCTCATCACAGCAGAAGATGACGCCATCCAGAGGGACCTGGACAGGCTGGAGAGGTGGGCCTAGGCCAACCTCATGACATTTAACAAGGCCAAGTGTAAGGTCCTGCACCTGGGTCGGTGCAATCCCAGGCACAGATACAGGCTGGGTGGTGAATGGCTGAGAGCAGCCCTGAGGAAAAGGAACTGGGGGTCTGGGTTGACAAAAAGCTCAACATGAGCCTGCAGTGTGCACATGCAGCCCAGACAGCAACCCTGTGCTGGGCTGCAGCAAGAGCAGTGTGGGCAGCAGGGCAAGGGAGGGGATTCTCCCCCTTTACTCTGCTCTCCTCAGACCCCACCTGGAGTACTGTGTGCAGTTCTGGAGCCCCCAACACAAGAAGGACATGGAACTGCTGGAGCGGGTCCAGAGGAGAGCCACGAAGATGNAAGCTGCTCTAGTGGGAGGTGTCCCTGCCTATGGCAGGGGGTTGGAGCTGGATGATCCTTGAGGTCCCTTCCAACCTAAACCATTCTATGATTCTATGTTCTAAGCTGCCCCTTGGAAGTATGTGAAAATTGCCTAAGTCATTTTTAATTGTCAGTACACCCTTATGTATTTAATGTGACCTTTCACAAAGCATTTCAGAGCTAACAAATAAGATCTAGGACAGGTACTTACTTGAGCATTTGCTTTGGAGGAGAAGGAGGCAGAAGTCACCAGCATCTGAGTTAAATTTCTTATCCTGTCTTCTTGTACTTTCTGGAGAGCATTTTTTTCTTCCAATAGCTGGGCCAGTTGGTCTTTTTCTGTTGCATGAATTTGAGTCTTTGAAGATACCTTCCATAAAAAACAGTATTTCATCAAGCTGACATTTTAAGAGCAAAAATTACTTCTACCGAGAATACAAAATTGCTAATTTTAAGACATGTTCTACCTCTGGAAGAGCTGTATTTAACCTTTACCAATGAAACTGACAGCTTAGTCAGTTGACTTGTGGATTTAGCATGTCAGAGGGTCAAAACAATACAGCCTCAGAGTTTTCTAATAAAAAAGCAGCACTTTGAAGTGCAACAGAGCTTCAGATGACTCTCCCATTAGTGCCAGGAGCCCAAAGCTCTTTGAAGGCTTTGAGTCAATTGCCAAATAACAGCAAGCTCCTCCAATACATGTGGGCTAGTAAGAGCTAAGGTACTGAAAATGTATCCTGTTGTAAAGCACTTGCACTCCTTTATCATAAGCTTGCAATACCTTAGAGTAAGTCAAAGTTCACATGGGATTTTTCAACAAATTCTTCTGTACTTTAAGTACTTTACTCACTCTCTACTTACTCAGAAGGTACCCAACACTTCCAGGTGGAAATTTCTACTGCAGATTATTTCTCTTTAAAGGTGCCATTTCTTTAATTTTCCTATGACTACTCTAATTTGAAAAACAATTAAAATTGCCTATTTTGATTGATTCACCTGAAGAGTACGCTCAGAATTCTGAGTTTCCTGGGGTTTTCTATGCTTTGACAAGACTTGCCAGACTGCTCCCCAACTCAGCACATGAGCAGGAGACTACAGCCTGGTGGCAAGTCATCATTGTTCCTCATTTTCTAAATCGACCTTTTGCCTATACATAAGTTTTGTCAGTCTCGTGCAGTTGCAACTTCTTGCAACTCAAACTGAAGTTCAGATATCAGCAAGGGGAAAAAACACAAAGCTGAAGTCTTTAACTGGCATTCAATAGCTTCTTGTATTGCAATTATTTCCTTGTGATCTGTGACAATAAAGTGTACTCCAAGTCACAACAAGTTTCTACCTTGAATATATTCACCTACAGAAAGCAAGCAACTCAGCTGAGCTCATCCTATGTTAGCTTTCACAGATACAGGGACTATTTACTGTAAGGATCATGGAGCACTTTTTTCTCCCTAGAGAAGTTGTGGAGTCTCCTCTGGAGACTTTCCAAACCTGTCTGGATGCATTCCTGTATGACTTGTGCTAGATTCTATAGTCCTTCTCTGGCAGAGGCGTTGGACTGGATGATATCCAGAGGTCCCTTCCAACCCCTAACATCCTATGATCATCAGCTGTTCTAAATTTCACATCACCTTTCCAACATCTCTCAATTGAGGTGACAGATATGACTTCAGACAGTTTCCCTGCTGCTCCTTCAGGCTTAACTGGTTGGTTTAAAACAGTTTCCCTGCTGCTCCTTCAGGCTTAACTGGTTGGTTTAAAACAGTTTCCCTGCTGCTCCTTCAGGCTTAACTGGTTGGTTTAAAACAGTTTCCCTGCTGCTCCTTCAGGCTTAACTGGTTGGTTTAAAACAGAACATTTCCAAATAGCTATCAATGTTAAGGATAGATTCATTTTTGTAAGTGTATTACATACTTCCTCCAGCTGCTTTTTCAAATCCATGATTTCTTTGCGATATCTCTTCAGGAGAGCATCATCATTAAGTACTTCATTGACTTTTGGAGTGTTCTTCATTCTTTTGGCTGTACTGGCAAACTGAAAGAATATTCATTCATGGGTAACAGTTATAGAGCAAATACACACAAAAAATTACTCTGATACTGTCACTTCAATGCCATTAGGAAATGAAATTAAAAAAAATATCAACATACAGTTAGGACAAATATTTACATTTGCTTATTTCTTACATATTCTAAGCTTTGATTTCTGTGATTTACATTACTAAGCTGAGGATAACATTTACAAAACTTTAATGAAAACATCCAAGGACCAAAGAGGAAGACCTACCTAAATACATTTCACTTACCCTCCTTTCCTGCAGCACTTATAGAATCAGTCAGGATTGGAAGAGACCACAAGGATTACTTAGTTCCAACCCCCCTGCCATGGGCAGGGACACTCTACCCTAGATCAGGCTGGCCAGAGCCTCATCCAGCCTGAGGCAAATAAGAAAACAGATCTTATCTCCTGCCTTCCAAGGTGAGGGAAGCAGCTCTGCTCCAGCTGCCAGGAAGTTTTACTTAGACAACCTAGTAGAAGGTAACTGAGACAAGATGCTGTGTTACAAAATTAGTATTTCAAAGGTCCACACTTAAATAACTGTAGATCCAGAAGATGACATTTTCCACTTCTCCAACCCATCTGCAATAAAGCCTTGGGTCTGTAAAACGCTTGGAAACAGGGGAGATGTTTTACCTGAAGAGTACTGAGCGTTTCATCAAAAGAAACGGGGGTAATGGTACAAATAATAACTGTCTTAGCATTTCCTCCAAGGGAGTTCTGCAGAATTCGAGTCAGCTTGCTGTCTCTGTAATTTATGAAGCTGATGAAAAAAGAGGGAATAAAAAAAAAAAGTCATCTTTTGTACAGAAAAAGGTCAGTATTTCTGAGAGGCAGTAGGTTACTTGAAACAGCTACAGAAAAGAGAGTTATGTGTAAGGCGGTTGGACTCCACCTCTCTGGGGTCCTTCCAACCCCTAACATCTTGTGATCTTCATTTAAGACAAAACACTAAAAGTAATAAAAGAGGTACCCAAATGCTTACCCAGAAGGGTCATCACAAAGTTTCTTGATAACTTGAGCCAGAGTGAACAAGCTGCGGTTTATATTGCAGCCTTCCTTCAGTCGCACACCTGCGTAACACAGCAATTTAAGAGGGTTTTTTAATTTAATACAGTCTTAAAACAGATTTTCAAACTGTCAGATTTCAAAATGCTGTGCTATGCTCAGAGCTTACATCTCAAGTGCCACAACGCTCTAAGATCCATCAGCCTCTAGTAGCAAACCCTTTGCAATAGGACACAGCCTCAAGCTATGCCAGGGGAAATTTAGGCTCGAGGTGAGGAGAAAGTTCTTCACTGAGAGAGTCATTGGCCGCTGGAATGGGCTGCCCAGGGAGGTGGTGGAGTCGCCGTCCCTGGAGCTGTTCAAGGCAGGATTGGACGTGGCACTTGGTGCCATGGTCTAGCCTTGAGCTCTGTGGTGAAGGGTTGGACTTGATGATCTGTGAGGTCTCTTCCAACCTTGGTAATACTGTGTGTGATAATACATCAAAAGAACTTATCACAGATACATTAAGAATATTTACATAGTTACTATCATAGAATCATCATAGAATTAACCACGTTGGAAGAGACCTCNGCCATAAGAACCTTTTATTTCTCATGTAGAGTTTACAAATGTCCATATTTACATGTGTAAGTACAACAAACTCCCCTTAGATCAACTTTAGGGTTTTTTTCTTGTAGAAGAGAGTATGAACTCCTATTGCCCTCGGGTCATCATCAAGGCATTTTTGCGCAGCCTCGTGCCGTCGTTAACTATCAAGCTTCTTCTCAGCTCAAGTGAGCCATCTATTCTCTCCTCACCTTTACATGAGTCCCTACAAGCTCCTAATGATTTCTTTACTACAGGTGAATCTTTACTGATTCATCTCCATTCTCTCAATTCAGTGCATGCTAGTTGCTGGACCTGCAATTCTAGGAAGCCATACTCCTACCCAGTTGTTTGCACTTTAGAGCACTTTCAAGGTTTTCTTGAGCAGAGTGTGACCTACAGAGAAGAGAGATTTGTAGAGAACACAGGAGCACACAGATCAAATTTCCTACCATAATTTTTCATAAGGCTTAATTAACAGAAGCAGTCACCAGGACAGCCTCGCTTAACACCCACCTTCGGATCCTGTTTGACTAGCTCTTTCACTGCCTGCCAGATCCACCAAGTTCTGCAAATTCAATATTTCACAGGTTAATTCTGAGGCAGTTTAGTTCCCAGTTCTCTGAATTCTAAACCTCTTCAGAATTTTCATGAACTTAAAGACACTTAGGACAACGCAAGAGGTCCATCGTTACTGGAAGCTACTGCACACATACGAATCAATACTTCCAAGGTAGATTAGGGCATAAAGTAAGTTTGTATTAACTCTGTTATTCCACTCTGAATAGCACTTCTAACTTCCAGTGCAACTCTCCCTAACCTCAGTAACAAGATAAATACAATTCTCAGTATAGAAGAGCTCACTACAGATTCAAGCTGTAACAGGCTCCAGAGTCACTGAACATGTGGTCCAATCTTTCATGGAAAAGGAGAGCCTATGAAACTACCCTGTCCCGAGTCAGCTGCATGTCTCTCCTTGCCTGTCACTCTAGAATGAGGATAAGGAAGAAATCAAATGAAGGCAAAGTATCAATCTGAAATTTGTTCAGAGTCAACTATGACTTTATAGCATACCATAATGATTTGTCTGAGCAAGTAGCCCTCACTCACTGGTTTCCATGTCAAGAGAATGAAGTCCTGTGCTAACTCCAAGCAGCAACAGACCAAAAGGGGAAAAAACCTCTTTCCCTCCACTAGGCGAGGTTACTATAAAGTTAGCTAGAACAGATATATAGGGTGGAGGAGGGGGCATAGTACAAGAATGGACCCCATAAGCTACAGCAAGAAAAAGAGTAGGTAGCATTCGCTCAAGTACTGTATGAACAGTGCTCAACACTCAGATCCTAGAGCTTTCACATGAAGCCAGAAGAGAAAGCCCTTTCCACAAGGCACATGAGTGACTTTATGCCATTCTCAGTTCTCAAGAAGAGTGCACATGCAGGTTTTACCAAGTTTGAATGCTTTCACATTAATTCTACTCCTCCAGTTGATTTACATTTCTCAAAGCACCAAAGTGCTTCCACAGAGATAATCCCTGTATACCCCCAGCTCAGGGTATTTTAGGTACTGGTAATCTACCAAATGCTAACTGGGGCAACCCTTGAAAAAAAAAAAACAACCAAACTATTTTCTGGCTGTTGCAGCTCTGATGGTCTTTGTCCTTGGAAAAAAAATATTTTTCTGGCTATTGCAGCTCTGATGGTCTTTACCTTTGGAAAAAAATATTTTTCTGGCTATTGCAGCTCTAATGGTCTTTTAAACAACAACTAAATCTGAGAATAGGAGAAACCTTAAGGTTACCCACTTCACAGGTTACTCCACTGAGCTTGTCAGTGGCCAGAAACTGTCAGCAGCAGCTGAAGCTTTGTTGTGTTTAACAAAATATGAGAGCAATCTGATAATAGCACCTCATGCTCCCAGGAAGGGCAGAACGCTCCCAAGGAGCTACTCCTGTGTTGGAATGCCCTTTGGTGGAAAGGGCAGCTGTCACCTGTTTGGGTGACAGCTCAGGAGTCTCCCTTTGTGCAGATGATCAGAAACACAATTTCTGCTTAATAAGAGTATTCTATAAGTTAAAAGTGTGTTTGTACTGTCAGTATGAAGTAACGTTATATGCTAGTTTGAAGCTAGCTAGAATGTTTTGGAGGAAAGGACTAGATTACAGGCTGTGAAAGGAAAACAAGGGTGATGTCTACTTTGCTGATAGGCTTGCTGAGATGTATAAGAACAAAAAGCAAAACATAGATTAACCAGTCTCACTTCTGCTGCTGGCAAGCTTGGAGCTGTATCTCTCTTCTAACCTCACTCTCTGTTTCCTTTTTAATCCACTTTGCTTCCTAACCTCCCTGGTTGAACCTTCATTCTTCCTTGAGACTGGGGTAAGGTTGAGAGGGGTAGGGGGAAGGTGAAGGGGTGGTTGAGAGCCCCTCCTAGGGACTCAGGTTTCTGGGACGGGAGTTGTGTTTCTGTATTACCTTTTTGCTTAGTATATTTCTGTATCTAACTGTATATACTGTAAATATCTGCTTGTACCTTGTGCTAGCTGTAAATATAAGCTTCATTCATATTCCCAGAGCTGGCTGAGTCTAGTCTGGGTGATTTCTAAGGTGGGGGGGGGGCAGGGAACACCCAAACCATCACACATTGTTATCTCCAACAAGCGCTAACACTAATATCTGTACATAAACGTTTAATAACTTGGAGTACAGCTTACCAAGTGGGATACCATGACTGCTCCATCGCAGCTTGCATTTGCAGGGTCGCTTCTTTCTCTGCTTTCAATTATCTAGAAGAAAGTGCAATAAAGTTTTTCCTCACTTCAAAATTGAAGCCAGTCCTAATAGTGCAACAGGTTTTACCATTCGGAAGATGGTGTGGGAACGGCTGCTGTGTTCATTCATTTTGGTTTCTCCATAGTGTCGATTTCCTGTCCAAAACAGCAACATTGGAATACTTAACCCTCTGATAAAAACTGAGATGATGCAAAAAGCACAATTAAAAACCATCAGAAAAAAAGATTACTTTCTGAATAGAATCTCCAATGGGACACTCCACAATTCCCAATACATTTAATATGTTACTTGAAATATATTCACTGCTTTTTCAAGATCTCATCAGCCGATGTTGGCTCAACAACTTACGTTCTCCTTTTCTGATCCATTCCATTGTTTCTTCAGGGGAAACCACCACCTCTTCTATAAGGTCTTCTACAAATATATTCCTCTGAAGAGCAGAAACAGCAATAGGTTTTTCTGAACTCTAAAACTCACTGCAGTACTCTGCTTAAATTAGCATTACAAGCAATTACTGCAATATCAATTCCAGCTTTTTTCCCATGTCAGTCAAATGTCTTTTTACTCCAGATGAAGATAGACAAAGTTTAGATCTTGACTGGAACTGTAGCCTAAAGGCACAGAGATTTGAACAGAGATCTACAGAGTTTCCTAAAAATAAAATGAACAGAAATGTCTCTCTGGACATTTTCTGAGGCAATCCAAGAGTACTTATCATAGTATCATCAGGGTTGGAAGAGACCT
>WAAF01006103.1:241001-273383 GCA_013400475.1 Tricholaema leucomelas
ATCAGCACCCCCAGATCCCTCTCTGTCTGGCTGCTCTCCAGCCACTCCGACCCCAGCCTGTATCTCTGCATGGGGTTGTTGTGGCCAAAGTGCAGCACCCTGCACTTGGAGCTATTGAATGCCATCCCATTGGACTCTGCCCATCCGTCCAGGCGGTCAAGGTCCCGCTGCAGAGCCCTTCTGCCCTCCAACCGAGCCACATCAGCCCCCAGCTTGGTGTCATCTGCAAACTTGCTGATGACTGACTCAATGCCCACTTCTCAGTAAATGCTGCAATGCCGTAAGGATACAACTGATAAATCTCCCTTTTTCTCAAGTACCACTCATTGTTTAGGGCACAGAAAGAAAAAACAAGCCAAACACCAATCAACCAACCAATTTTTGATTGTAACAAAGCTGTATCAAGAAACTGAAGATGACATTAATAGCTTTGTCTCTATTGATTGTCTTATGGCAGAATTGTAACCTGATACTTACTCTGTGACTACAGTATACTTTGTAGATGATATGAAGATAGTATTAGAATAACTCTGTCTGCTGAAGACTTATCTAAGCACATTCAGCTATAACTTTAATACCACAGTTATAGAGATGTTATTAGCTACTAAAACTCCCAAGTATTCATAGTCAAAGTGAAATAAGATACTGGAAAAGTGAAATAAAACTACCTTGGGAAGATGAAAGGATTAGCTTAACATTTACACACATTTATAAAGCACTCCTGTTCACAAAAATCAACCAGGTTGGAAAAGACCTCTAGTATGGAGTCCAACCCATCAGCTAACACCTTCTAATTAACTAAACCATGGCATTCAAGTGCCTCATCCAGTCTTTCTTCAATATCTCCAGGGATGGGTACTCCACCACCTCCCTGGGCAGCCCATTCCAATGCTAATCACTCTCTCTGTCAAGAATTTCTTCCTCATGTCCAGCCTGAACCTGCCCTGGCACAGCTTGAAACTGTGTCCTCTTGCTCTGCCTCTGGGTGCCTGGGTGAGGAGATCAATCCTGCCTGGCTACAACATCCCTTCAGGTGGCTGAGAGAGCAATGAGGTCTCCCCTGAGCCTCCTCTTCTCCAGGTTGAACACTCCCAGCTCTCTCAGCCTCTCCTCACAGGGCTGTGCTCCAGCCCCCCTGCCAGCCTTGGTGCCCCCTTCTCTGGGCACGTTCCAGCACCTCAACATCTTTCTTAAATTGAATGACCCAGGACTGGACACAGGACTCAAGGTGTACTCAGCCTAACCAGTGCTCAGTACAGGGGCAAAAGGACTGCCCCGGTGCTGCTGGCCACACCATTCCTAATCCAGGCCAGGACGCCATTGGCCTCCTTGGCCACACTACATTGTATCCTGCTAATTTTGAAGATAGCAATTACCCAAGTTCACACAGACAAGTTTTCAACTAGATGCCTCTGAAGGCCTTTTTAAACTTAGCTACCACTTCTATTCCAAGCAGATACAATATTTCCATTACTTAACATGCACTTACATTAACATCTTCACGAATTCCCAGGGGCTTCTTTTTCCTGGTGTCACAAAGTAAGTCCGTAATTGTTTCATTGTATATTTCCATATAAGAGACTCTCAGCAAGAATTCTCTCTCTGGAATCTAACAGCAAAACAGCCAAAACAAACCCAAGTCAAAAAACCCCAACAATACAAACATTGTTAGTCCTTTCCATCACTTCAGTGGAATTGCTCACCTCGCAAATAACTTGGAAAATGTGTTGGATTGCCTTCGGGATGATGCCTACAGAATCTTTATTTCCCATCATAGTGAATGATTTCCCTGAAGCTGTCTGTCCATATGCAAAAATTGTGCCTACAGAGATGTATAAGTTCTATCAATTACTGATGAAATACCTTAGACAAACAGGACTGAAACACAATTTTATGACTTACCATTGTATCCTTGCACAGCTGACTGTATAATTGGATCGGCAACATCTTCATACAGGTGCTCAGTGCTGTCACTTGAGTGGAAAACATGGTCTTAAAAAAATAAAATTAAAATAAGGCACGTGAACCCACTGTAACACAACTCAAAAAACAGCTGTCATCTTACTGACTTTGAAGTCAGCAATGCTAAGTTGACATCAGACTGGAGGTTAATTCAGACAAGTATTTGTGATAACTACTAACACAGGCATTTTCCAGTATTTCTTTTTACCAAAAACCCCTGAAACCCAAGAAAGATATGATAAACAGACAAGTCTAACTAAGAATGATGGACACAGTTATACAGCAATCCCATTTAGTCCCAAACTTGTGTCTGGTTTATCAACGAGGCTTGTAATTCTGCCAAGACAGGCTACTTATTAAACTCCACCTTGGAAGATGCTTTTATTGAATGTATACTCTAACAAAAAATATTTCAAGTGGCTACATTCTTCTTAACGAGTGGATCAGTAGGAAGAGATTCAAAGCAAGGCAGCGAAGGAAAGAGACTCACTAATTATTTTCTTTCTGTTAGAAAACTTTCCCACTAGTTAGGAGATAAAATTTCTAGACCTAAATATAAGTAGCTTTGACTAAGATAGGTAACGGTGAAGCCTTGAGCTCAGAAGGGGGAACGCTAACTGTTGGCAGGTGCAAATAGGCAGAGAAGAATTTCCACACGTCTCGGCTTCTAGCAGAAGGACGGACCCGTGAGACACAGGGATCACGACTGCAATGTTGCCGTGAGGCCAGAAGGTGGCAGCGCAGGCCAAGATGTGAAAGGCCTCTCGCTATTGATAACAGTTTTCGCCATTGTTATAGCTTTATTGATACCAGTTTTCGCCATTGTTATAGCTTTATTGATACCAGTTTTCACCATTGTTATAGCTTATATATTGCTAAGTCCTATGCCAGGGGTACAGTTAACTTTGTCCGGCGCCCGCAGCTCTTGGAAAGACCCAACGCGGTCCATGCGTGCTCTATTAAAAGATATTAGAAAACTCCTTCCGCCTATCAGCGGTTAGTTACGAGGATCCAGCATCCCCACTGGACACTTTCCCTTCCGCATTTGGGCTCCCGCACCCTCTTCTGCCTAAACGCTCTGGACTGGCCGCAGTCTAATCCACTAGTAACTGAAATTCATGCGAAAGGAACACAGATGGTGTGTTCCAGAAGCACTCTACAGCGTGAGTCAAAATACGAAAAAGCAACGTCCATGACGAAGCTGACTTAAAAAGCACATTTATGGTAATGATTAAAGGACAAATCCCGTGTATTATCCCGTCTGTCTCAGTGGCACTCCATCAGGATTATGAAGGTGAAAAAGAGAGCTCAGGGATGTCTCGCAAAGCGATCCATTAACGCTACAAGTAGTGGAGTATGAAGGTCCCTGTAAGCATCAGAATAAAACCAATGCTTTCGTATTCTTACCATAACTGAATATTTTTGTGCCATTCACTTCGGAGATGGTATTACTTTCACTCTTCCAGTGCAGCGACAGTTTATCTCCTAGAGCCGTTTCTCTAGGAAAAAAAGAACGTACCTTATTAATTTTCAGGAGGCTAGGACTGGGCTCCCGTAATGCAGGTCCACCCCTCATGGCGAGGCCCTGCTTCCGGCCACCGCCAGTCCCCTTTGCTCAGGTCTGTCTCCTTCCTCCACGGGGTCTGAGGCCGCATTTGTGTCCCTGCTCCCCCTCCTCGTAGCACTGTAGCGGCATCCCGGAATACCAAGCCGAGCGTGCGAATGGCCAGGAAACCCCAGGAATCCCGAGCAACGCTTCAGAGTCTGGGACCTCGAGTGCAGCCATCCCGTCTGGACAGAGCCTCACCTGGCGATGAGCGGGCGCACACGCACGCAGACCGTCACGGCGCCCTCGTCTGCGGTCGCCATCGCCGGTGCTAGCGGTTTCGCTTACTCCTTCTCCTTCTCCTTCCTGCAGCCGTGCACAGACCACCAAAACCCAACCGCCGCCCAACTTCAAACTGCTCCAGAGGCCGCTGCTATTGGCCCACGCCGGGCAAACGCCACGTTGGAGCGTACCACTCCTCAGGAGCTTAGGGGGGAGCACGGAGTGCGAGCTGGGTGGTTGAACAGGCGCTGACGTCTCCCGACACACACAGACACACACCCCACCCCCCGTTTGGCCAGCGTCCTGCCGCGGTGGGGGCCAGGGCTGCGGTGCCGTTGGGTGACAGCGGCAGGCTGGCCGCTGAGTTTAGGTGGAATGCTTGCACACACGAAAAGTGACAGTGCTATGTAATTAGGGTGGGGCGTGGGGGGGTTGTTTGTTTCTTTTGTTTAACTAGAATGTATGTAGATATTGAAGTGCGGGTTAGAAAAAAAAACGTGAACAGTCGGTGGGAGGTAGTTGGATAGGTGGGAGATGTTTTAAGAGAGTTCTTCAGTGCAAGGGTTCTCAAACAGGCTCTGCAGGGAGGTAGTTTAATCCCAGTCCTTCAGTGCAAGGGTTCTCAAATAGGCTCTGCAGGGAGGTAGTTTAATCCCAGTCCTTCAGTGCAGGGGTTCTCAAACAGGCTCTGCAGGGAGGTAGTTTAATCCCAGACCTTGGAGGTGTTTAAAAGACGCAGCTATGTGATGCTGAGGGACATGGTTTAGCACCAGACTTTACGGTAGAGTGAGATTATAGTTGTAATCAATGATCTTAAAGGTCTTTTCCAACGGAAACGATTGTATGATTCTACTCCACTGTGTTGTCTCCTGGTGAAAACAATGCTGCCTTCACCAGCGCTGGTGGCACAGGGTGTAGGGGACAGGGAAGGTAGTTCCAGAGAAGAGCCTACAGAACTAAAAAAAAAGACACATGCTCCAGTTGCATTTCTTTTAAAGACAATTAATTAATGATTAATTTCTAAAAATACTATTCATGTAGTTTTTTAAACTAAAAACATTTCCCCCCATAGTTTAATCATTATCCTCCTCTTCATCATCTTCCTCAGCATCTTCCTCATCTTCTTCTTCTTCCTCAGCTTCATCTAAAGCTTCTTCTTTTGAGGCCTTGAAAGCCAATTCTTCTTCCAGAGTGGGGTCTCTCGTTTCGGTGATTTCTGGCCCACTGGGATATTCAGCTTGCACTGGCAGTGGCAGCGCAGGAGTGTGGTTCTCTGGACTGTATTTATGACCCCAGCCAAAGTAGATGTTATCAAATTTCCTGAGAAAGAAAAGTGAAAGATCACAAATTCTCCCCCCAAGAAAACATCAGTGGAGACCATGTCAGGCTTTCTTCCTTTGTAGTTCAAAAAGTCACTGTGGTGCAGATAAGCTATGACAGAAATATTTCACTGCTGTAGCTTGATTAATACACCTTGCACTTAAAAAGTCTCCAAATGCAAACATGATGAAGGCTGTACTCTGTCACTATATTACAATACAACTGCAACTTCATAGTGGTAGCATGGTGCTGTTTCTGCCAGCAACTCCAGTGCCCATTAGTAACTGTACTATGTGTAGTGGAAAAGAATGAACATTAGAACCACAGCTGTTTTCTGTAAAAAATGCTTCAGACTGAAGAATACAGGTTTTAAATTGAGGACCGTGCCCTAGTACTAATTGCACATTTACATCATAGAATCATAGAACCATAGAATGGTTTAGGTTGGAAGGGACCTCAAGGATCATCCAGCTCCAACCCCCTGCCATAGGCAGCTTGCTCAAGGCCTCATCCATCCTCAAATGCCTCCAGGGAGGAGGCATCCACAACCTCCCTGGGCAACCTGTTCCAGTGTCTCACCACCCTCACTGTAAAGAACTTCCTCCTAACATCCAGTCTAAATCTCCCCTCCTCCAGTTTAAACCCATTCCCCCTCATCCTGGCATTACTAGACCATGTAAATAGTCCCTCCCCAACCTTCCTGTAGGCTCCCTTCAGATACTGGAAAGCCACTATAAGGTCTCCTGGAAGCCTTCTCTTCTCCAGGCTGAAGAGCCCCAACTCTCTCAGCCTGTCCTCATCCATTAACTTGATGCCAGCTTTTCTAATGGCTGTTCATTTTCACTCTTAAATACTTTTTTTAGTGTTGTTGTGCACCTCTAACTGCCCTTCTCTGTCAGTCTCTGGAATATTAGTAAAGCAATTTTGATGTCATTACAGAGGTACCTGTGTGGAGCATACACAGCCTGTGTTGTAGCCATGTCAGTTCCTCACCTGCCAGATGCAAAGGCATATGCTCCGGGCCACCGGTTCGACTGGAGGATTGCAACAGCATGTTGTGGGATCAGGTCTGTAGAAGCCTGAGCTGTCCAGGCGGGGATGTTTTGAATTCCTGGAGGCAGCCAAACACACAGTCTCTAAATAAATTTACTGATAAACCTCTACAAATTATTTAAGACCGAGCTACAAGACTTTCCCAGAATTCAAGCAATGCTTACATTACTTTGTATGTTAGAGAAGCCAGAATTCAGAAACAATAAATGTAGGTACTGTGTTTGAACAGGTGGTTTGAATGTTTGGGTAGGTAGCACAGGAATACTAATAGAGCCTGAAATTCAGTAGTACTTCCTGTTCTTTCTTTAGTCAGGGACTTGACTTGTTTAGTTTGCTTATGGATACATTACATAGCTATATTTCACCTGGATCGAAGGATGGAGAGTAGGAAAATAATTCCCTATTGATGTAATCTAATATTCAGGTTCCTCTACTCCCATAATTTGCTGCAGTAATATGCTATAGGATCTAAATTTTTATTTGTGTATCTATGCTTGTGTATATGTATTTATTTATTTACTCGTGCACACTGCCTAAAAAGATGACCTTGAGGTTCCTTCCAACCTAAACCATTCTATGACAGGAAAATAGCTGAATGTAGTGAGCTGTCTTGAACTTGTAGTAGCCTTGCAAATCTGAGGTGTTTTCCTGTTATAGAATAGAATAGAATAGAATAGGAATCAACCAGGTTGGAAGAGATCAGCCAGTCCAAGCTATCACCCAGCCCTATCCAGTCAACCAGACCATGGCACTAAGTGCCTCATCCAGTCTTCTCTTGAACACCTCCAGGGACGGTGACTCCATCACCTCCCCGGGCAGCCCATTCCAATGGCAAATCACTCCCTCTAGCAGAATCTTCCTCCTGACGTCCAGCCTATCCTCAACAGAATTATTAACTAGTAAACCAAATAGTTTCTATTTTAAACCAAATCATTTTAAATTGCTTTTGATCAAATTTGTAAAAGAATGTGCTTACCCTACAGAGGCAAACTGTATCACTTCATGAAGCATCAGAATGCTCTAACTTCAAATATTTGCTACCCATCAACATTCCTAGTGCTCTCTATCAAAAACCTTCACTTTCCATGAAGAATACCTTCATCTTCAGAGAGAGGAGTGAGAAGAGGTGGTCCTATTTCTGGCTGTAGTGCATCTGGTTCCTCTGCTTTCTCCTCTTCATCTTCATCATCATCATCATTTTCTTCTGGCCCTTCCCCCTCAGATTTCTTAAAAGGATTAAGCCAAACGCAGCGACCCTGTAATTGATATGGAAAAATAATAAATACAAGTATCAATCACTTGAAGAATACCAAGCAGATAAAACAACTGCCTCAGGCGCATGCACAGAAGGTTAAGATGGAAGGGGGAGAAAAACAAAACAGACATATTCAGTACGTGGTATACTGTTAGCACATTGTTTCCTCTTGCAGAGTGTTGCCTATATCACTCATTCCTCCCTCATCCTTGCTTACTATTCAGAATAACCTTCTACCTTTGTCATCAGCTTTTTGTTATTTTGAAGTCTTCAGTTACTTGTCAGTTTGATTATGGCCTTGCTAGATACCAGTTACTACAAACTAAGAGCCTTAACTTAGAAATTTTGAACCTTCCTTTTAAAGTCTGCTTTGTTGTTTAGCTACTAGTCAAAAGAACACACCAAAATATTCTTAGGATTCTAATGCATATAGACCTTATTTTTACAACTGTTGTTTTTTGCTGGTAATTTTAAAGCTTATTTCCTGCCATTCCTGGTATTTTACACTGGCATTCTTGAACTGGTAGATTAGCCAGCAAATCATCCAGCAGTGATCATGAAATTAGTAATACCTCTTTCCAGCACTAGTCTGATATCACAAATTGCTAAGCTTTTTCATTTGCGTATTTGACAGCAGAAAGTAAGCAGCACATATTAAACCAGAAAAAAAAAACATCAAAGAAGTTCCATTCAGCATATAAACATATCTGCATTTTAGCCTTCTACTCAGGAAGAGAGAATTTAACACATTTTTGTCAAGTAAGGTCTTAAAAAAAGAAAATGTAATATGGAAGATTACCAGAAATTACTGTCTGTCAAGACCTAACTCCATGCTTTATTTCTAAAGATAGCTTTCACTCTTAAGGACTCACTGCTGAACAAAGTACTAAAGGTAGAAGGTTCCTAAAAAAATACATGCTATATGTAAGTATGTGCAATATATTTATATGTTAAATACTGTAGAAAATACATTTTCTGCAGAAAGATCTTTCAGTCCAATCATGTTTCTGGTGAATAGTTCGAATGTGCAGGTGAGGAGTGCTCCTGAAGTTCTGCAACCCTACTGGTACTACAGTGTGGATGGTATCCAAGCTACACCAGAACATACCTGCTGTAGAATACTCTGTGTGTGATGTACCCACGTGGAGAGTGAATCCACCATTTCAGCCACAGAAAGAGGCTGAAAATCAGGGTTTTCTTCATATGTGCCTCTTCCTCCTCCCTCCTCCTCCTCCTCTTCTTCTTCCTCCTCTGCAAACTGGTAAAATCCAATGGGAGATATCTGGGTTCCTGCTGAGATCCGAGCTATCTGTGCACGCAGGTAGTTTGCCTCATTTCCAGGGAAAGGAGGAAAGCTCACCACAGGAGCATCCAGCCTACCAGTGAAGAACTTCTTGATCTTCCTGGCACAGACAATCTGGGCTGGTGTCACTGGGGGCAACTTCACCCAGGGTGTGCCTGGCTCATTACAGACAAAGTAGACATACTTATTAGCCCCAGTCCCATTTTCTTCTTTTGGGATGACAGGTGGGGGCTTATAGGTGGACTCTGGTGGTTTGTCTTCTTTTTCTTTCTCCTCATATTCATCTTCAATCTCATCTACCTCTTTCCCTCCTTCCTCAGTAAGTTCTTCCTCTTCTGTTTCCTCCTCCTCTTCCCCTTCCTGGCACTGCACTTCAGCTATAATGTAGTTCATCTCCAAGCCCAGAATTTTGCCCCAGAAACGACAGGTCTGGATTGGCTGAACATTAATTAGATTTTTAAGGGCAAGGAATATGTGATAGGATTCATCTTTGCTCAAGCCGATTCCAGCCTGTTCGAAATAAAAGGCTGTTTCCATCACATTGGGTAGCAGGGTATCTTCCTGGGAAAGAAGATCCAGAGTTAATCTGAAGAATAGGATAATTATCTATTTGAAAAATTAAATGTGTTATCCACTAAACATTATACTTCACTTTTCTGTAGTGCCACTCATTCTCTCAAAGTGCTTTGAAGATGTTCATTCAATATGTCTACCGCTGTCATTTAGACACAAACGCCACCTTAGGGCTAAAGAAGAGAACACAGATGAACTACTGCTTTTAGGATACAAGATTGCAAAGTTCAAACTCCTAATGCCTGTAAATTAAAGAAACTCACACAAGATGTGCAAAGAGTTTAGTGCTAGGGCATGTCAACTATTTAAGAAGGCTTGATGCCCACAGTGTCACTGTGTTTCCTTGGGGAAAATCTAATACCTAGCTCACATACTTCAAAATCAGACCAGCACTGTTTCTCTGGAGTGAATCCTTGTCTTTTGAAAACCTTGCCATAAAGCTCCCTACATTTTTAACAATCCTGTCCCTTGCATGGGAATAGGTGATTATGTATCACACAAAGATGGTAGAAGTTGTATGCAGTGGGGCAGGGGATTTAACAGAGTAATGCTAGTTTCATCTGGAATTTCAGGCTTCTTATATCACAGCAAGGTAGACAGGAGTATGAGAAAGTAAAAGTTCTTTCCTGAAATACCCCATTATTTTTACCATCATATGCTGTTACTGTGTAAGAAGTAATAGGCTATAGAAAAGATGAAAGAGTATCTCTCCTGTTGTTAGCATCTGTAATGCTGCAGTGGCAATTCATCTGAATACATACTGTTAACCTCATATGAAAATCAACATCTTGTTGATTAGTTTCCTTTAATTATCAAAAGAACTCTCTTAATTTTTATTGGGTAAAAGTGCTTCTGCATATAAACAACTGAATGCTGAAAAATCTTCTGTTGTAAGACGTGATTTTCAGTTCCAGTAATTCTTCATTACAACTGTTTTCTTTTTTCTTTTGAGTATCATAGTATCATAGTATCATAGTATCATCAGGGTTGGAAGAGACCTCACAGATCATCAAGTCCAACCCTTCACCACAGAGCTCAAGGCTAGACCATGGCACCAAGTGCCACATCCAATCTTGCCTTGAACAGCTCCAGGGACGGCGAATCCACCACCTCCCTGGGCAGCCCATTCCAGTGTCCAATGACTCTCTCACTGAAGAACTTTCTCCTCACCTCGAGCCTAAACTTCCCCTGGCGCAGCCTGAGGCTGTGTCCTCTCGTTCTGGCGCTGGCCACCTGAGAGAAGAGAGCAACCTCCCCCTGGCCACAACCACCCCTCAGGTAGTTGTAGACAGCAATAAGGTTACCCCTGAGCCTCCTCTTCTCCAGGCTAAACAACCCCAGCTCCCTCAGCCTCTCCTCGTAGGGCTGTGCTCGAGGCCTCTCACCAGCCTCGTCGCCCTTCTCTGGACATGCTCAAGCATCTCAATGTCCCTTCTAAACTGGGGGGCCCAGAACTGGACACAGTACTCGAGGTGTGGTCTAACCAGTGCAGAGTACAGGGGCAGAATGACCTCCCTGCTCCTGCTGGCCACACCATTCCTGATGCAGGCCAGGATGCCATTGGAGAAGGACAGGCTGGAACCACAGCTGGAGTTGGAAGGATCATGACATTATTTATTCTCTATTTTACAGTAGCAGCTATGCACAAGATTCTTGAGCTGGTGTCCACAGTTATGGTCACTTCAGGTAAAGAACTGTCACTTTTAGATAAAGAAATTTGGATGCAATATTCCATACTGAACTTGGCCTTACAGGAGATATTGTAAACTTTACTTTCTGTTCATTATCTTTAGAATACCTATAATTTTAAAGGCTCTGGATGGGACTTGATGATCTCAAAAGTCTCTTCTAAACTCAACAGTTCTATGATTAGATTTACAACAGGAAAAAATCTCAACTAATGAACCAGATGAGTTTTCTTCTTCACGAGACTGAGCTATGAAAAGGGTGCATGGTACTGTGGCTGCAACTATTTATAAGGTTGTGTGAGGCAATACTAGAAAGGAGACTGATCCCTTCCTCCCCTTCTCACCATCCTCCCACCCACTCCCTGGTATATACGATACCTATTTTTCTCCATTAATAACTCACCGGCTCTTCTTCTAGTTCTTCCTTTGCTTCTTCATTTCCCTTGAGGAACAAAGCTTTACGCTTTTCTGCAGCTTCAAATGTTGGAAGAATCTCATGTTCATCTCGAAGAGTGTCCATTTTTTTCTGAAACTGAGCCCATTTCACATCCTTGCTGATGTTCTCAATTATGTCCACTGCATTTGTGGGCTTTTCATCCAGAATCTTTGTTAGCATATTAGCAAGATGATCGTATCTGTTATATACATGCAAATATTATTGTCCTACTCTATAAAAGTTTTAGATTATTATGTTTTTAGTATCAAAAGTAGAAGCTAATTACCTGGAGCTCTGCAGAAATCATTGGGATGCTTAGATGAAAGAGGAACATGGAGCATTACAGTAAATTAAACTCGAAGCTACCCTGATTATAATAGAATAGTCCCATCTTCCATTTTTACTATATACCACACCAGCCTCAGGAGCTGAAGCTGAAATTAAACTTAAAGCAATTTCCCTTTGAACTTTAAAAATTCCCGTAGGAATTCTGATTCTGAAAGATGCTGGAGCCACACAAGTATCACACAGCAATGAACATATTCTCCTGTTCTCCATATCCCCGTCGCTATCTCTCCCTTTCTTAACATAACCCTTTCTTCTTTGACCAACACTACTTTTCTCTCCACTCCTACCTTCTGCGCCTTTCAGTTGCGTCCCTTTCTCAGACTTACAAGTTCAGGCCAGACGTTGTGCTGCTCTTCAGTAAATAGGCTTTTGCATTCTGAACTGCCACCATCCGGGATTCGGGCTCGGGTATCTCATCATCATATGGGCTGAATCCTGGCTGATAAAGACCATAACCTGGTTCGTGTGGCTGGTAAGGGCCACGCCTGTGTTCATAGGCCTGATAGGGAGCTTGTCCTGGCGCATGGCTCTGGCTCCCACTTTCTCTTTGGTCTTGATCTTGGTCGAGTTCTTGGGGCGGATAAACGCCCTTGCCTTGCTCCTGCCCGTCCTGAGGGACAGCCGGGGACGGGGGCTCCCTGGGAGCCTCAGCCATAGCCTGGCCAAGGGGTTGCGGGCCGGACCGAGGACGCTAAGGCGCCCCACGCCCGCTGTCAGCTCCAGTCGTCGCGCAGCAACGGCTGCCGCCGCGGGGCGGAGCGTCGCCAAGGTAACGGCGCCGCCGTTGCCGGGTACGCCGGCTGCGGCGTGGGTATGTATCGGGAGGGGCTAGGGCTGTTCCGTTTCTCTCCGCGCTGGGAACGCGCTGAAGAACCGCAGCTGGCAGCGAGATCGAGGCGGTTGCTGAGGCGCCCGCCGCCGCTTCAGCCTCCTTCAGCGCCGGGCGCGTCACGCGGCGGCTCGCTGAGGGCAGTGAGGGGGCTGAGGGCGGCCCTGCTGGGCAGGCTGGGCGCCTTTGCCGGGCGGCAGACCCTTGCAAACTGCTCGAGCCCTTAGCCCTTTTTCCAGAGGGGTTTTCTGTATCAATCTGCTAGAGGATAGGGAAGCTTTACGTCGGGATCCGGACAGGTTAGACCAGTGGGTCAAGGCGAAGTGTATGAAGTTCATCGAGGCCTAGTGCTGTGTCCTGCAGCTGAGTCGCAACAACCTCATGGTAATCTACAGGCGTGGGGATATGTGGTTGAAAAGTTGCAGCACCTGGGGGCATTGGTTGACTGTCGACTGAACATGAATCAGCAGTGTGCCCAGGTGGCCACCCAGTGGCATCCTGGCTTCAATTAGAAACACGGTGGGCAGCAGGAGCAGGGGGGTGATCATCCCCCTCAGCACTGCTGAGGCCATACCTTGAGTGTTGTTCAGGTCTGGGCCACTTGCTATAGGAAGGACACTGAGGTGCTGGAGAAGGGCAACAAGGTTGGTGAAGGGCTTGGAGCACCTGGGCTATGAGGAGAGGCTGAGGGAGTTGGGGGTGTTTAGTCTGGAGGAGAGGAGGCTGAGGAGAGACCTCATTGTTCTCTACAACTACCTGCAGAGAGGTCGGAGTGAGGGGAGGGCAGCCTTTTCTCCTTGGTGGCAAGCAACAGGACTAGAGGAAATGGTTTCAAGCTGCGTGAGAGAAGGTTTAGGCTGAGTATTAGGAAATATTTCTTCACTGAAAGGGTTATCAAATATTGGAATGGTCTTTCCAGAGTAGTGGTGAAATCATATTCTTGGAGGTGTTCAAAAAAGGTGTAGATGTGGCACTTCAGGATGTGTTTTAGTGAGCACGGTGGTGTGGGGTTGATGGTTGGACTCGTGATCTTGGGAGATCTTTTCCAACTTTAAAGAGTCTACAAATCTTGAAGTGCTGTTAGTATTCTATCTTAAACATTTGTGGTTCAAGAATCATTCAGATCTCTGCTGAGAGCAGAAGAATGCATCTTCAAAAGCTTCATTTTGATTTGAAAAGAAATAAGTGACACTCATTTGCTTTCATTGCATTTAGCAGAAAATCTTGTACTCAATTTAATCTGCATTTTAGTGGTGATATTTTCCCATGTTACTCCCATAAAGTACGAAGTTTTTTTTTTTTCTTAGAAGGAGAAAAATATTATGAAAGTCAGTAATTACTTTAAAAAATTGTATTCACAGATTCAATGAAAGAACAGGTGTAATGAAGGACTTCTGATAAGAAAACACCTTTGTCATGTGAGGTACTACCAGTGTTAAGGAGACAGCCGGCTGTAGTGTGAGTAACTTCTGTTTACAATAGTATTCAAACACTAAAGTGTGAAGAACAAATGTTACATTAGAGGAAGAACCTGATAACTTCTATTAATTTAGTCACTCAAGGTTTGTTTTGTAGGAATGTAGTAGTGCAGTGCCCTATGCTTTTGTAGTTCCATCAGGTATTATGTGCTGCGGTGCTATTGACCTGAACAGATATTCAAAGTTATGCAAATTTCCAGAGCCCTCATCACATGTGTAAGATTTACTCACCTTGTCTCCTTAATTTATTGAAAGTCAGGCCATGAAGAACTTCTACTGTTTTGACTGAAACTAAACACATACCTAGCATTAAACAAACCAGTTATAAAACAATTCTATAGAGTTCCCCCCTCAAAAGGCCTCTTAAGGAGTCACATTTTAGCAAATATCTACATCTGCCCCAAGGGTTCTCTAACAATTGAACAGGGGAAAGAATAATACTCTCTTAGTGTATGCATGTAAAGGAGTTGTGTGATGAGATTTCGGTAGCTCGAGGTGCTACTTTGTGTGGCTTCTGTGAGAAGCTGCTAGAAACTCCACTGATGTCTGATAGAGCCATGGCCATCCAGCTGCAAGGTAGACACACCACTGGCTAAGGCCAAGCCCATCAGTGGTAGTGGTAGTACTTCAGTGATACTCTATCTAAGGAGGAGAGGAAAACTGCTCAACAAAATTGTAGTTGAGGAGAGGAATGACAATATTTAAGACTAACAATTCAGTGAATACTGATGTCAGTGACCAGGTGCTGGAGCATAGATTCCACTGCAACCTGTGGTAAAGACCATGATGCAGCAGTCTGTCCTCCCACAGCCACAGTAGGTGGATATCTGAAGGAGGCTGTGACCGTGAGGGAAGCCCGCAGGAGGCTCCTAGCAGAGCCTGTGGAAACAGGAGCCCATTCTGGAGCAGGTTGGCTGGCAGGACTTGTGACCCTAAGAGGAACACATGATGGAGCAGCTGGTTCCTGAGGTACTGCAGCCTTTTTATGGGATGCAGACTGGAGCAGTTTGTGAAGAACTAGTCCATGGGAAGGACTCACAATGGAGAAATTCATGGAGGACTGTCGCCTCTGGGAGGAAGCTCACATTGGAGCAGGGGAAGAGTGTGAGGAGTCTTTTCCCTGAGGAAACAGACACAGTGTGATAAACTTGCCACAAATCATAGAATCCTGGAATGGTTTAGGTTGTAAGAGACCTTAAAGCTCATCCAGTTCCACCCCCCCACCATAGGCAGGGACACCTCCTACTAGAACAGGTTGCTCAAGGCCTCATCCAGCCTGGCTTTGAACACTTCCAGGGAGGGAGCATCCACAACCTCCCTGGGCAATCTGTGCCAGTGTATCACCACCCTCACTTTAAAGAAACCTTTCCTAATATCTAGTTTGAATCGCCCCTCTTCCAGTTTAAACCCATTACGCCTTGTCCTGTCATTATAAGACCTTGTAAATAGAATATTCCCTCCCTAACCTTCCTGTAGGCCCCATTTAGATGCTGGAAGGCCACTCCAAGGTCTCTTAGAAGCCTTCTCTTCTCCAGGCTGCAGAGCCCCAACTCTTGTAGCCTGTTGTGGTGGTTTGTGTGTTCCCTTCCCCAATCCCCCCCAACTTTAAAAATCACCCAAACTAGACTCAGCCAACTCTGGAAATATGAATGAGGCTTATATTTACAGCTAGCACAATATACAAGCAGATATTTACAGTATATACAGGTATAAACAGAAATAGACAAGGTAAAAGGTAATACAGAAACACAACTCCCCTCCCAGAAACCTGAGTCCCCAGGAGGGGCTCTCAACCACCCTTTCACCTTCCCCCTACCCCTCCCAACCTTACCCCAGTCCCAAGGAAGAATGGAGGTTCGGACAGAAGGTTAGGAAGCAAAGTGGATTAGTCCAAGATGGAAGGTGAGGTTAGAGAGTAAGATGCAGCCCAGCCAGTTTCCCAGCAGCAGCCCAAGTGAGAGTAGTGCTGAGAGTGTCTTATCTATGTTTTGCTTTCCTTTTTTACACATCTCAGCAGGCCAATGAGTGAAGTAGACATCACCATTGTTTTCCTTCCACAGCCTGTAATCTAGTTCTTCTCACCAAAATGTTCTAGCTAGGCTCAAACTAACACACCTGTCCTCATAGCAGAGGACATGCTCTGTCCTCGTGCACTGCTGGTGACAGGGAGGTAGACAAAATCTGGAGTGAAGTTGAGCCTGGGAAGAAGGAAGAGGAGTCCTTAAGATCTGTTTTTATTTCTCATTATCCTGCTCTGGCTTGTTTGCTAATAACTGAAATTGATTTTCTCCAAGTCAACACTATTTTGCTTGTGAATGTAATCACTGAAAGAGCTCCCTATGTCTCTCTATCTCAGCTTGTGGGACTTCAATTATATCTTCTCCTTTCTGTGCTCTGTTGAGGGGAAGTAATAGAGCAGGTTTGGTGAGCACCTGGTGTCCAAGATTAATGCACTGCAATGCTGTAAAAATCTCAGCAAGACACCCAATTAAGGTGCTAAGTTGTGTTAAGTAAAGTAGTGCAATACCTGAACTGATAATACTTCTCTGTCATTGATAGATATGTTAATGTAACTTTGAAAAAAATGCAGGTTTTTTTGTCTATTAAAAGCAACCAGGAAAAAATTCTCAGATGGAACATTTCAAGTTTCTATTAAGTTCCGAGAGAGTAAATGCCAGAAGGTATCACGGAGGATTCTGACCTGTTCTGAAACAGCAGCAAAACATATGTTTTAACGTCCATTACTAGACAGAGCGTTCATATGAAGAGTGAAAACGTTTCTGTATTCTTATGATTCCAGCAAGTATGATTATCAATATATTCTGTTAGGTTTCAACTTGTAGAGGTTTTATTGTTGACCTCCTGAGCTTTACAAGGCATGTGCCCAAGTTCACATTGCAGAAATTGCACGTTGCCTGCAGAGGGCGGTACAGCACTTGCAGATTACTTGTGAATTCATTTTTATTTGATATCCATGTCATACTTGGATACAATCTTGATTTGTTTAGTAATTAACATCGCTCAGAATTGTATGGACTTTCTTTATCTTCTTGCCTGTGATAGTTCTGTGAAGAAACTGCTCAAGAGAGGGCAATCACTTCACTTTCAGTCTGGTTCAGCAGAGGAAGAGGAAACCAGAGGCACCTATGTTGCATGTGTTAGGAAACATGTAAAATATCCAGCGTATCAGGGCATAGAAGGATGTTTCAGCAAGGTGCTATGATCACCTCATGTGTTGCTATAGAAAAACTGGAAGTGGATATTTGCAATATTACTGCAGAAACTTATCTCTGAATGCTGCTAGTAGCATGGATGTTTTCTCTTTCCAAATGAGATATGCTAATGGTTTGTATTGTTTCTACTGTGACAAAGTAGCAATGATCTTATGTCCTATGGATTCAAGTCTGTTTTTTGGAAGCCCTTTTTATTTTTCAACCTTTACTCTTGCTTGTTGCTGATCTCGAAGTGGAGATCCAAAGGTGGTATAAAACGGTGCATGCTGAACTGGAGATCTGTTGCATTTCTATATGGCTTCGTTGGTGAATCTTGAACATGCTCCCACTGGGAAGGGAATCTGAATAGAGTCTCTTGTTTCAAGTGACAATCCTTCTATGCCCTGCTCTTTTCTGTGTGAACAACTTCTGAACTGGAAAAGCCAAGTTCAAGTGCTGTGTATGTCTTCCTGCAAGAATTCTTTTATCACCAGACCGCTAAGTAGCACCTGTATCTACTGAGGTGAAGCTGCTCTTCACTGTGTAGCAAGCAATTTTAACTGAATTCCGGCCTGTGAGCTAGGAGTCAGGTGCTAGTGCAGCCTGTGCAAAGCTTGTTCTAGCAAGTGGCTGCCAGGTGTGCTGACAGCTCATTAAGGGAAGGCATAATTAGTAGATTTTATGCCATACCAAATCCAGTAGGTTTCAAACTGTATACCATGTGCAAAAGTAAGTACCTGAGCACACAAAGATGAACTTTAGCTTTTCCTTTACACTATGTTTCTGAATTAAATACTTATGCTCACTCTGACTTCTAAATGATTTCAAGAGTAAGGAGGAAAGATGCTTGCAAAGTGCAGGTTCTGTCTTGTCACCTTTGTTAATTCTCATGAAAAAATTACATAACTACCTCTGAATCTCTTATATCTCTGCTCAGAAACCAGTGACCTTTTCTTCTGAGGTTTCAAAAAGTCACAGGCAAATTTAATGCTTAGTTACACAATTAAAACCATTTGCTGTAGGTTTAACAGAGTTTTCTCTTTCGCTTTGTATTTTTTCTTTCCCTTTTTAAAAAAACCTCAGTGATGATCAAAGTGTATTTTTGCATCACTTTCAGAGTATCCATTTGATTGAAATTCTTTTTAGGTTACTTTGAATAGCAATTTCCTGTTAGATATGCAAGTGTATAAAAAGTGAACATTAGTCTGTGAGTCTTTGAGAGGAGTAGATGCCCATACAAGATCATCTTAAAATTTAGCAGTGCCTGTAGCTAACACAAGAAAAAGTTATCTTTAAGTCATCGGTGCTCATATGCTGCTTTCTTTTTCTGTACGGCTTGATTCTTTTATCTTCTTTGGTTATATGCTGAAGTCCAATTGTATTCCTTAGGTGGTCATGTAGATTAGATTAGTGCTGGCAATCTGAGAGTTTTTTTTCAACAAGGCAGTATTTTTGAAGAGCTGAGAGACTGTCATCTTCTGCAGGGGCCTGATAGGAAATGCATATGATGCTTTGAAAAGAATATATTCTTTTGAGATCTCTGCTGGCTTTTGCTGTTATTGAAGTCAGTGGGAGTTTTGCTACTGAATTCTGTGAAAGTAAGATTAGGTAATTTGTTGTTTCATTATCATTTTTTTTTAAAAATGTTGACCAGGCTATATGCTGGGAGACAAACTGATTTCAGCCTGACTTTCAGTAGGGAGTTCCTGTGTTTAAGGTTACATCCTAAAGTGTGAATTCTGCATTTTATGCTCTCTGAGTTCAGACAATCTGTGAGTTAAAGGATAATGTTCAGTAGATGTTTAACTGTAACTGCAGTGGCAGCAATACTGATATAGACCAGCAAAATTTGAAGAGAGTGCCTCCTTTTATCCCATCATACAAACACCTGTTCCAGAGCACTTTAAATTCCTTTATTCTTCCCCCACTGTGTGTTTGAATGGGGAGAAGGTGGCATGAAAACTGCTTCCCCCCTGCCCTGCAGACTTGAAGGGGGAACAGAAAAGGTGCCTTTCTGCACATGTGCTGACCCATGTGGAAGCCCACACTGGAATCAGGCTGGTGGTTGGCTGAGTTTTCGTGCCTAGTATAAAATGGCAAATGGACACTTTATCTAGAAAAGCATAAACAGAGCAAGGGAGGAGGCAAGGAGGTTCCTGCCTTGGGAGAACCCCACCTTGAAAGAGTTTCCCCCTGGACAGAGTTCCTGACAGGAACTGCCTTGACAGAATTCCCACTCTGGATCGTCCCTGCTTTTTGGACAGCTCCTACCTTTTCACATGTCTCTCGGTTTTATTTACACAATCCCTGCCTTTGAATGGTTCTCCCTGTCTTTGCACCATTCTCTGCAAACTTGCAAGCTTGGCAGGTCCTGGGGTCCTTTTGAGAGAGCTACTGGTGGCACCCAGACCCGGTTACTCTCAGGCCCAGTTTGGCTCTCCCCTGCCATTGCTGAGGAAGTGTTGCTTCCACAAATCCCTGTCATATGGCAGCTGTGTCTTGAAACATTTCTGAGTTTGGTGGCTTTGCCACTTGCCTTGAGCTTCTGCCGCTTTGATCTACACTATTGGATATTGCTTGCGACGTCAGGAGGCAGCTGAGAGCAGAGAAATCCAGCAAGGGATCACTGCTGAATACCTATCTCACCTCCATGAGTAAAACCTGCTGTTCCCTTAATTCTCTGCTCAGCCTGATTGATAGTGGCATAAAGCTGTGTTTATAGCTTAGCCTTTTCCATTTCCTGACTTCCTAACTCTCTAAATTTGTCCATAGCATCCTTTTGAAGAATTGCCGATCGAACTAGAATCAGTAAATAAACCTAAACTAGTTTTGTATATAGTTTGGGGATGGGGTTTCAGGAAAGATAAAAAAATGCTATTTTTGTAATTCATGACTCGGCCACATTAATTCCCTGCTTCCATGACAACAACACATTAACATAATCAAGGCAATTACAGCCCAGTCTTTTACATACACCATGTCTTGTTTTTCCCCTGCGGAAGATGTCCTACTATCTTTCCTCCCTTGTGGGAGGCATCCTGAAGCTGTGGGAATGAAGGTCAAATAGTTATGCACAGCTCATTATTTTTCTCTCTTACATTGGTTTCCCACACCAAACATTTTCTCTGGAGATAATTTCTGTAAGTTCAAATACTTTTTTCACTGTAAATTGAACATCTAGGTTTAGTCTCCATTGTTATAGATAACTTCATCTCATAGTTTTCTAATAGAGATGTAGAACTTCCCATGAACAACTTTATTCTGGGAACAAACTTGTTTGCTTCCCCTCCCCCCACTTCCCCTTTTTTCCTCTGTCTTTGTTTTCCTCTTTATTTTGGATAGGGCTTCTATTTTCACATAGTTACTGTGGCTGTTTTCTATCTATGAAAGACATGACAAAAACAAGGCAGAAATTTGCATCAGCAATCAAAAGACTATATTTAGGTGAAGTAAACAAGGGTACTTATGAAGTATCTCTGAGATCTGTTTCCCCATATTTTAAATTAGTAACTTTGTCATTTCACTAGATTTTTTTGGTGCAAAAATTTCCATCCTATTTTGCATATAAATAAGGTTTCCACAGAAAAGGTACTGTGAATTTAGATAGTAGAATAGATTCTATTAGTCTGCTTTTCTTGCAAAAGATTTATTTAACTATTATAAACAATGTCTTGCACACCTGCATTTGAAACTTGCTTCCCTCTTTTCTATTTTGCTGATGAAACTGATTTTTTAGCTGTCAATGCACTGTCTTCAAAGCATCCATATTAAACCATGAGTTTGTATTCCTTTGCAAAATTAGGGAAAAATCTGTCCATGTAAGAAAGTATAAAAGCATCTTAAAAGGTACCCTTGAGTATGTAAAGGTTAGGGGCTATAACATTTTACTTTTAGGTGTCCAGAAGTGAGAACTCTTTGATGCATAGAGTGAAATGTTTGGAAGATTAAAAAAGCCCATAACAATCCATGTGTTGAGCAGGGACTGCTTAGCTGAGCGATGTGAAAATTGTGTCACGATATGCCGTAAATTATGCATCTCTTCTGAGAAGGGTGACTAAGTCTGAACTGAAAGGGGTCACAATTATGTTTCAGACTCCCAGTTTATAGATCTTCTACTGCAGGAGGAAACAACTTTTTCCTCTTTTCCTTTATTCTCCAAAGAAATCAGTAGAGCTTGTTTTCTAAGGACACCTATTAGGAGCATAGACCCTTTATATACTCAGGAGAGGAGAGACCTGAATTCATCTCCCTTAAGATTAAGACTCAAATCTTATTCCCTGCACCTTGAATAAGGGTTGATCTGAAGAGAAGACTTTGGGGGGATGGTATAGCTGTCTTCTAAAACCTGAAGAGATCTTACAGGAAGGCTGGAGAGGGACTTCTCCTAAGGGTGTCTATCAATAGCACAAGGGGGGATGTGTTTAAGTTCAAGGAGGGTGGGTTTAAACTGGATCTTAGGAAGTTGTTCTTCAGGACAAGGGTGGTGAGACTCTGGAACAGGCTGCCCAGGGAGTCTGTGGATGTCTCTTCCCTGGAGGTGCTCAAGGCCAGGTTGGGTGAAGCCTTGAAGCAGCTGAGCTGATTGTAGTTGAGAGACGTCCCTGTCCATGGAAAGGAGGTTGGAGTAGATGATTTCTAGGGTCCCTTCCAACTTAAGCCACTCTGATTACAAAAATCTGATATCCTTTCCTTAGCTTAATATACAAAGTTGTGGGGGTTTTATATTTTGTAAAATAAAACTATGACCTTGGAGCATCACTTAAGAGATGGGAGTTTTCCAGGACACAGTATTGAGCTTAAGTTTTCTATTCAGAGAATCTAGGTCTAAACACTCTCTGTTAATGAGATAGTGGTTTGCTTCCTGAAGTGACTGTGACTTTATTCAGTGGGCCACTTGTAGAGTTAATTACTGTAATTTTCCTGTATCTTGGTGAGACAGCTCTGGCTCAAACTGCTCTTCATTAGGAATCTGCATTATGGATTTTTCATTGATGCTATTCCACAGGACATACTAAGTTTACTAATGTTAAAATAATTACTCTTTGTACAGATACAAATAAGTGCGAAACGATAAAAACGATAGAATAGAATAGAATCAATCAGGTTGGAAGAGACCTCCAAGATCATCCAGTCCAACCTAGCACCCAGCCCTATCCAGTCAACCAGACCATGGCACTAAGTGCCTCATCCAGTCTTTTCCTGAACACCCCCAGGGATGGTGACTCCACCACCTCCCTGGGCAGCCCATTCCAATGCAAATCACTCTCTCTGGCAAGAACTTCCTCCTAACATCCAGCCTATACTTCCCTCGGCACAACTTGAGGCTGTGTCCCCTTTTTCCTGTTGCTGGTTGTCTGCGAGAAGAGACCAACCCCCACCTGGCTACAGCCTCCCTTCAGGTAGTTGCAGACAGCAATGAGGTCACCCCTGAGCCTCCTCTTCTCCAGGCTAAACAACCCCAGCTTCCTCAGCCTCTCCTCATAGGGTTTGTGTTCCAGGCCCCTCACCAGCTTCATTGCCCTTCTCTGGACACGTTCCAGCACCTCAACATCTCTCTTGAGTTGAGGAGCCCAGAACTGGACACAGTACTCGAGGTGTGGCCTGACCATTGTTGAGTACAGGGGAAGAATTACCTCCTTCCTCCTACTGGCCACACTGTTCCTGATCCAGGCCAGGATGCCATTGGCCTTCTTGGCCACCTGGGCACACTGCTGGCTCATCTTCAGCTTCAAGTATTTTTTTTCTAAAGTGCCTAGGCTTCTTTCAAGGTGGTATGTTTACAGAGTGAAAATATAACAGGAAAAACTTCACCAGGTTCAATATACCTGTCTGTTGCATTTCTGCTCTCATGGTAATTGCGATTTTAGACTGAGATTTAATAAATACTGCTCAGTGTCGTGAGGTGTACTGCTTTGAAATAAGCATCAAACTAAAACTATTCATCCCAAGTTTTTGATACTGGTGTTCAGAAAAATGTCATGATTGTAGAATTCTGAGCTAACTAACGGGTTTAATTACGTACCAGCTGACTTTGGATTTGCTTCCCCTAAGTCTGAATTCATGTCTTGTTCACATTCTTTCTATGGAAATTGAAATACCATCCAGTGGGTTTCATTGGCAGGTCTGCTGTCCCTGTTAGAAAAGAGACAATTCCTCAGCCTCAGGTTCTTAGACTAGGCCTGACTCAAAACTCATTTTAATACATCATTTGGAGTTTGTGTAAGTGATGTGTAGGCTTTGTGTTGGTCTCTATATGGTGATTTATTGAGCAATCTTGCCATGTATTTGTACTCAACCTTTTACTTTACATGTTTATTCAATAGTTCTGCAACCAGAAAATTAACTTTGAAAAACTAAAGCTGGCAGTAAAAATATTGGATTATTGTTAGATTGCTCATAAAGAAACAGCTTTAAATTGTGTGGTTTGCTTTTTTTACTTCAGTTGCTTAGTACAAAAACACAACATTGCAGGGAGGGGACGTTTCTAAATAGAAGTATTAACTGAATACTAAATCTCTTAATCCTTGGATAATTTCAGAATTTGTCTGTATTACGAGAACATCAAAGTCCAGATCTAATAGGAATAAAGAAACAGTAGAACTTGCCAAGTGCCTAAAAAACATAGGTGCTTGCATTTCTGAAATTCTGGATCTTTTCTGGAAGTTAATTTCTTCCCTAAGCCCTTTTTTAAAAGTTCTGATGGTAGATTTGTTTTTAAAACTATCTCTGTAGACACAGATGTCTCATGCTTATGCAGCTGATAACTGCTCATTTCCTCTAAGCATGTGCTATAAATGAATTCATTTACCATCTATCTTCCATTCCAGTGCTTCCTTCTGAATGTGGAACTTGCCCTTCAGTGACTTTGAGTGTTCATAACTTTGGATCTGTGACTCTGAATAAATGGACACATTCACCTGGGGTAGGTGAAGAGAGGAATGAAAGATTAATTTCAGGCTAGGGAGAACTCAGTTACAGAGGTATTGAGGCAGTCCTCTGTTTTCCCACTCCCCTACCTGCAACAAATGCAGTAAGGTCACAAATTAGCTTTTGACATGGTTTTAGGCTTTTTACTAAGTTTTAACTAGATTTTTTTTCTCTAAAAAAGTTAGTTTTTATTTTAGTTCAGTTATACAGAATGCCTAAATTACGAGACAAGGAGCACTTCTAGCAAATAAAAACAACCCCACTTCTAATGGGTCACTCTTTGAAGATACTGTTTTTAACTGAACCCTGTTTGTAACTGTAAAGAGTTCTTTGGTTTTGGACAACGATCCTAGGAGGAATAGAAATAGCCATAATACAGACTTGTAATTTTAAGGCTTTTCTCAAATGTTTTTAATCATTGATATAACTGCATGGATTTGAAAGCAGAAAGTATTTCTTGTGCTGTCTTTCTTGGTGTTTCTTGATGCCATCTTACTATCTCTTTTCCTTCCAACTTCCTCCACCTGTTCTAATTCTAGAGAGATGGGACAAGAGTGTTTTGAGATGAAGAGATTAAATCAGAATGTCAAGCTGATGGACCTTTTGCTAGTCAACAAGTTGATTAACTCTTAGGAAAGGCAAATAGATCTGGCCAGTAACCTGCCAGATGACAGGAGAACACCATGCCTAAAATTTGTCAGTTAAAGGTAATATTAATTTCACCTGTGGAGGTATTGCTCTTGAAAGAGATTGGAGTTGCAGTAACAATAGCAGTGTTCCTAAAATGGTTTTCCTGAGTTGGAGCTTTCTGGATAAATAAGAATTACAAGAGAGGAAGCCAAGAATTTTTCTGGGAAGACTTGGGAAATCTAGTACAGTCATTTAACAGGCGCAATCATAGTGCATTGCATATCATGATGCATTTGTTTCTGTAAACAGGCAGTGGGATTTAGCAGTCATTGCACAGTAATGGGAGAATGCCTGTGTCAGGGTTTGCCATGCTTAGTTTATATTATTCAGGTATTGAAATCTGTTAAATCTGTGTGCACAAGAGTAAAAATTAAAGGGAATGTGATGGTTTGGGTGTTCCCTGCCCCCACCCCCCCCACTTTGGAAATCACCCAGACTAGACTCAGCTGGCTGTGGAAATTGAATGAAGCTTGTTATTTACAACATAGCACAATATACAAGCAGATATTTACAGTATATACAGAAATATACAAAGTAAAAGGTAATACAGAAACACAACAGCCCTCTCAGAAACATGAGTCCCCAGGAGGGGCTCCCAGCTGCCCTTTCACCTTCCCCCTACCCCTTTCAACCTTACCCCAGTCCCAAGGAAGAATGGAGGTTCGGCCAGGGGGTTAGGAAGCAAAGTGGATTAATCAGAAAAACGGCAGAGAAACAGAGGGTGAGGTGAGAGAGAGGGAGATGCAGCTCAGAGCTCCCCATCAGGAGTAGTGCCTTATCTATGTTTTCATTCTTGTTTTTATACATCTCAGCAAGCCTATGAGCGAGGTAGACATCAGCCTTGTTCGCCTTTCATAGCCTGTAATCTAGTTCTTCTCACCAAAACATTCTAGCTAGGCTCAAAATAGCACAGGGAAACATTAGGGTTTTTTTTATTATTTCATGTTTTATCTAAGATGTATAAACTGCTGTTCAAACAGTACCTTGGCCTGTCTTTAAATGTCACAACTGATCTTTCTCCATCATTTTATATATCTTAATGTAAACAACAGTTATCAGCCTCCCTCCTGCCTCATTCAATTATGCTTAACAAGTAATCTATCTGAATTAACAGCAGGAGACTTCATGCTATTCATACATTTTTAAAAGAGGTATTCTCATAATTCTATGAATATCTTTGGCAATGAAGGGAATTTGTTGTGATTCACCAGTTTCCTGGGAGAAGACTTGAGGCACACAGCATCTTAATTAACTATTGTTGTTTTAGTCCTCTGACACTTGTGATGAATTTAAATAACAGTTCATTAGTTTCTATTTATCAAATACTTCTGCTGATGGATTTAATTTATAGGAAGTGCTTTTCTAAAGTCTTTCTTGAAAGGCTTTCTGGTAAAATCTTTGGGAAATAGAATTTAAAAATTCTTTAACCAATGCATAATAAGTAAATGTCAATAAAAAGCAACTGCTATGATGACTGGCATTTGTGTTAGTGTATGAGGTTATCTTGCACCACATTTGTGTGATTACATCATAGAGCATAAATGTTCTAAAACTCAACTTCTATTGTGGAAATTTTATATATTTGGAACATATGTTCTGTCACTTGTCTGAGTATTTCAAGTGAAATGACTTTTGTTTTGGGAGTGAAACATTCCCACAGTAGTAGCAAGAGTTGACTCAGAGCTTAGGTGTTCCATGTTTCAAGTATTGTCAAGTGTATACGGAGTTGTTGAGAAGTCATTGTCAAGTTGTTGACAATACAGAGTCGTTGAGAAGTACTGTAGCCTAATACAAAGAACCCACATGGTAGGTGCAAGTTTTCATTTGCTGATGTGCTGAACTTCCAATTTTAGAAGCATTTGATTATTTTTTAAATAATTTTATTCTATGAAAACAAGCTGCATTGTAACACCCATTGAACTGGATCAAAGATAACAAAAGCAGCTAATGTTGTCCCGAATGCAGTGATTGATCTAGGAGGGGCTCAGATTAGCAACGTAAAATGGGTTAAATGGTAAAAAAAAGAGGGTAGACCTCATGCTGGGTTCTCACAGGTGAAGTGTTTCTTTTAGTTGTTTGTGGTGGTTTGGGTGTTCCCCGCCCCCCCACACTTTAGAAATCACCCAGACTAGACTCAGCCAGCTCTGGAAATATGAATGAAGCTTATATTTACAGCTGGTACAATGTACAAGCAAATATTTACTGTATATACAGTTATAGACAGAAATAGACAAGGTAAAAAAGTAATACAGAAACACAATAGCCCTTCCAGAAACCTGAGTCCCCAGGAGGGGCTCTCAACCACCCCTTCACCTTCCCCCTACTCCTCTCAACCTTACCCCAGTCGCAAGGAAGAATGGAGGTTTGGCCAGGGGGGTTAGGAAGCAAGGTGAATCAGCCAAAGAAAATGGAGGGTGGGGTTAGAAAGCAAGATGGAGTTCAGCCAGCAGCCTCAGCTCCCCAGCAGGTGAAGAGCCGAGAGCAAAGTCCAGAGCAAAGAGAGCAAGTGACCTAATCTATGTTTTCCTTTCCGTTTTTACACATCTCATCAAGACTGTGAGCAAAGTAGACATCACCATTGTTTTTGTTTCACAGCCTATGATCTAGTCCCTCTCATCAAAACATTCTAGCTAGGCTCAAACTAGCACATTGTTAAATCTTGGATTTTTAGCCTTCTTGCTGAGGATGTAGTTACTTCCCTTGTCTCATTTCTTTTTAAGGGAAAGAATTAAGACTTTGTTTTCTGGCTTTAGAAGTTTCTTTGCCTTTTAAAACTCTCAAAATAAGTACAAAGTCTTACTCATGGGGATCAGCCAAGTAGTCGTAAAACTGAATCGTTACTCTCTAACACTAGGAACTATTTAGGATCAGTAGATCTATTTTGATAAGCAATTATCTGCACAGTTATATTCCAATACTTTGCATTACTATATTTAACATATCCTTAGATGTATTAAAGCAGTGGTATGGCAATGCTGTTTGGGGTCACAGTCATACATGGAGTTTAACTTGAAGGATATTAATGGGTAAACACTGAAGTGCTACAATATTTGTAAGCCTCTTAGATTATTATATTTGTGTGCTCATATTAGCATTGACCATCTGGGAGGGGTGAAAGAATTGGACTCTACTCTCTGATAATTAATTTTTTTCCTTGTAGCATTATCAATTTGCATAAACAAATAAAAAGTTAAACCATGAATACTGCTTTAGGTGGATGGGGATAGCAATATTGCAGTTTCAGTAGTAAAAACTGGTTTGGGGAATTATTTCATATGTATAGGAACACTGTGTAAATATCAGATGAGCTGTGCTGGTCTCCTGTGGGAATGCTCATGAAGAAGAGCTGTTGCCCGAAGCTTGCTTGTTTCCTTGGTGTGGTTTTCTGCTCCAAACCATGATCGCTGTGGCTGTTAGGTAATGTAAATGTCTGGCTGCCATTATTACAGTTTTGGCTACAATCTTCAGATAAAACAATCCCAAGCTTGACACAAGCCACTTGGCACAGGAAATGAGTGGATTCCAAGCATTTCAGAGTTTAAGGCACATAGGATGGTAGTGATAGATAGTGGCTTTGTATCCAAAAGGTCTTGCCAAACCAAAGTGTCTATTTATCAGCTCCAAGGTTTCGAGGTGCTCAGAGCTAGTGGTAAATCCATTGTATATGCAATCATTCTTTAAAACAGGCATTAAGCCACACACATTGTGGGTGGTAATTTATCAATCTGAGCTGCTTTCAACTGGAAATGATTCTGTGTAATTTGTGATGACAGTGAGACTTTTTTTTTTTTTGTTGATGTTGAAATGCTTGGATCTGACATAGTTGTTATGAACAAATCAGTCTAAATGAGAAGATCCTTTTCTTTTCCTGAAGTTAAACAGGAAATGCTTTCAAAAATCACCTTTTAATGAAGATGGTGTTAGGTAATTTTGGGCCTGTTTTATTCTTTAGTTCTTACTCAAATTAACAGACCTCTGCTTGCTTTCCTGAAACAAAACAGAACTCCAAAGCCAAACAAAGAAAAACCCCAACACAAAGCCCTCAAACGAAAACCAGCAAAACCCCAACCCAAACAACCAAAGCAGCCAAACAAAAACAACCCTCAAAACATCTTTGTTTTTTCCTCCCTGAGGGAAAGCAATGTTTAAAAAAAAATTCGCTTCCTATCGTATGTTTGTCTCAGTCTTGGAAACATGTTGTAATGCTTCTGATAAGAGGGGTGACACTACTACCTTTGAGATGATGCTATGTTAATTTAAAATGCTAAAAATGCAGAAAATTCTGGAATGTGCTTTGTGCTGGGTCATTAAATTTCCTGGTCTTGAAAAAGCAGCACTGTCACTCAAACCGAATTACGTTACAGAAAGAAGAATTGGGCTAACACGTAACTCAAAAGTGAGATGTTTGGTCTGCTGTAGGTGTAGAAGTTGTCTTTTATGTGCAATGGTTAATTCTGAAGTGCTCAGTCTTCTCCTTGTGTGAAGAGATGGCAGCTGTTGTAGTTTGTGGGAAAATTTGTGGCTCTAGGAAAGGTTACTACAGTTTGCCAGAAGCAAATAGTTGCCCTTAACAGAGGAAGCCATCGGATGTCTTGCTGTCAGGAATAAGTACACGTCCCAAAATCTGAATCAACTCCAAGGTTCAGTGAAGCTCCCATTCAGGATTCCATTTCAATTCTGTTAAATGATACATATTAGCCATAAAATTAAAATATCTTCTTTTATTCCAAACTCTCTCAAAATTAAGGATTATTCTAATGAAGCTGAAATTCTACCATTAGGATTTTCTCTGGTATTTAAATATACACCCAAGGTAAGTGTGCTTAGGTCCTGCCTTTATAGTGTTTTGGATTTTGGTTTTTAGAAGAAAAGAAGTTCCTTCCTACTTTTTCTACGTGTAAACTTCATTTGCAGGTGTTCTGGTAGCTCTGCATTGCTTGTGGTACTAATCCTTTCTCAGAGGCTTGGTAATCAAGTGTTGCTATGTTCATCACACTGAATTTTTTTCTCAGCATCAGCTAAATTTAATCACTCCCCTGAGTAGAGATGGAAATTGAACTTGCCTCCAGCACACTTCAACTCAGTAAATGCTGATGTGATAGGAGTGAGAAAATGAAAAAGCCTACAAAACCCACTGCATATAATCCCTTAATCCAATATTATGAATCCAGTGTTTGTGCAAATACTGAATACTGCCCAAGAAAATAAAAGAAGGAGCTCAGCATTAAAGGGTATGAGCACTGTTCTTTCTAGAGAGATGATTGTGAGAGAAAACATTTCTCTTCCACAGAAATTAGAAGTGAGTGGCCAGATGGTATTTATTTCTGCCATTATGATAGGAAAAAATGGTGATTCCATCCTGGTCTGCTTTTCTTTGGCCCACAGCTGCCCTCTGATTAGATGTCATCTACTTTCTAACAATTAAAATTGGTTTGAATTTTGAATTTCAATGATCTGATTATATATTATCCCCCTTCTCTTGTCCTAACTGTGTTGGTTATAGTCTCTATTGCATCATTTAGAGCCCTAATTTTGCACAGGAGCAGAGACAGAGAGGAGAGGGACAAGGAGAGAAATTTTGTTGAGGTTGAGAGGTTGACCTCAATTTCTAGGCAGATATTTTGTGATTTTATCCTAACGCAAACTCAGCTGCTCTACTCTGCTTATGTTAGAAGGAATGATGAGAAATCTTGAAGGTTTGTCAGATGAAAATATCAAATGAGAGCAAAACTCCTAAATGAATTAAGATGACCAAGTAATTCTGAAATTGAGATTCCAACCTAATTTTAATACTGAATGTCCATGTACCTGAAGATGAGTTGGAAATAGCTTTTGTTACCCATATGATGATCCTAAAATGTAAGTCTAGTTCCAGTAAAAGTCCAATTCTATGCTCATTTGCCCTGATATTAATGTGGAGTAATTCTGCTGAATAAAGCCTGGTCACTGGAGTGGCATGAAAGAGTGGTTCAAGAAAGAACTGTCTATATATTGGAGATCTTGATGTCTTTCCTCTTACGTCACTGTAGTTAAAGTAGAGGGCAGCTCTTTACCTGAGAGTGCTGTATGGATGTGAGATTGCTAACATTGTGAAGTTAGACGGTGTGTATAGCTGGGGTTGTTTCCTGTTATGCTTTCTCTGGGGCCAGAGAAGGGTGGGGAAGCTGGTGAGAGGCCTGGAACACAAGCCCTATGAGGAGAGGCTGAGGGAGATGGGGTTGTTTAGCCTGGAGAAGAGGAGGCTCCAGGGATGATCTCATTGCTGCCTACAATTACCTGAAGGGAGGTTGTAGCCAGGTGGGGATTGGTCCCTTCTCCCAGACAACCAGCAACAGAACAAGAGGACAGAGTCTCAAGTTGTGCCAGGGAAGGTATAGGCTGGATGTTAGGAGGAAGTTCTTGCCAGAGAGAGTGATTGGCATTGGAATGGGCTGCCCAGGGAGGTGGTGGAGTCTCTGTCTGTGGAGGTGTTCAAGCAAAGCCTGGATGAGGCACTTAGTGCCATGGTCTAATTGATTGGACGGGGCTGATTGATAGGTTGGACTGGATGATCTTGGAGGTCTCTTCCAACCTGGTTGATTATATGATTACCTGTAATTCTTGTTCCAGGTAGTTCAAAGGAGTTTTGTTTTGTTTTGTTTTGTTTTTTTTCACACCCTTATGTCAAATCTTGGAGAAGGCTTTCCCCTTTTTTGGTTTTGGGTTTTTTTCATTTGACAGTGGGGAATTTGAAGTTTTTCAGATGTCTCTGAGCAAGGGGCTCATTTAAGAATGAGTCTTCTGGCTCCACATCAGGTTAATTCCTGACAAATCCATATTGTGACCTGCAAGTCACATCAATTTAGGATTGAAAGTACTCCCCCAGAGTGTTAGTGGGGTTTTGTTTGTCCTTTAATGTATGTAGACTCTAGTTGATGCCTTAGTACTTGAAGAGACTTACTTTTTGATTTACTTTTTAAAAAGTCAGGCCCCATCTATGCCTACAATTTTTGCAACGGATATTAGTACCTATGTCAGATTCATAGAATCATAGAATAGAATCATAGCATGGTTTAGGTTGGAAGGGACCTCAAGGATCATCCAGCTCCAACCCCCTGCCATAGGCAGGGACACCTCCCATTAGAGCAGGCTGCTCAAGGTCTCATCCAGCCTGGCTTTAAACACCTCCAGGGAGGAAGCATCCACAACCTCCCTGGGCAACCTGTTCCAGTGTCTCACCACCCTCACTGTGAAGAACTTCCTCCTAACATCCAGTCTAAATCCCCCCTCTTCCAGCTTAAACCCATTCCCCCTCGTCCTGACATTACTAGACCTTGTCAATAGTCCCTCCCCAGCCTTCCTGTAGGCTCCCTTCAGATACTGGAAAGCCACTATAAGGTCTCCTGGAAGCCTTCTCTTCTCCAGGCTGCAGAGCCCCAACTCTCTCAGCCTGTCCTCATAGCAGAGCTGCTGCAGCCCTCTGAGCATCTTTGTGGCTCTC
>WAAF01006103.1:273474-312362 GCA_013400475.1 Tricholaema leucomelas
CAAGCAGATATTTACAGTATATACAGATATATACAGATATATACAAGGCAAAAAAAAGGTAATACAAACACAATTCCCCTCCCAGAAACCTGAGTCGCCAGGAGGGGCTCTCAACCACCCCCTCACCTTCCCCCTACCCCTCTCAACCTTACCCCAGTCCTAAGGAAGAATGGAGGTTCGGCCAAAAGGGTTAAAAAGCAAGGTGAAGCAGCCAAGCAAAGGAAGGGTGAGGTTAGAAAGCAAGATGGAGTCCAGCCAGCAGCCTCAGCTTCTCCCCAGCAGGCAAAGCTCCCCAGCGAAGAGAAGAAGCAAGTGCAGTAATCTTTGTTTTGCCTTTCTTCTTTACACATCCCAGCAAGACTGTGAGGGAAGTAGACCTCACCATTGTTTTCATTTTACAGCCTATCATCTAGTTCTTCTTACCAAAACATGCTAGCTAGGCTCAAACTAGCACACTCTGGCATAGGTAAGAATAGATTCTGTATTGGTGTAGAAGGCAGGAATACTGGCAGGTGGGCAGTATAGAAGAAAATACTCTTCATAGATATGTATCTATCTCCTTTTTTTTCCTCCCACACTTCTCTCAGTAAGTCCTCATGGAGGACTTCAGTGAAGAGAAAAAGTACCATTATTGGTTGGGCTTGGTATGTGGTACATTTTGATCTGCTTTGCTCTGTTCTCTGCATGTGCAGGACAGTAAGAGGAAAATTTCACTGCAAAAAGCACTCACAGCATTAGGTGTCCGCTGCAGTTTTTCTTACCTGTAGCTTCAATTCTTTCTATGCACACTTCAGTTTTGAGCCCTTTTTTAAGGTAGATTCTTCTGATATTGTGGATTCTGACATCATGAATGCACTGGATTTGTTAGAATGTTGCCTGAAATTAACTAGTTCTTAAATTTTCCTGGTATTCACTGATGCAACCTTTTAAGTTCCTAATTCTTTTCATTACTTATTGTGTGATTTCAAAGTTTTTTGGTAACCTAAACCTCTTGTCATTTTAATGTTGAAATCTTGCTGTGTACATGATGCTGTCCACTTAGTTTAGGGAGTTTGTAGTAATGGATGTTTTTTCACAGTTCAAATTTACCCTAATTACACAGTCAGGTTTTTAGTGGTGGTAGATGATTGTGGTGACTCTAGAACACTTCATAAGCTTCTCGTTCTTCTCTCTGCCTTTCTTGAATATGAGAGCTGCTGGTTTAATGCTCCTGATAGGACAGTGCAGCATGTAATTTCTGATAGCATAAGAGAGCAGTGAACATCTCTTGGATGGGTAGTAATTTAAAAAATTAGTTTAGCCAAATTAATGATTAGTACTCCTACCAAGAAAACTAAGTGTGTCCTAAATTCTGTGTCAGGAATAACAGATAACCCTTCAAGACTGTTAAGGAAGACTTTGCATCTATAAAGTCAGGATGTATATGCAGTTTTGGCTGTGGAGCAAGATGTATTAAAGCTCAAGTTTGGATCTGCAAGATGCTAAATGCTCTGGTCTTAATCTGCTACAGTACTCTGTCCATGGCATCATTTGCTTTCAGATACAAGCTCAGCCCACATGCACTTCAGGCTGTCCAAAACAATATACTTCTATGAACGTGGCTTTGAACCCAAGTCAGTAACCCTTGTTCAGGACTGACTATAGTTAAAAGGTTCACTCACATGGCTGCATCTATTACAATTGGCTGCCTATATGCAGAACAGCCCAGAGAGCAGGTAGGATATCAGCTTGTCAGAGATTGGTTAGACATCCCCCCACTCACTTAGATTTCAGCCTAACAATAATTCCACTGAAGCAGCAAACTGCAATGTACCACTGTGAATATAAACTGTGAGTGTTTCACTAGAGTGGTCATAAAGTGTACTGGACCCAACAGGGTCATTCTCCAGTGACTACCTCATGTTGTTTGTGTGGGTTTTGCCCTCACTTTCCTTCCCTTTTGTAAATACATCAGTCAGACAGTTTGCAGAAAGTGTTTTTTCATCTAAAGGACAGGTGAGGTAAGACATTTTCCTTGTTCTTAGTTGCTAGTCTACCTATCCAAATAAAGCACAGTTTACTTAGCAGAGTAGCTGTTTAGTTGAATTGGAAGCATGAATAAAATGATTTACATAGCATCCTGGGGAGGGGGAAGGAAAAAAAAAAAGCACCCTTTATTTTTAATCACTAGCAAATTGGGATCTGGTTTTGGCTGGACATTAAAATATCCAGTGTGATGGTTTGGGTGTTACCTGTCATGTCTGTTTCCCCCCCCACACACACTTTGGAAATCACCCAGACTAGACTCAGCTGTCTCTGGAAATGGAATAAAGCTTATTATTTACAGCTTAGCAGAATATACAAGCAGATAGTTACAGTATATACAGTTATATACAGAAATATACAAGGTAAAAGGTAATACAGAAACACAACAGCCCTCCCAGAAACCTGAGTCCCCAGGAGGGGCTCCCAACTGCCCCTTCACCTTCCCCCTAACCCTCTCAACCTTACCCCAGTCCCAAGGAAGAATGGAGGTTCGGCCAGGGGGTTAGGAAGCAAAGTGGATTAGTCAAAGAAAAACAGAGGGTGAGATTAGGAGAGAGAGATGCAGTTCAGAGCTCACCAGCAGCAGAAGTGCTTTTATCTATGTTTTGATTCTTCTTCTTGTATCTCTCAGCAAGCCTATGAGTGAAGTAGACATCACCATTGTTTTCCTTTCACAGTCTGTAATCTAGTCCTTCTCACCAAAACATTCTAGCTAGCTTCAAGCTAGCATACCCAACAAAACAACAACTTAAGTAACATGCCTATCATCCAGTTTCTCTCTCTTTCTTTGTTTGTTTTGTTTAATTCCCTTAAAAATACTCTGAAAAGAACTATTTCGTTTGCCATGATAAATATTCAGAAGGGTTTTGGTAGTTTGCAGGCACAGAAAAAAGCGAAATGTTACTGAGAGGCAAGAAAGATACAAAAAGAGCTTTCTTAGTAACACAGGACAATGCTAAATGCACTTTTTAGCTACTGCTGGCTTCCACATTCTGAACTTGCCAGGTCACCTTGTGTAAAGCTGGCAGGATATTTGATCAAATCTATGAATTTACATATGCATTTATCAAAAATACATGTCCAAACTTAACAGGTGTTTTTTTGTCTCTAGACTAGAGCCATTTAAACTTGTTAGTGCATTGTAACAATCCTATATGTACATAAAGCTGAGTGAAAAAAAAACATGTTTCATGCTGCTTTCGTGTAGCTGTGCGAGTTTGGACTCCACATCAGGCAAAAAGTGTTAATAAGTTGTGTTATTGGTGTCAGGTCACCTAGAAACATGGTAGCATTGCAAGGTGCAGTTAGTGCTGGTAATTACTACTAGCTACTTTCTCATCTCTCATGTTGCTGAATTCATACCCAGTGGTGGTCTTAAGGATATGACTCTCAATAAGAGCTTCAACTGGAACTTGTAGATAGGTGAACTATAAAAGCATACTATAAAAGAGTTTGTGAGAAAAGCTCTGAACAATCTTAAGCTGTAAGAAAAGGGCTACGAATACCTCTTGACAAAATGTGATTGGTGTGACAGCATTTTTGCCTTCAGCCTTAGCTCTGCTTTTTAATAATGTTGTTGTATGCCACTGAAAGTGAAGGGTAGAATATCAGTGGCTGCATTAAACTGGCTCAGGTGCTTCTCTCCCAATGAGTCTGATTTCCTGCTTTCTGTGTTCCTCCATTGCTGCTCTGCTTGGCCATCAGGGACTCAAGAAAAATGTTTTATTGCTTTTTCTTGTCTTTCTAGAGATATCTCTGTGGAGCCTGTGCCAAGCTATTGTGAAAAGTTTTGTAAGCTTCGATGCAGACTCATGAAAAGTTACTAAGTTTTTGCCGCATGTAATATTTGTAGAGTTCCCTGAGGTACCAGGGATAGGAGAGCAGAACACTGTTTTCCATCAGCCAAAATTCCCCATGAAACTCAGTTATTAGGAGCAGAGAGGTATCTAACACATTCTGAAAAATCAATATGCTTATTTATCTTTTCTCTGCTGCTCTCAACACATTAACAGTATGTCACATAAGCACTGTCAGCTTCAGATTGTATTATGCTTTGAAGCATGAATGTGAAATTAATACACAAAATTGGCTTCTGATTTTTCCAATTTAGTGGTTTGGAGGTTTTTTCTTTTTGTTGTCACTTGGTTGGGTTTTTTTTTTTGTGTGTGTGTTAGGCATGAAAATGGTATCATATATTTTTTAAGACCTGACTTCAAGAGTGAGCAAAACAAGTTCCTTAGCAAGCTGCCTTCTAAACCAGAGCCAGCTGCTTGACTCTTGGCATGTCCAAGTGCAGTGTTTCTCATGCTGGTTTTTTTCCCCATCATGTGCTTTGTTTCCATGTTTAAGTGACTACCAAACACATCTTTACTTCAGTACATACAGAAAGAAATGCAAGTGTTTGAAAACTGATGGTTAGCCTTTTCCCATATTTTTAAGCCTCGGTTTATGTTAATCAACACAGCAATCAGATTATTATATCTCTGGAATGTGTCCAGAGAAGGGTGATGAAGCTGGTGAGGGGCCTGGAACACAAGCTCTATAAGGAGAGGCTGAGGTAGCTGGGGTTGTTTAGCCTAGAAAAGAGGAGGCTTCAGAGGTGATCTCATTGCTGTCTGCAACTCCCTGAAGGGAAGCTGGAGCCAGGTGGGGGTCGGTCTCTTCTCCCAGGCAACCAGCAACAGAACAAGGGGACACAGCCTCAAGTTGTGCTGGGGGAAGTCTAGGCTGGATGTTAGGAGGAAGTTCTTGGCAGAGAGAGTGATTGGCATTGGAATGAGCTGCCCAGGGAGGTGGTGGAGTCACCGTCCCTGGAGGTGTTCAAGCAAAGCCTGGATGAGACACTTAGTGCCATGGTCTGGTTGATTAGACAGGGCTGGTTGATAGGTTGGATTGGATGATCTTGGAGATCTTTTCCAACCTGGTCGATTCTATGATTATACCAGGTACTTGGAACTATGCATTGATTGATCCAGGTTATGGGTTGGTTGGACTGATTGCCATGCATCATCGTATATTAGTGACTGGTGTACCATCAGGCAGCTGCATGTATTGGTCCATCAACAGAACCATGTGAGACTTTTAGCAGTTAATTAGCACTATTAGTACTGAAGCATTTTTTAGTTTTTGTGGGATCTCTTTCTGGCTAGATTAGTAAAAAAGGGTAAAATTCTAAATGTTTCTGTATGCTCATGCTAGGAGTGATTAAAATTGGAGCTGAGTTAGGTCTAATTTTATTGGCACGTAAGATATTTTGAGGTGAGTTGCAAGGAGTTAAGTGCAGCAAGGTCATTAAATGTAATTAATTTCTGCAGCTCTTGCTTTTCTGTGTGTCTGGAGGAGAGGGAGGTATCTTGAGAGTTTATCATTTCCAGAAAATGTGCATCTTACTCCATTTAAAAGAACTCTCAGTAATTACTAGGAATAGAAATCTGTTCTAAACTGAACAAGGAGCTTTCTGAAACAACCAGACCTGGTAATGGTTTCTGTTTCCCTACTAGAAAGCACAAAAGTATGATAAAAATGGTGAAATAAAATAATGAGGTTCCATTAGCTGTACTTGTAAAACTTTTCTCTGTGACATACATATATAACTTTGCTAGTCTTTTATAGTTCTCCTGCTCTGTTTTGCTTTCTGACAGTTTTTATCTGTAAACATATTTAATTCATACAGCTTTCAAGAATATATTTTAAAAAAAAAAAATCTACTGTGAATATTTTTGATGTGGTAAATTCTTGCTGTATTATCAAGAGACTATACTTTTGATGTTTTTGAATGTAATTATTTTAACAAAGTTCATATTCTGGGTTTTTTTTTCTTTCTTTCCTTTCTCCCTAGTGTATTTTGGCATGCTTTTATATGCCTAGAGTTGAAGACACTGTTCTACTTAAATGCAAAAGGACTTACTTATTTTTGTTTCTTGAGCTTGGAAAGTGTATGAAAATGATTCTCCTTCACTTCCTAGTCTTTTATCAACAGATTATTAGTCAGCTGCAGAGTTTTCCACACTCTAAATTTCTTTCCAAGCTGAAGAACCCAGTTCCTAACTACATTCTTTCTGCTCAGAAGAGTGTGCTAAAATTCTGTCCTCTTTATATGGCAATGTATTCCTCAACAGAATTGTGGCTGGCGTGCTGTTAAGGGATTTGGGGGCTGTTAGGCACAGGCACTGAAAGATCTCAGCCTTGTGTCTGAGAAATATAAGACAACAAGCCTGTCGGCCCCAGCAAGGTTTGGATAAGCACAGAATTGTGCTTAGTTGACTTTGCAGTAATACATAGACTGAATTCACTCAGCTGTATATTGTGGTGCAGGAGAAGCCATGAGAAATGATGTTCCCTGGAGTTCAGAAGCGTTTCAGACTAATGAAGTCCTGGCTCTGGGGTCCTGTTTACTGACCCAAGTAGCCACTGCAGTAACCACATTGCACGTTGATGTGGTTCTGTGGCAGTCTGTGGATTTAAGTTGTTAAACAGGGAGGTAGCAGGAGAAAGACCTGATGTATTTGTGTCATCACGGTAATAAACAATGCTCAAGTAGCTATTTGCACTTAATTGTTTTCTTGTTATGTTCCAGAATGTGGCTTTAAAATGCTATCTTCAGATGCATGATATTATTCCATCTCTGATTTCTTATTTTTCTTTCAATTTGCTTCATAAATTGAGGAGAGATAATTTGGAAAGTAAATACTGTAGGAGTAGTAGACTAAATATCACAGTATCACAGTATCACCAAGGTTGGAAGAGACCTCACAGATCATCAAGTCCAACCCTTTACCACAGAGCTCAAGGCTAGACCATGGCACCAAGTGCCACGTCCAACCTTGTCTTGAACAGCCCCAGGGACGGCGACTCCACCACCTCCCTGGGCAGCCCATTCCAGTGTCCAATGACTCTCTCAGTGAAGAATTTTCTCCTCACCTCGAGCCTAAACCTCCCCCGGCGCAGCCTGAGGCTGTGCCCAAATATATGAAAGGCAGCACAGTGTCAGAAAAGATAAAGGGAAAAAAATCTTCAGTGGGTCCTCATTGTGTGCAAATCAGCTTCATCTTGCAACAGAAGTGGAGTTAGCTTGCATTTCAAGAATATCCACTTGAAGATGGAAGTCTGAAAAGTTTATTTTTCAGGTTGTTCTGTTGTGTGACTACACAACAACAAAAAAGGTATTATGAATAAAGATAAAATCATGGTGAAGGGAATTGCACAACTGAGGATCCTGACTGGGCAGAGAGAGAAGGGAAAGCAAGGAAATGCTGGAATGTGCTAGGCTGAGTTATGGCCTTGTGTAAAGTGTTTTGAAAGAGTCAAGAAATTGAGGAGTGTAGAACTGGTGGAGGAGGAATAGATGAGTTAGCTGAGGTTCAAAACCTTATTACCTGATGATATAAACCAGTCTATAGGACGGAAGTAAGCATGCAGTTTCTGCATATGGAGGCTGTCGCATCATTTCATACTACTGAATTTCTCCTTATCTGAGGCGCAATGCGGTACAGAACTAATCCACTGGTACAATTCCCCATAACAGTGCTACAGCAAGTATGCATTTAATAAGTTAGGAAAACTGACTGGACTATAGTTTATATGGAAAGTTGCCTGGCAGAAAAGAACTTGGGGGTGTTGGTTGACAGCAATCTAAACATGAGCCAGCAATCTGCTCATGTGGCTAAAATGGCCAACAGCATCCTGGCCTGTACCTGAAACAAGTGTGGCCAGCGGGAGTGGCGAAGCGATTGTGCCCCTCTACTTGGTACTGGTGAGACTGCACCTCAAATATTGTGTTCAGCTTTGGGCACTTTCACTACATTGAGTTGCTGAGTGTGTCCAGAGAAGGACAACAAACCTGGTGAAGGGTCTAGAAAACAAGTTGTATGAGAAGTGGCTGAAGGAATTGGCATTTGGTCTGGAGAAGAGGAGGCTGAGGTGAGATCTCATTGCTCTCTACAACTCTCTGACAGGAGGTTGTAGTGAGGTGGGAGTTGATCTCTTCTCTCTAATATCAGGCCATTTCCTCTCATCCCATCATCTAAAATTGTTCCAGGGGAGGTTTAGATTGTAGATTAGGGAAAATATCTTCACTGAGAGTTTGGTCAGGCCTTGGAACAGGCTGTCCAGGAAGATGGAGTCATAGTCCCTGGAGGTGGTCAATAAAATGTGTGGATGTGGCACTTCAGGATGTGGTTTAATGGCCACGGTGGTGTTAGGTTGGTGGTTGAATTTTGTGTTCTTAGAGGTTTCTTCCAACTAAAGCAATTCTATTATTCTATAGAATAATATGTGTCAGTATTAAAATGGTCATGCTGAAAGCCTGATCTGAAAATTAGTGCTTACTTTTTAAGAAAAAATGAAATAGGGCAATAAGTAGTTTTGCTGCTGAAACTACTTTTTAAAGTCACAGAAGTCCAATGGCTGCAGAAGACTCTATGACACAAATCTTTTAGATGTCATTGCTGAGGCTAGAATTTCTTAATGGAAATCACTACAGGAAAGGAGACTCTTTCTGTTCAGGTGGTTTGTTTAATCAAGGGAAAATAGGAGTGAATACTCCTCTGCTTCCTGGCAAGAACTTGTACTAGTAAGTTAATTCTTGTGTTAACATAGGCGTCTGGCCAAAGACCTTAGCAGCTCAGAGGATACATCAGAAAAGAAAGGCAATATAAAAGGGTTACTTCTGGAAAGTGTCTTCCTTCATTATGAGATTTGATAGACCTTGACATTAGAACAGCAGCTGTGGAGCAAGAAGATTATAGTAGTGGAAAGACTTGACTGGTATCTACAAAGTGTTAGCAGATAACTCCCTGGCAAGTGTCGTGTCCTGAAAAACAGAGTTTGTCTTGGGTGATTAACAAGGGGTGGCCTTGTTCTCCTTGTGTGCTTACTGATGTAACTAGTCTTTATTCCTTCATGGCTTGTGTACAGACAGGTTCCAGTGAAACATAAATTAAGTGGAACTCTTTCTGATTAGCACTAGTCACAATTAGCAACAGTTTGGATAATTAGCTTCTGTGCTAGAGAATTCTATGACTGTATTTGGAAGAGTGGTAACTGGTAGAATCCTTTAAAGTCAAACTCTGGGTGTATAAATGCTTTATAGTCTCTTGGGAAATAATCATGAAAGTGTTTTAAAGGAGGTTTTATTAATGTACTTCATAAATTATTTGGAATTTTTCTCTCTGTCTGGATGCTACACCCACTTGCTGTCTGTCACCCAGTAATTTTGGTTTGATTGAAGCAACACTTGTTGGAATCATAATTCAGTCAGTAAACTCCTTGCGTTCTTAGAGTGGCTGTACGTAAATAATTGCAGCATCAGCACCTACCACTGTGAATTCTTTAATACAGTATTTCACAGAAAGGCTCCGATATTATTGCTTGTACTTGCATTGCAATGCTTACAGATAATACATAACAGAATAATATATAGATAATGGTCAAAATCTTCTAAGGCTTTTGGGTTTTTTTTCTTCAGCTTTGGTTGGATCTGATCAAAATAATCTGATTCGTATTCACTTCATATGTCTTTAGTCAATGCAGTTTCTCTTCGAAGAGTCCACAGATGCTGACCAGTAGGCTGCAGGAGATTAAAAAGAATTAATCTTTCCCCCAAGGGGAAAGATTAATTCTTTTTACTGGCATCCTGGCCTGTATCAGGAACAGTGTGGCCAGTAGAAGGAGGGAGGTTATTCTTCCCCTGTACTCAATGCTGGTCAGGCCACACCTTGAGTACTGTGTCCAGTTCTGGGCTCCTCAACTCAAGAGAGATGTTGAGGTGCTGGAACGTGTCCAGAGAAGGGCAACAAAGCTGGTGAGGGGCCTGGAACACAAACCCTGTGAAGAGAGGGGCTGAGTGAGCTGTGGTTGTTTAGCCTGGAGAAGAGGAGGCTCAGGGGTGACCTCATTGCTGTTTACAACTACCTGAAGGGTGGTTGTAGCCAGGTGGGGGTTGGTCTCTTCTCCCAGACAACCAGCAACAGGACAAGGGGACACAGCCTCAAGTTGTGCCGAGGGAAGTATAGGCTGGATGTTAGGAGGAAGTTGTTGCCAGAGAGAGTGATTGGCATTGGAATGGGCTGCCCAGGGAGGTGGTGGAGTCACCGTCCCTGGGGGGGGTCAGGAAAAGACTGGACAAGGCACTTAGTGCCATGGTCTAGTTGACTGGATAGGGCTGGGTGCTAGGTTGGACTGGATGATCTTGGAGGTCTCTTCCAACCTGATTGATTCTATTCTATTCCAACTCCCTTGCACTTAAATATTTATGGGGAAGATAAAGGGATAAACTAGTCCCCACAAGCTCTGCTTCCTTTGCATGAAACCATTTCTATCCTCTGCCTTTGTGCAGTAGGCTGAGTTCCCCTGTTCAAATTCTGTTGCTAAAGATTGTGTATCGTCGTACAGATAACACGCGGTGTCTGTCTTTAGAGTGGAAGCCTTGCTGCTTCTTCAGCACCTGAGGTGTTGTCAGCTCTTTGTATGTGCTTCACAAAGTATGGGGATGAAGACATTCAGCTGAAAAACCAGCCATGATATGAAGCAGCAATTGAAGATAAATAGAGCCCAACTGAAAAGTACAGGAGAAACTTCGAAATTCCACTTCAGGTAATATCTCTTTTTTCTCCACTTGCCAGCACACTGGAGATCATAACCCTGAATTTATACTAAGCTGTGCCAGTTCGTTGGCAGAGTGAAAACAATATCTAACAGATGATAGCTCCATTGTAGTAATCTCAACTCACATTTCAGGGAACAGAAGATCGAAATCATCAGTTCCTGAAATGTCAGTGTGTTCACGTTCCTCATAGACTTCCCAAGTGGTTATGAGAAATGATTCTGAAGCATGGTAGGCTGCTGCTGCATATTAATTACCTATCAGTGTTGTAAATGCTGACAGGTATGTTGTATGACTTCATCTGAGTTCAGAAGGGATGTGTGTGTTTGTATAGTCTACAGTTTATGCTTCATGAACAGGCCAACAGAAAAAGCAGATGGCAATTAAACACTATGAACTAGGAATAAAATGCTAAAGAAAACTTTTTTCATGTTTGTTTTCCCCTGGCTACTTTGTGGAGAACATTGCAAGACAATTTACAAACTCAAATCTCAATCTGTTAATAAACTTGTAGCAAAATCTGTTGTAGTGTAAACTGATTTCTCTGTGGCAGTGTAGCAATAAATATTGACTGGATTAAATTATGGACACAGATGTAGTGGAAATGGACTTTTAACTGGAAGCTGCAAGGTCTGTGGACTAAACTGACAATTGAAGCTATCATTCTGCCTATGATATATTCTAGCAGCTTGACCTAGGTATATTCTGTATGTTGAATATAAGTATCTCAATGGAAGTAATGATCCCAATGGAAGTAATGTTCTAATGAATTGCAAAGAAGCGGTATCTGGTATGTTTTGTTATAACCTTTTAGCAGAGACAATGATTGTGATTTGTCTAATTGCAAATGACCTGGTAGAGAGGATATTATAATGTGTGAATTCTGAACTATCAGAAAAGTCAGAACACAAGTTTTACATATGAAATCAGCTCTGAAGAAGAAAGTGGAGAAAAGATTCCAGTGCAACTTACGTTCTCTGTGAACTTCAGTTTGGAGACTTGGGGACTGTGATATTTGACCTGGTGTTTAAGGACTGGAATCCTTAATTTTTGAGGAATGAAGACTACTTGTAAGAACTAATGTAACAGAATATCATTGCCCATTCTAAAGAAACCAGACAATCATTAGCACAGGAACAGGATAGTTGTGTACAGAGGGAATTTAGCTGCCTAGAAAAATAAAAACCATGGTACATACTATTGTGGTTTATGGTGGCAGCTGAAGCGTGCAGTTTTTAGCCTTCTTCTGAACTCTGCTTTCCCAGTTTCTGTGCATGATGAGCTAACTATCCATTTCTCCTCCTATCATTTCACATCTCCTGTGAGGACAGACTGAAAGAGTTGGGGCTGTTCAGTCTGGAGAAGAGGAGACTCTGAGGTGACCTTATTGTGGCCTTCCAGTATCTGAAGGGAGCCTACAAAAAAGCTGGGGAGGGACTTTTTAGGCTATCATTTAGTGACAGGGCTAGGGGGAACGGAGCAAAGCTGGAGTTGGGGAGATTCAGACTGGATGTGGGGAGGAAGTTCAACATGAGAGTGTTGAGAGCCTGGAATAGGTTGCCCAGGGGGGCGGTGGAGGCCCCATCCCTGGAGATGTTTAAGGTTAGGCTGGATGAGGCTGTGGCCAGCCTGATCTTGGGTAGAGTGTCTCTGCCCATGGCAGAGGAGTTGGAACTAGATGATCCTTGTGGTCCCTTCCAACCCTGACTGATTCTATGATTTCAAATGGTTACACTTGCATAGAATGCAAAATTAAGTTGTGATAATTTTCTTGACAACTTTTTTTTCTTTAATAGCAAGGCCTAATCATGACTATTGTCCCCTAGAGATGTATTTCAAATACTATATTGATAACTAACACTAGAAAATGAGCATCGGTCTCAGTGGAGACAGAGGAGTAACTTTTATTTCTGTAGTATTTATAAAGCAGAGTAATAGCAGCAGTACTGATGATGGGATGCAAAATGACTGTAATGGGAGAGTAAAGTAAGATAATGGATGGAATTGCAAAATGGAAATACCCAGATTGAAGATTTTTAGATTAATGGAATACAGTGGTGAAAACTGAGCCTGGTTTGGTGGAATGCCTGGGGATTTGGTAATTCAATTAGCAGTACTGCAGTAATTAAAACTGTGGGCACACTATAAAGCTCTGCTGTCCAAAAGGTCTGTCGAGGTAATGAGGCAACTAAAATCGTGGCAAATATGACTATGGAGGGAACTTTGCTGCCATATACAAAGTTGGCAAAGTCGTGATTTTCACAAGTGAAGCCCTGGAGCCCCTCCTAAGAGAGAGCACAAAAGGAATGTTGTCAAGCTATGCAATGAGCATTTGGAAAACGTATTAGAATGCATGTGTAGAAACTGATACAGCATGTTTTAGTCTAGGTCGGTTCCTGCTGTTAACTCTAGATTTTTAAACCATGTGAACCTATGCCACCTTTTCCACAAATGCACTACATGTAACCTACAAAGATTTACAAGTCCAAAAGCTAGACAAACTAGCTAGCCACCAGGCAAAACCCTTGCAAGCTGAAGTTTGGTGGTGTTCGTTATGCTGCTGTGTAGGGGGAACCACTTCATCTCATAAGGATATGGCTGAAGTGACATTGTATTAAGATGCCACTTAAATACTTAAGACTCAGTTTATAAAAACAGAGAGATAACAGACATTTGTCCTTTTGATTCGGTGTTGAAATCTCACTTTTGTGTAGTAGATTAAGTCCTGGGGGCTTTATTATGTCTTATCCAGTGTCTACTTATCTTCAGCTAGATAGTTTTGTACTTTGTGATGTACATGTTTTTAATGGGTTTTATTATACTTACTGGACTTTCTCCTCATTGTGATGGTTTAGGTGTTACCTGCCCCCCCAACTTGGGAAATCACCCAGACTAGACTCAGAGGCTCTGGAAATTGAATGAAGCTTTATATTTACAGCTTAGCACAATATACAATCAGATAATTACAATATACACAGAAAAAAAAAAGAAATATGGAAAACAAAAAACACAACTACCCACACTGAAACCTAAGTCCCCAGGAGGGGCTCTCAACCACCCTTCCAACTTCCCCCTGCCCCTCAACCTTACCCAAGATCTTGCCTTATGTTTAAGGTCGTCTGGAGGGTTGGCTGGGAGGGTTAGGAGGCAGGTGGATTAATCACAGAGATGGCAGGTTAGATTAGAGAGAGATGCATCCCACAGAGCTCAGACAGCGAGCAACTCTGTTATCTATATTTACATTCTTGTTCTTGTACATCTCAGCAAGCCTGTGAATGAAGTAGACATCACCATTGTTCTCTTCTCACAGCCTGTAATCTAGTTCTTCTTACTAAAACATTCTAGCTAGCTTCAAACTAGCACACTCAGATATGCATAGTAACATGAAACGGCCATAACCAACTTAAGATTGCTTTGGAAAATAACACCATAGACCAGTTCTCACAGAAGAGCATTGGATATAATAACATCCATTTTCAGCCCTTTTGTGTCATTCTAGAACTTCAAAGGTAACAGTTCAGCAAAAAGTCACTTTATCATTGTTGTAATATAATGCTGACAGTTTGAGGTAAGACATTTAGAAAAGACAGGTGATTCAGAAGAATGTAAAATTAAAATAAGAAGAAATGCTGAAATTTCTTGCACTTGAGAATTCTGTAGTAGGAATTTTGCCTAAGTTCATAGGATCAGAGGATGTTAGGGGTTGGAAGGGACCCAAGGAGATCATTGAGTCCAGCCCCCCTGCCAGAGCAGGACAATACTATCTAACACAGATCGCAGAGGAACACATCCAGACAGGCCTTGAAAGTCTCCAGAGACTTCCAGAGAAGGAGACTCCACGACCTCCCTTGGGAGCCTGTTCTAGTGCTCTGTGAACCTTACAGCAAAGAAGTTCCCCCTTGTGTTGAAGCAGAACCTCTTTTGCTGCAACTTACACCCATTGCTCCTTGTCCTATCACAGGAAGCAAGTGAGCAGAGCCTGTCCCCCCACTCCTGGGCAGCCTTCAGATACTTATAAACATTTATCAAATCCCCTCCAAGTCTTCTCTTCTCCAGACTAAAAAGCCCCAGGTCCCTCAGCCTCTCCTCATAAGCCATGCCCTCCTGTCCCCTAATCATCCTTCTAGCCCTCCGCTGGACCCTCTCCAGCAGATCCCTGTCCCTCTTAAACTGGGGAGCCCAAAACTGAATGCAGTATTCAAGATGTCTCACTGGGGCAGAGTAGAGGGGAAGAACTTCCATTGATCTACTGGACACACTCTTCTTAATACACCCCAGGATCCCATTGGCCTTCTTGGCCACAAGGGCACATTGCTGTGCCATGGTTAACTTGTTATCCACCAGGACCCCTGGGTCCCTCTCCACAGGACTGCTTTCCAGCAGATCACCTCCCAACCTGTACTGGTGCAATTTGTTATTCCTCTCCACATGCAGGACTCTGCACTTGTCCTTGTTGAACTTCATCTGGCTCCTCTGTGCCCAGCTCTCAGTCTGTCCAGGTCTCTCTGGATGGCCGCACAGCCTTCATCTGCCTCAGCCAAGCCTCCCAGCTTGGTGTCATCAGCAAACTTGCTGAGCAAACACTCTTTGCCCTCATCAATGTCATTGATGAAGATGTTGAACAGGGCTGGCCCCAGCACTGATCCCTGGGGGACACCACTAGTCACAGCTCTCCAGCTGGACCTGGCACCATTGATCACCACCCTCTGAACTCTATCTTGCAACCAGCTCCTAACCCACCTCACTATCTGCTCTTCCATCCCACGCTTCCTCAGCTTGCTCTCTAAAATGTCACAGGAGACGGTGTCAAAGGTCAAGGTAGACTACATCCACTGGTTTCCCTGAATCTACCCATTCAGTTATGGCATCATAGAATGCTATCAGGTTAGTTAACATGACTCTCCCTTGGTAAATTCATGCTGACTACTCTTGATAACCTTCTTCTCTTCCAAGTGCCTTGAGGCCTCCTCCCACAGGAGCTGCTCCATCATTTTTCCAGGGATGGAGGTGAGGCTGACTGGTCTGTCGTTTCCTGGAACCTCTTTCTTGGCCTTTTTGAAGACTGGAGTGACATTGGCTCTCCTCCAGTCCTCAGGCATCTCTCCTGTCTGCCATGATTTGGCAAAGATGATGGAGAGTGGTAGAGCAATAATATCAGCCAGTTCTCTCAGCACCCTTGGGTACATCTCATCAGAGCCCATGGACTTGTAAATGTTTAATTTGTGTAACTGATCCCTAACCCACTCTGCACTGACCAGTGTGGAGCGTTCCATCCTCCAGGCTTCCTCTCCTTCATCCAGAGTCTGAAGTACGTAGGAGAGTTCAGCCTTAGGTGTAAAGACTGAAGCAAGGAAGGCATTCAGCAACTCTGCCTTCTCTGCATCCTCAGTTATCAAGGCTGCCTCCTCGTTCAGCAGTGTCCCCACACCTTCCTTGTTCTTCCTTCTTCTACTGATGTATTTGAAGAAGCCCTTCTTGTTCTATTTTACTTCCTTTGCCAGCTTCAGTTCCAAGAGGGCTTTGGCCTTCCTTGTTGCTTTCCTGCAAGCACTGACTACTTCTCTATAGTTCTCCCAAGTGACCAATCCCTTCTTCCGTGAATTGTAAGATTCCTTCTTCCCTGAGATTTCTTTCAGGAGCTCCTTACTCAACCATGCAGGTCTCCTAGCACGTCTACCTGATTTTTTTATTCAGGGCTAACACACCTAGCTTGGGCTTGGAGGAAGTGGTCTTTTGAAAATCAGCCAACTTTCTTGGGCTCCTTTACTCTCCAGAGCCTTACCCCATGGGATTTCTGCAAGCGTGTCTCTGAAGAGCACAAAGTTAGTTCTGCAGAAGTCCAGGGTTGCAATTCTACTTCTACCTCTTATTCTACCCTTTAGAACACTAAACTCCACCATGTCATGATCACATGAAGTTCTGAATAAAAGCTTAACATTCTTCTCATGTTAAACTGCAATTAGTGTTTGCTTTAAAGTAGAAAAGACTCAAATCCTTAAATGAATGCCCCAGCATAGCACCAAGTACAAGTGTGTTGATTCTAGCAAGCTATTGAGTCCATCATCAGTAAGTTTGCAGATTACACCAAATTAGGAGCAGTTGTTGATCTCTTGGAGGGTAGGAGAGCCCTGCAGAAGGACCTTGACAGGCTGGATGGGTGGGCAGAGGCCAATGGGATAAGATTTAACAAGGCCAAGTGCAGGGTTCTACACTTTGGCCACAACAACCCCAACCGCGCTACAGGCTGGAGACAGAGTGGCTGGAGAGCAGCCAGGAAGAAAGAGACTTGGGGGTACTGGTAGATGGTAGGCTGAACATGAGCCAGCAGTGTGCCCAGGTGGCCATGAGAGCCAATGGCATCCTGGCCTGTATCAGGAACAGTGTGGCCAGTAGAAAGAGGGAAGTTATTCTGCCCCTGTACTTGACTCTGGTCAGGCCACACCTTGAGTATTATGCCCAGTTCTGGGCTCCTCAATTCAAGAGAGATGTTGAGATACTGGAACATGTCCAGAGAAGGGTGATGAAGCTGGTGAGAGGCCTGGAACACAGCCCTGTGAGGAGGGGCTGAGTGAGCTGTGGTTGTTTAGCCGGGAGAAGAGGAGGCTCAGGGGTGACCTCATCACTGTTTACAACTACCTGAAGGGAGGTTGTAGCCAGACAACCAGCAACAGAACAAGGGGACACAGTCTCAAGTTGTGCCAGAGGAGGTCTATGCTGGATGTTAGAAAGAAGTTCTTGCCAGAGAGAGAGAGTGATTGGCATTGGAATGGGCTGGCCAGGGAGGTGGTGGAGTCGCTCTCCCTGGGAGGTGTTCAGGAAAAGCCTGGATGAGGCACTTAGTGCCATGGTCTAGTTGATTGGACAGGGCTGGTTGATAGCTTGGACTGGATGATCTTGAAGGTAGCTTCCAACAAATTTAATTTATTTATTATAATTTATTTCTCTCTACTTGCTTTTCTTTCTGTATCTATTTGTCCATTCTTTGTTCATGATGGGAAAAGTTTCAACACACATATTCTCCCAGTGCTAAAACCTGAAGGCATGAACTTCAAACTATTACCCCTGAACTATTTTGAAGAAAGCAAAGGAAAGGTGCACATTTCTACATAACTGGTTGTTTGGTTGTTTGGTTTGGGATTAGAAGGCTCTTAACTGTGATCCACTTCTGTCTTTTTTTACTGTTAAGATTTTTTGGGAGTACTTGAATACCTTTGCTTCTCATATCTCAAGAATGGTTAAATTTCCTTTCTATCTTATGGTTGTTGGCACTGTGGGCACACATAATTTCCTCTGAGACAACCTGAGTGCCATTATGTCTAGGAGAAATTTCATGTAAATTTATGAAGGGTGAAGGGAGGGCTGAAAGCTTGGCCATATGTTTAAAATAGCATAGTTCCACTGTGCATTAAGACCAACTGGTTGTTGCAACTTTATATATGACAGAGTGCTTGAACACAGACGTTTCTGGAGAGTCAAGAAAAAAAAAAGACAAAGTCATTACTGTTAAATTAAATGTTGCATCTTATGGCACAGCAGTTCATGATTTGTGATGAGTGTAGTCTTTATTTAGACAACTGTATGATCCTTGTGGTTATGCATAAATATTCAGACTGTGAGTTATGGATGTAACATGCTCTGTCTGAATCCATAAGCTGTTGAATAATAGCTGCATCATAGCAGATGCTGACTTCCAGCCTCAGTGACTTAAACGTGTGAATGCTTAATTGCTGCTAACTTATAGGGAAGTAGAAGATTAATCATATCGCTGATTTATGAAATACCTGAGTGTTTTCTTGCAGCACTCCAGATGAAGCCAAGGGGAATATAATTTGTTTCTATCTTTCATGATGAAGAAAGAGCTTGAGCTAAAGTGTTTTAGGCAAGAGAGACATACAGGCACTCAAGAACAGTGGAGTATTCTAACAGGTGCACAGTTGTAAAGAATTCTTAGTTTGTTAGCTCAGGTGATCATATCTGAGGTATTTTTTGTTTCTTTTAACTTTTATCAATGTACTCTTTTCAATTGAATTTAAAGAATTTAAAGATATTTTTATCTGACATAGAATTATAGAATCATTTTGTTTGGAAAAGACCTTTAAGGTCATCAAGTCCAACCATTAACCCAACACTACCAGGACATGAAACATTATCAGTGGATAGAATCCCTGAAGTATGAAGAACTTTTGCTTCTTGAAGCATTATTCTAACCACAGCCTACTCTATTTACTGAGGTCCAAGAAAAAAAACTGGTTGCCATTCAGACTACAGGCATGAAAGTGTGATCTTGCTCTCATCATCTCAACTCATCTTGTTCCATTTTGTGCATCCTGGCTACCAGCAGTGCATGATGTTGGCCCAAAGAGTTTTCACACTTCATGAACTGGTATGAAACAACTCCAGCAATTAAGCCATGCTTTTGAAACAGATGTGAAGGGGTAGACCTTTTGTTTGTTAGCTGGTCTACAGAGATTGTTCCATTGTTTGTAGCCCTGGTAGTCAAATCCACAGAAGCCAAGAGGCTTGTCAGTAGTACTGAAATGTGAATGTCTGTTTAAAACAAAGCTTTTTGTCTTAAGGACTACTTACTGGTATATGTCAAATCTCACTTGCCAAAATTCACTCTCAGCTGTTGCTTATTCTTCTATTATTTTCTCAGATAAGGACAGATCTTGGGAACTACAGTTACTTAGCTGAAGTCTACAACAGTCTTAGTTTTTACCTTGAGTGTCAGCTTATCCTACAAAGCTTCATTATTACGAATATGGTTATGTTATGTGATTTATTATTGCTGCTTGACTGGACAACTGGAGTGTTCTTAGTATGCACAGGGATGCTTCCCACTGACAAGTTTAATCTGTGACAATAATTCATCTGAGTGCCTCTATAAATACAGCAGATGAACGGTCCTTATAACTAGAGGTTTGAATTAGTGCTTATAGGTGGATGTTAACAGAAGACATGTAGTTTACACACTTTTAAAATGAATATACAGTCTACTCACACCTCAAAGGCATTGACACCAGATGTAGGAGCAACCTATCTGCTGGAGGTCTGGCTGCATTCAAAAGCAACAGTTGGGCACATGAATAGTATAGTTCATTTACATGTGACATACACAGATGCTTTAAGAGTGATGATGGTAAATGCACTAAATTGCACAACAGCTACATGCAAAAGACTGAACAAGTGAGGAAGTGGAAATATAGAAGAACTTCATAAGGCTAAGAGCCAGGCTACAAAATTTGGACAGTATTAATAGCCACATTTTTATAATTGGTGGGAATGGATTTTTTCTGAACTGTCTTTGAACATAAATATATTGATTTAGCCTTCAGACATTAACTTAGCACAGCTAGAAATTGTATTTTGGAATAATGACACTTGACAATATATGAATCATAAGGATTAAAGCTAAGATTTTTTTTAAGTGGCAAAACGTCTGTAACACTTTAAATGTAACCTCCAGTCTGTCAACTGACAAGTGTGCTGAACGTTTTTCAAAGGCAATTTATGCAGAAAAAAATTTATGGATGTTCAAACAAAGTAATTCAAATCTACTCAGAATTAATCAGAAAGAATACAAGATAATAGTTACCTTAATTGAAGTAACTCAGTTACCAACTGATCTAATGTAGTGTGAATCTAAAAATGTCCCCTGAGGACAGGTACTCGTGTTGCAGAAGACAGAGCCATTTTCTATCTTTATTTGGCAATGACATGTTTAAATCTACTTTTTCTTGCCCTTTTTTTCATGCTAATGTACACTTAAATGGCTTTCTGGAAGAGAGTATCTCTTTTGAGAGCATCTATTGATTGTGGCCTATATTATATAGTTTTGTGGGGAATAGTAAAGTAAAATCCTTTTAATCTCTTTGATGAGAATCAATGGAATAGAAATAACAATAGGCTGATTTCACTTTCCTCATGGTTTGAATGATGACTGGTACAAGGACGAGTCTTGTACAATAGAATTGAGATACACTAGAAAAAAAGAGAATTGCTTACACCTGGGATGCAAGTTAAGACAATATTGCCTCATTTCACTGAGTAGATACTTACCAGCAACAGGCAGCATTTGACTTATAGGTCCAGTGTCAATTAATGACTGCCTCAAGCTTTTAATCATTAAAACGGAGAAAGAACTCGAGCATTGAAACACATTTTTTTTCCTTCTCTGCCAGCTAAAGACTGGAACTCTGTGTTGACTGGAACAGGGTCGATTTTCTTCATTCTGTCTTGTATGATTCTGTGTCTGGATCTGTGATGAAGCCAGTGTTGCCTGCACAGATGTTTTAGTTACTGTTGAGCAGTACTCACACAGAGCTAAGATCTTTTCTACTTGTTATCTGCTCTGCCAGTGAGTAGGCTGGGGCTGTACGAGAAGCTGGGAGGGGACACAGGCAGGACAACTGGCTCCAGCTGACCTAAGTGGATATTCTGCACCCTGTGACATTGTAGTCAGCAATAAAAGCTGGAAGAAGAAGGAGAAAACGGCAGACATTGAGAGTTAAGGCATTGTTCTTTGCAAGTAACCTTTATGTGTTATGAAGCCCTGCTTTCCTGGCAGGGGCTGAAAACAGAAAAGCATTAAGATGACTCTTGATGTTAACATGTAATTAAGTATTTTAAACTATTTGATCATGTTTTATTCTTGTCATTCTTGTCCTTGCCACTGTTGTTTACTCCATTTTTGTACATGTGGATTCAGTCTTCCACTACCTTGAGATGGACAACAATAAGTCACTGTGAGAATTTGTGTAGACATGCTGATGAGAAAGGCTAGAATGACTCTTGCATCATTTGATTGATGAAATCTCATAACAGAGTACTTCTAGTTTTCAAAGAATGCATAGTCTTAGTGATATGTTTAAAGTATAGGCATAATTACTGAGCTTATCACAGATTCAAGAAGGAGGAGAGAAAATGCTAAGAGTGATCTTACGGAAATCTTCTAATCTGAAAATTACCTGGTTATGAAACTGTCTTTCCATGTTTCCAAAATAGAGGGCAATTTAAAACAATTATTTCCTGGAAGCTAACTACCATATGGCTGGTTGTCAGCAGGAATGGCTTACTGCTGCTGGGTAGGCTGATATTATTCTCACAAATATTGATGGATGTTGTTCCAGCAATGCAGATGCACAATCAGTGCATCAGTGCACAAATACCAGTGGGTGTTGTTAAGCATAGCCATATGGTTTGGGAATACCAGGGATGCTGTTGGAGAGATGTGGTCATAATGTGGTGTGATGGTTTGGGTGTTCCCCGCCCCCCACACTTTAGAAATCACCCAGACTAGACTCAGCCGTCTCTGGAAATTTGAATGAAGCTTATATTTACAGCTGGCACAATTTACAAGCAGATAGTTACAGTATAGACAGATATATGTACAGAAATATACAAGGTAAAAGGTAATACAGACACAACTCCCCTCCCAGAAACCTGAGTCCCCAGGAGGGGCTTTCAGCCACCCCTTCACCTTCCCCCTACCCCTCTCAACCTTACCCCAGTCCCAAGGAAGAATGGAGGTTCAGCCAAGGGGATTAAGAAGCAAAGGTGAAATCAGCCAAAGCGAATGGAAGGTGAAGTTAGAAAGCAAGATGGAGTTCAGCCAGCTGCCTCAGCTCTCCCCAGCAGGCAAAGCTCCCAGTGAAGAGAGCAAGCAAGTGACCTGATCTTTTGTTTTGCTTTTCTTCTTTACACATCTCAGCAAGACTGTGAGGGAAGTAGACCTCACCATTGTTTTCATTTCGCAGCCTATTGTCTAGTTCTTCTCACCAAAACATCCCAGCTAGGCTCAAACTAGCACATGTGGACAGAGATACTTAACAGATCATGAAAAGTACTCTACTCAGTGTCCATAAGATAATTGCTAACAATGCAGCGTAACAACAGGGTTTTTTTTTTTATTAAAAATGGATGTTGTGTGTGGAAGAGGATTGCTGTTATACTGGTTTGGTTACACGTAAGTGGAAATTTCCTGGAGTTGTAGGACACAGTGGTGCTTTTTGTTACTTTGCCAGTTTTAGACATAGACATTTGCTTTGATGCCAGATTGCAAACTTGCAGAGTCCTGACAATGGTCTGTGTCTGCTGAGCTGGTGCTTTGTTATTTCTGAGAGTGATGCAATGATGTTTAGGTAGTAACATGATGCCACTGTGTGAACTCAAGATGGTCTGCTTTAATGAGGTTGAGGTATGGTTTTGTAGTAGCAAACATCTAGATGGAAGGTTATGGGCATGTCAAACTGAATACTTGCTGCTGTTCTTCAAAACCATCTTGCCAGCTTCAAAATCAAAATGTTGGTTGAGGGAAAAGTATTGTGGGACTTGAAGTTCAGGTTGTAACACGAGATGCTTCTTGTTCTAGTTGCTGCTTTCGGGTTTCAGGTTTAGGGTGTTGTCTTTCCACTGCAGGGATGGTGGTGATGTGTGGGAGCTGGGTAGCTGCTGGTTTTGGTTTTGGTTTTCTGGTTTGTGCTGGTTATTTTTTTTTCTTTTCCCTCATTTTGCTGTGCTTTTGCTGCAAGTAGTCAAAGCTAAGGTAATTGTGCATTATGATTATGTTATTCTGTTTTATGTTAAACTCTTTGTATCTCAACTCTTTATCTCAACCCAGAGTTAGTGGGTGGTGGTTTTTTTTGTCTTTTCCTTGTTTCTGTGTTGGGGGGAAACAGGCAGGTTAACCAGTTTATGGTGTTTTAACCTGTTACAGGGCATCACCTGTCTGTGGAGGTGGATGTATTTGGAACTGAACAGAGATCAAGATAAACTTCCTGTCGGAGACTGCTTTTGAGGGAAGCAAGTAGTTATTGCCACACAATATTTTTAGACAATACGCTTGGTATGGAGTCAGAACCTAACGGAGATCAGATGTTTGCCTCTGGCAGATACAATGCCCTGACAGAAACGTAAAAGCCTGACAGACACCAGACAGGAGGCCAAGGCTTGCTAGAGGCTGATAATGATGAGCTTGGTGCCTGCTAGACGTTATCTAGTGCATCTGTGCTGAGGCCCTTACCCTACCTTTGTGCGGGTGTGGCTCTCCAACTTACCTGAACTGACAACAGTGCACCATCAGCTAGGGTATGAATGGAATCCTAATACAGAGCCATTTTGCATTGGTTCACCTTGAAGCAAGCAGGCTTGCAGTCAGATCTTCTCTTGTTAGACTGGGATGCTGTCTAAGGATGATGTCTGCAGGTTGAGTGAGTCCTCACCCCCAGCTTGGCAAGTGTGTATTTTGGGTAGCCTTGAGTGCAAGGTTTTGCCTTTCAGTAAATGTGCACACGTTTCAGTTCATCTTTGTAGAAAGAATATTCCTTAAAGTTTAAGGTTAAAGCTTAACTGGTCATGTAGTAGTTATATTCCTGACTGGCATTTGAACTTACAATTTAGTTGTGTCCAAAGGACTGAGTAATTTTAATTTTCTTTGTCAATAAAACTGCATTTTGGGTAGCTATTGCTGGCTGGTTTTTGGGTGCTTTGGTGACAGCCTGACAACTCTGTTTTATCACATAGCTGTTCAAAGACTTTGAGAGGACAAGAGCAGAAGCTGAATCCCAGTCTTGATTTCCTGTGATTTGTTAATAACAGACTTTGAGAGGGCAGGAACAGAAGCTGAATCTCAGTCTTGGTTTCCTGTGATTTGTTAATAACTGTGTAAGGTTACCACTGTGATGCTGCACATTTCCCAGGTGTAGGATGTGTTTATCCTGGACTTGCCTTATTGGCTTTCTTAGGCCTGCGGTTCAGTATCCTGTAAGTGCTATGGCAAGTCTGAAGTTTGTCTATCACCAGTTCAGTCTTTCGCTATAGATGTATGAACACTGAAGCAATTCAGAGCTCATAGAAGTCTGTCACTGTGACAGCTATGAAATTCCAATGAAACACTTTTTAGATACTTATGTTCCACCTTCAGTTTCCACTAAAATCAGTCAACACTGAGAATGTTTTGCTCCTTACAGAGATACTGGCGGCCGGTCACTAGTGGTGTCCCTCAAGGATCAGTGCTGGGCCCCATCCTTTTTAACATCTTCATAGATGATCTGGATGAGGGCATTGAGTCAGTCATCAGCAAGTTTGCAGATGACACCAAGCTGGGGGCTGATGTGGCTCGGTTGGAGGGCAGAAGGGCTCTGCAGCGGGACCTTGACCGCCTGGACGGATGGGCAGAGTCCAATGGGATGGCGTTCAATGGCTCCAAGTGCAGGGTGCTGCACTTTGGCCACAACAACCCCATGCAGAGATACAGGCTGGGGTCGGAGTGGCTGGAGAGCAGCCAGACAGAGAGGGATCTGGGGGTGCTGATTGATACCCGCCTGAACATGAGCCAGCAGTGTGCCCAGGTGGCCAAGAGAGCCAATGGCATCCTGGCCTGCATCAGGAATGGTGTGGCCAGCAGGAGCAGGGAGGTCATTCTGCCCCTGTACTCTGCACTGGTTAGACCACACCTTGAGTACTGTGTTCAGTTCTGGGCCCCCCAGTTTAGAAGGGACATTGAGATGCTTGAGCGTGTCCAGAGAAGGGCGATGAGGCTGGTGAGAGGCCTTGAGCACAGGCCCTACGAGGAGAGGCTGAGGGAGCTGGGATTGTTTAGCCTGGAGAAGAGGAGGCTCAGGGGTGACCTTATTGCTGTCTACAACTACCTGAGGGGTGGTTGTGGCCAGGGGGAGGTTGCTCTCTTCTCTCAGGCAGCCAGCGCCAGAACGAGAGGACACAGCCTCAGGCTGCGCCGGAGGAAGTTTAGGCTTGAGGTGAGGAGAAAGTTCTTCACTGAGAGAGTCATTGGCCACTGGAATGGGCTGCCCAGGGAGGTGGTGGAGTCGCCGTCCCTGGAGCTGTTCAAGGCAGGATTGGACGTGGCACTTGGTGCCATGGTCTAGCCTTGAGCTCTGTGGTAAAGGGTTGGACTTGATGATCTGTAAGGTCTCTTCCAAACCTGATGATACTGTGATACTGAGAGAGCAGTAAGCACATTATTGGGAAACTTCCTCCAAAGCTTATATGCATCATTATTTTAATATCACTTGTTTTCAGATAGGAAAGAGTTAATATAGTGAAACATTGAAAACTACAATTGTGATCTGAGGTATTGGTTAAAGAAAAAAAAAAAGACAAAAACAAAGTTGTCCTTATGATTCTAGATTGCAGTTTGTTCTAATCACAGAATTATTGACACTGGAATAGACCTCTGAGATCATTGGGTCCAGCCTATGGACTAGATGCGTCCAGCCAAAACATTATACAATTCATTCTATGAGCCTCACATTGAAGAAATTTGTGCTGTGATGCTGTTCTGGAAATGCAGTTATTTCCTCAGCTGTTTTACATGGAGAAAAAGGCCTCTGGAAACCTCCTTCTCTCTCTGTTTGATCTGATTTAAAAAAATTCTGATACTGTTCCATGTGCTGAATGAATACAATGACTGTGGTTACTAAGCTCTAAAATATGTGGATAAATTATTGTTCAACTTAAAATTCCTTCATGGTCTTCAGATGTGAAAAAAAAAAAGTCGTTTTATTTATTAAGAGGAAATTTGCTCTCACTAATATTGCAATGTTTGATTTTGCTGTAACTGACACCTGTTGTAATAGGTTTGTGAGCTAAAAATCAGATGATGTTGCATCAAAATATGTTGTAGTTATAAAAATTACATTGAAAATATCTTTAAATGACTTGTTTGGGCATTTTAATATTAGGTAGAAAGCAGCACAATGTAACAAACTATTTCATGTTATAAGAATTGCTTTTTTGGGGGATGGAATTGATTCTTGATTTCTGAAAATTGGCACTTGACACACAGCAGATCTGGAAGTTCATTACTTGCTACACAATATAAAGAGTTTTCAGCATACTTTTTAAATCCATTTTTTTCCCAGGAAAATCTCATGACATTTGTCTAATCTGTGAAATATTTTAAAGTACTATGCCTGCAGCCACTTGAAAGTCTGCTTTTTCTTGACTAGATGTGTCTTGGGTATCCTTTTCATTGCAGCTTTGCACAATCTTATTTGTCAGTAGAAATACAAACTCTTTCTGACTTTCCACCGTAAAGCTGTCAGACCACAAATACATTTATAATTCTTTTTGACTATACTTTGTTACCTCCATTTCCAGATTTCATAAACACCTCAAACAAGGCTATATAAAGCTGCAATGAGGTATTCAGACAGAGTGCAGAATTTACCATAACTGAGTGCAATGTTACCCAGTCAGAAGTTTTGAAGGACTCCTTGCTTAGTATTCATTTTTTCAGGAATTATACCACAGCTCTGCTTAAAGTGCCTGGACTTACCACCAGTCTATCTGTAAACTAAGTTCGACTGAGTCCTGAGTTGCACACCAGTGCAAAAGTCAGATGATAATTTCATGGAGGCAGAGGAAATTAAAGATAATATTGGTCACTGCTCTCAAGAAGTAGACTGCTGTTGAGCAGATATTGCCTTTTCGTGTTTTTTTTTTCTGTGATAGCCAGATACTTGTAGAGACACTTTGAAGAATTCTCTCCATTCATGCTTTAATTTTTTGAGGGCTGATTAAACCTACTTTGGAGTAGCCATGTTGATGGAATGTCAGCTAGTCTTTGGAGTGTATCTTTGGGTTAATATCCTCTGGAAGATAAAACCCAAGACTATTTAGAGGTGTGAAATGAGGTGTTGGCTGGTGGGAGAGGAGGGACTAGAACAGGGGTCCTTTTTAAATAGGGGGACGGTTCGCTGTCCCTCAGACACCATCAGGGACCAGACTGTAGTCTGGTTCCAGCCCAGTAGTGTTGGGGGCCGGACTGTAGTCTGGTTCCAGCCCGGTAGTGTTGGGGGCCGGACTATAGTTTGGTTCCAGCCCAGTCCCGGTGGGTGCTTGTGGGCTGCAGAGGCCGGTGAGTGGATTAAGTGGCAGGAAGTGGTTGCTTGGTTTCCCCTCCAACCCCCTGTAGAGGGGTTCTGTAGATACCGGCGGGCCGGATTGAGGACCACAGGCTGTAGTTTGAGAACCTCTGCACTAGAAGATCTGTCTCAAAAACACGTTCCAAATTCAAGTACAAAATGCTTATGTAGCATGCACCTGTGCATCAGTTCAAGCATCCACAAGTAAAAGCTTGCTATAGTAGTGTAAGATTCAAATGTTCTGGATATTTTGGTGTGTATTAAATAAGAGCAAAGGAGAGCAGTGGATCCAACAGCAGCTCCTTAGCAGTGGGACTCTTCAGTCCCAAAATAGGAATAATTGTAATTCCTGACATTGAATTCTCTTGATGGCCTTCAGTGAAGGTATCAAACCTTAGCTTTCTCTGGTGGCAAATCAAAGAAGGTACATCAAACAGAAGTAAGCATGCTAGTTTATAATTAAACCAAAAAAACTAATAAGAAAGGGGTTTCATGAATAAACTCTACTCTTTACTGTAGTTGCACATTTTAAAGTTGTAGAACTGATTACAATATAAACATTAATGACAGATTAAGAAACCTCTATTGGCCAGTAGGCTAACTCACTGGTTTTAAAATGTTTTCATGGAATTCACTTAAAATTCCAATGCTGAAGCAACAGAAACAAATCATTTAAAACAAGAGGTGAAAAAACAAATTTGTGAGAGTAATTCTGATCGGGAAGTCTGTTCAGTAGTGTTCCTCTCAAAGGTTGTATTTGCCGTGACCAATTGAAAAACCAAAAAGCATGCAAAAAAATAAACAGGTGTGTCAACAAGAAATCGATGCTAAAAGGCAGACTCAAACATGAGGAGAGGTAGCAGCTGATGTACTATCGCACTTCTTTGCCCAGCGTAGCAACTGTGCTGTGTAGCTTTATTCTGACTATTAGACTTTGCCTGTTGTAGAACAATATATATTTCAGAATTTATAAAGCCCCTTAGGTATCAGATTTTTATTAGCTGTGCTTCTGCACTCCTGTTAATTTTCAAGTTGGTTCTTATCTCCAGTTCAGTGTTTTCAGTATTTCAGCCTAGTATCTTTTTCTGATTTTCAATTGTCATATGTGGCTTTCCAGTATCTGAAGGGAGCCTACAGGAAAGCTGGGGAGGGACTATTTACACGGTCTAGTAATGTTAGGATGAGGGGGAATGGGTTTAAGCTGGAAGAGGGGAGATTCCGACTGGATGTTAGGAGGAAGTTCTTTACAGTGAGGGTGGTAAGACACTGGAACGGGTTGCCCGGGGAGGTTGTGGATGCTTCTTCCCTGGAGGCGTTTAAAGCCAGGCTGGATGAGGCCTTGAGCAGCCTGCTCTAGTGGGAGGTGTCCCTGCCTATGGCAGGGGGTTGGAGCTGGATGATCCTTGAGGTCCCTTCCAACCTAAACCGTTCTATGATTCTATCTTTCCTGCCTTATTCCTTAGCCATGCATATCTTCCACCAAGACGGACGTAGAGCTATTCAGCTTTCTCCTAGTGGACTGAGATCAGCTGTTTTGTTTATATATTCTGACGATTATGTTTCTGAAGCTTAAGAGGTAGGACAAGATAGGTTTTGCTATAAACTTGCACAACAGCTTTGCAGACTATTTTTGATGTAGATTTCTGTGATGCATTTGCCTGCTGCACAATTCCAAGCACCTTAAATGCAATAACTGCAAAAATCAGAGGTAAAAACAGAAATATTTCAATCTCCTAATTCAGTAATAGTATGTATGTGTGTGTGTGACACCTGTAAACTGTGAGCTGCTAATATACCCAAATATATCTGCCAGCATAACCCAAACTGTCATATTTAACCATCTGTTCCTTTTCTATTTAAACAAATATTGGCTGTCTATACTGTGGGATTCCATTCCAAACATGCCAGCAGCTGACAGTATTTTGCACCAAGGCTGAAGCAGATGGAGAAATCAGGATCTTGCACCAGTGGGTGGCTTTAGAGAGTGCTTGGAGAAAAGACTGGGTCAGTGTCTAAACTGAGTGTGTATGTGGGGCTGAACTACAGCAGTTGCTCTATCACTTGGTGACCCCTCCCCAACTAAGAAGGGGGATTGGGAAAAGCACATTCATGGGTAGAAAAGGAAACAGTTTCAATGAAACAGCCAAGCTAATACCAATGCCAATATAAAGTATACAAAGCTATGCTCAGCCCAGAACACATAGTGGTAAACAAGGTAAAAGGTAATACAGAAACACAACTCCCCTCTCAGAAACCTGAGTCCCCAGGAGGGGCTCTCAACCACCCCTTCACCTTCCCTCTACCCCTCTCAACCTTACCTCAGTCCCAAGGAAGAAATGGAGGCTCAGCCAGGGGGGTTAGGAAGCAAAGTGGATTAGCCAAGGAAACGGAGGGTGTGGTTAGGAGAGAGATGCAGCTCAGAGCTTGCCAGCAGTGGAAGTGGCTTTGTCTATGTTTTGCTTTTTATTCTTATACATCTCAGTGAGCCTATGAAGGAAGTAGACATCACCACTGTTTTCCTTTCACAGCCTGTAATCTAATTCTTCTCACCAAAACATTCCAGCTAGGCTCAAACTAGCACAATCCACCCCTGTCTACTTCACTTTGAGTATTGCTGAGAACTATCTGATCTTATCTGAAACAATATTTACACTAATGAATATCACAAGTTCAGTTCACACTTCATTCTGGCTATCTCAGATGTAGGTGATTCAAAAGCTCAGAACAGTTTGTCTCCTCAAGGATGAGACGAGAACAGGGACTCCCAGGTGACATTGGGTTCATGCTCACATACTGTAGATTCTTTCATAGATTCTTTCATTGTTAGATACTGATGGTATCTAGAACAGAAAACTCCTAACAGCTTGTATTGTACCCTTGAGCCAGCTTGGGGCAGCTGCCCTGGATGTCTTGAAACTGCTAACAGCCTGCAATCCGTGGCTGGTCCCAGTGAATAGGATTTTGTCCCAGTGAAACCAGGGCAGAGAAGAGTTTATGGAAGATAGGTCTTGTTTCTAGTTCTGCTGCAATCAGTGGAACAGGAAGAGGGAGCATTGACATGGACGTATCATAACTTTTAAACTGTCTCTGTTTCCAGACATTGAACAATATTGTAGTGTTGTTCAAAGTGAAAGGGCTGAAATCACATTTATTACAAAGCAGAAGCACCCTTCTAAATTAAACATCTATTCTGATGTTTTCTTTGTATGAATATGGATGGATGGAAGCTTAAATTGAGTTACAGATGATGGGAGTTAATTCCCAAGGGGCCCTCAGCACAGACTCCTTCCCAGCACTAGAGGCTAGTTAAGAGTTCCATCACTTGACATAGCAATTCCAGAGGAGTAGATGCAGGATTAAACTTGATTTCTTTTGTGAAAATGGCTTGGTATATCTCCTCCTTCAGTGGTGTACAAAGAGTTAAAATGACTTACAGGTAGAGTAAGTGTGAAACTTTCTTCTTGCCAATGCCCTTTTCGTCATTGTTGTTGTTTTTTCATTGGTTGTTACTATGATGGGAGTCCTACCAGGCAGAACTGATGAGATTTTTTTTAATTACTGAAAGGTAATTCACTGGAAGACTTTCAGACTGTAACTTTTTGCCAGTTCTGATACTTCAGACAGAAAAAGATTGATGGCTTAATTAGTAATTTTATAATGTTAGCTCTAAAACAACAGACAAAAGTTGATGGATTAAAAAGTTAAAAGACTTCAGTGCACAGAAAGCAGAATCAAACTAAACTGATGTTATGTAGCCTGTTCTTTTTACGTCAGATGATATATGTGTGGTACCACAAAGTACCATTTGACTGCTGCAGAGACTTGTGTGTTGTCAAAGTATTAACAGCAATCTCAAATTCCAAACAGCATTACAATGGTAGAACAGGTGAGTTCTTCTGAAATGGAGAAGGTTAACAGCTTGGATTGGTGTACCAGATACAAGATATCTTAGAAGTTTTCTGTATCTGAGCATAACTGAGATATTGCAACACGTCCAGAGAAGGGCGAGAAAGCTGGTGAAAGGCCTGGAACACAAACCCTATGAGGAGAGGCTGAGGGAGCTGGGGTTGTTTAGCCTGGAGAAGAGGAGGCTCAGGGCAGACCTCATTGCTGTCTACAACTACCTGAAAGGAGGCTGTAGCCAGGTGGGGGGGTTGGTGTCTTCTCCCAGACAACCAGCAATAGAACAAGGGGACACAGTCTTAAGTTGTGCTGGGAGAGGTATAGGCTGGATGTTAGGAGGAAGTTCTTGCCAGAGAGAGTGATTGACATTGGAACGGGCTGCCCAGAGAGGTGGTGGAGTCTCTGTCAGTGGAGGTGTTCAAGCAAAGCCTGGATGAGACACTTAGTGCCATGGTCTAGTTGATTGGCTAGGGCTGGGTGCTAGGTTGGCCTGGATGATCTTGGAGGTCTCCTCCAACATAGTTGATTCTGTGATTCTATAATTGGGGTGAATCAGCTTGAAATTGTTGGAGAATTTTCACAGACATATAATGCCATTGTCTTAGATACTTGTGACTAAAGCAATTGTGTGTAGTAATATTTTTATGGCATCTTATGAAAAAAAACTTGAAGTGAGCATCAGGAAGCCAGTTTTTCACAGGTTTATGGTAGGAAAACCTTCACTGACTATGATTCTTGCACCCTTCAGTAAAGCACTTCTACAAATACTCAAGATTGCATTAAAAACAAAAAAAAAACAAGGAAAGATTTTGGTCTTCTTTTACAATCTCATTTTGGTTTGAGGTCTGTTTTAGTAATCACTGCTCCAGTTGCAAAATGTCTGAAAAATATTGCCTGGACATTCTTAAATTGCATCATCTACCTTGGATTCCACTCTTCTGACACACAGAGTATGTCCCATCCTCAAAGTGATCATGTTTACTAGTAGCCCTGAGGAAGTAAGAAGTATTAGACAAGATGTACTCTTAACAGTGATTTCAGGAAATCTGAACAATTTTTAATAAAGTATTCATAGTTAAGCATCTACAATGTTTTTCATGAAAGAATTCCAAGAAATTATTTTTCTCCACGATATGTGAATGTCATGAATGTGGATTACTCTACTCTGCCCTGGTGAGACCACACCTGGAATACTATGTCCAATTTTGGGCTTCCCAGTTCAAGAGAGATGAGGACTTGCTGGAAAGAGTCCTGTGGAGAGCCATGGGGATGACTGGGGGACTTGAATATCTTTCTTTGAAGAGAGGCTGAGAAACCTGGAGCTCTTCACTCTGGAGAAGAGAAGACTGAGAGGAGCTCTGGTCCAAATATCTGAGGGGTGGGTGTCAAGTGAATAGGGCCTATCTAATTTTGCTGGTCAGTGGCAATAAGACAAGGAGCAATGGATACAAATTGGAACACAGAATTTCAGTATCATAAAGGGGCCTACAAGAAAGCTGGGGAGGGAGTTTTTAGGATGTCAGGTGGCAATAGGACTAGGGAGAATGGAACAAAGCTAGAAATGGGTAGATTCAGACTGGATTTAGGAAGAAGTTCTTCACCATGAGGGTGATGAGACTCTGGAGCGGGTTGCCCAGGGAGGTGGTGGAAGCCCCATCCCTGGAGGTGCTTAAGGCTAGCCTGAATGAGGCTCTAGACAGCCTGATGTAGTATGAGGTGTCCCTGCCCATGGCAGGGTGTTGGAACTAGATGATCCTCATGGTCTCTTCCAACCCTGACTTTATGATTCTTTACAGTGAGGGTGACAGAGCACTGGAACAGGCTGCTCAGAGCGGTTGCAGAGTCCCCTTCTCTGGAGACTTTCAAAACCTGCCTGAATGCATTCCTGTGTGGACTACTCTGGGGAATCCTGCCTTGGCAGGGGAGTTGGACTCACTAATTTCTGGAGGTCCCTTCCAACCTCTGAAGTTCTGTGATTCTTTATGGTTCAGTATTGTCCTTTCTAAGAACAGCAATAGGCTATGCTCCAAGATGGTCTTATCTTTATATTGCTGTAATAGAATTAAACCTGAATGTGATAGTCACTGGAAAGGATGTTAGAGCTTGTTCTGATTATTTAAATTGCTTTGAAGTACTTATTGCAAAGGTTATTTTCTCTCTGACATTTTGTCGCACTTCCAACTCCGATGATGAGAGGCTGGAAAATATATTGATCGCCTATACAAGATTTTGTTTTTCCTCTTAATGTCTTTAACCTTTCTTTGTTCTCCTGATGAAAAGAGGAGAAGCAAACAGTGTACTAAAAGCATCATTCACAGGAGGCATCTTAATTTTGCAGCATGCAGACAAGAACTAATTTGACTAATTGTATGCACAACTATGGGCATCTCACATTCAAGCTGAGTCTTTTCAATGAATTATTTTGGCTATATTCAGTTATTCCATGTGAAATTTTGACAGTTTGACTGCAAGTAGTTTTTCTGTAGGCCAGAGGGAACATGTTTGTGTGTTTTTTTCCTTTTTGTGGTTACCTTTGACTCCCTTGTTTGAAACACTTGACGTAGCAACTGGTAAAAACACAGATTTGTTAGTGAAGCTCCTGTGTTTGAGGACTTCTGTGACAGTCCTCTGGCCCTTGTCTCTTGGTATGAGGCATCTAAATGCTTAATTTCTTACTTCATTTTTACTTAAATATTGTGTGATTTATCTCTTTAAAACCTAGTGGAGGCTCTGATTTCATCATTTAAATGATAAAGCATTGCAACTAAATTCTACCTTTTGACTGCTGTGCTTGGAAGACAGCATATTCTGGAGAAACTTTTGTCGAGTTAATGTATCATATGGAAATTTATTTGCATTGTGATGCTTTGTAACATTTTCTCCTGTGCATTATGCAGGAGACATTTAAAGGTATTTCTTTGGTGTTTTTCTTTCTGAGAATCTTTTTCTAGACAAATTGCTTAGCAGCTGTCTCTGCTACAGGTATCTGTATTTATTCAGAATAGTGATGTATGAAGCTGGCAAAGGAAGTAGAAGAGAACAAGAAGGGCTTCTTCAAACATATCAGTATAAAAAGGAAGAATAAGGAATGTGTGGGGCCACTGCTGAACAGGGAAGCAGCCTTGATAACTGAGGATGTGGGGAAGGCGGAGTTGCTGAATGCCTTCTTTGCTTCAGTCTTTACACTTAAGGCTGAACTCCTCTGTGTACTCCAGACCCTGAGTGAAGGAGAAGAAGCCTAGAGGAGGGAACGCTCCCCACTGGTCAGTGCACCCAGGGGTGCTGAGAGAACTGCCTGATGTTATTGCTCTGCCACTCTCCACTTGTGCCAATTCATGGTGGACAGGTGAGGTGCCTGAAGACTGGAGGAGAGCCAATGTCACTCCAGTCTTCAAAAAGGGCAAGAAAGAGGTTCTAGGGAACTGTAGACCAGTCAGGCTCACCTCCATCCCTGGAAAAATGATGGAGTGGCTCCATCTGGAGAGCATCTCAAGGCACTTGGAAGAGAAGAAGATGATCAGGGGTAGTCAGCATGAATTTACTATACAAGACAGAGTTCAAAGAGTGGTGATCAATGGTGCCAGGTCCAGCTGGAGAGCTGTAAGCAGTGGAGTCCCCCAGTGATCAGTGCTGGGTCTGGTGCTGTTCAACATCTTCATCAATGACATTGGTGATGGCATAGACAGAATCTGCTCAGCAAGTTTGCTGATGACACCAAACTGGGAGGCTTGGCTGATACAGCTGAAGGCTGTGTGGCCATCCAGTGAGACCTGGAGAGCTGGCACAGAGGAACCAAGGACAAGTACAGAGTCCTGCACCTGGGAGAGAATGAGAAACTGCACCAGAACATGTTGGGAGGTGATCTGCTGTAGAACAGCCTTGTGGAGAGTGACCTGAGAGTGCTGATGGATAACAAGTTAACCGTGGGACAGCAGTGTGGCCTTGTGGCCAAGAAGGCCAATGGGATCCTGGGGTGTATTAGGAAGAGTGTGTCCAGCAGATTAAGGGAGGTTCTTCTTCCCCTCTACTCTGCCCCAGTGAGAGCCCATCTTGAGTACTGCATTCAGTTTGGGCTCCCCAGTTTAAAAGGACAAGGATCTGCTGGAGAGGGTTCAGTGGAGGGCTACAAGGATGACTAGGGGACTGGAGGGCATGGCTTATGAGGAGAGGCTGAGGGACCTGGGACTTTTTAGTCTGGAGAAGAGAAGACTGAGAGGGGACTTAATAAATGTTTATAAATATCTGAGGTCTGGTCAGGAGGGGGAGGACAGACTCTGCTCACTTGCTACCGTAAGTTGCAGCACAGGAGGTTCCACCTCAACACAAGGAGAAACTTCTTTACTACAAGGGTCCCAGAGCACTGGAACAGGCTCCCCAGAGAGGTTGTGGAATCGTCTTCTCTGGAGATTTTCAAGGCCAGTCTGGATGCATTCCTCTGTGATCTGTGCTAGATTGTGTGGTCCTGCTCTGGCAGGGGGGTTAGATTCGATGATCTCCTTGGGTCCCTTCCAACCCCTAACATCCTGTGATCCTGTATCAATGCTGACTCCTCAAGCATGCATTTGTCTGCAGTGTAATTGCTTCTATCAAGTTACAGGAGGAAGGAAAAGTTTGTGGTTCTGTGGATACTCTAATCTAGAAACTAAGTTGTGAAGCAGAGAATAAAAATATAGCTAGAAGATGCTATGGTATGATCTTTAAGGTCCTTTCTAACTCAACACATTCTGTGAGTCTGTAAGTGTTACTAAAATTTTGTGAAGAAACAAAAAGCCTAAGGCAAGGGCACAGGCCCAATTCAGTACTTAAATGTATTAAATGTGTTTCTTCAAAGGAATTTGAGACTGTCAGCAGCTTCCAAACTGCTTTTGGAGGAAAAGTAAATAGGGTAGAACTTGAGAAGCCCAATGGCATGTGGAGATTCCATGTATATCTTTTCTGATGTTATAGTGCAGTGCGGAGCAAAGGCTGGAGAATCAGACTTGTTTGATGCCAGAAGGGAACAGTCACGCATCTTTTCTGTGTGGTTCATGGTGACAGAAGGGGATTATCACATTAATTCAAGATAGTAAGTGTTGAGTTTTTGCCTGGCAGAATCTGGGAGGTGAAGGAAGAGGCTACTCATGCGGCTTCAGTAAGAAGCTTGAAGTTGAGCTTTAACAACTGTGCTGATTAAGCTGTCTTAACTTTGTGTCTGATGCTGTATGGCTCTTGTTCTTGCCTTTGTTCCATTACCCATTTATTAACACAACTAGTTTTTCAGTGATGACTGTCTATGGAAAGAAATCCTGCTCAGATGTAGTTTTTTCTTTCTGTTTTTTCCCTTCAGTCCAATCTGTAGTGCTGCTTGTTTGGAAGATGCTTGCAGAAATAGCCCTGTTAGGGGAAAGGGTATCTAGATGTAGGAGTCACTTTATTTGGCAATAGTGGTAGCTCAAATGTAAGGAAAGCCTCTAGTATGCATGACACAAGTTATTTCTTGGCTGGAAATTGACCTTTGACTCAATGAAATGAAGGAATGATCTTTTTTTGTGTGTGTATGTGCCTAAACATTGGAATATAATCATTTTTCTTTTGCATGTTAGTATTTTGCCACACTCTACAATGAAACAGATTAAATCTATATCCATGCAAATTGTGACCCTGGAAGTGCAGAATTAAAGTAAATAACATGCTGTTGCATTTATAATTCAATTCAGAATCTCAATTTAGGAGGAAGTCATTTAAAAAATTGTCATTCCTTGATTTGAACTACAGTTTAGAGGCTGAAGTCTGCTCAGTAGTCTTCTGACAGTTTCTAGACAAAAAATATGGTTCTAGTGACTGATACTCAGTCACAATCAAGTCATAGAATCAGCCAGGTTGGAAGAGACCTCCAAAATCATCCAGTCCAATCTACCACCCAGCCCTGTCCAATCAACTGGAATCATAGAATCAGTCAGGGTTGGAAGGGACCGCAAGGATCATCTGGTTTCAGCTCTCCTGCCATGGGCAGGGACACCCTACCCTAGATCAGGCTGCCCTTAAACACCTCCAGGAACAGGGCCTCAACCACCTCCCTGGGCAACCCATTCTAGGGTCTTACCACTCTTATGATGAAGAACTTCCTCAGAGCCCAACTTTACTGTGGTCTTTGTGAGTTGGCCTGTGAAATGCAATATATGGCAGATTTGGTTAAGTTTCTGTTGGAGACATTATTGTCATCATCTATCAAGAATGTAAACTTTTGTAGCAAGTGGATTTGTTTTTCATATAAAACATCCTTTCCCCTAAGCCCAGGCTTTGAAAAAAATGTGTCCAGAGATGTATGAAATGAAATACAGCACCTTAAAGAAGTGTCACAGGTGTACTCGTATTTATTAGCACTGGTGAATTCCAAGTCCTCATTTATATGGATAACCTTACTGTCCTAAGGACCTGCACCAACATCAATTTATTCTTGTAATTGAAACTTCTTGTAAGACTGACTAGGTCCTTAGGTGCATCCTTAAGGCTCTATTAATATGGCTTTACTATTGATTCCAGATGTCACCTGTGCTCAGCAGTGATACTGTAAGAAATAACACAAGGAAAGATAAAGGATTGGTTTTACTGATTGCAAATAACACCACCACCCCCAGTACAATATTATTTTTCTGTATACTTAAGTTCTATGAATTTCAGGTTTATTGTAAGAACATACCTTTAGTTTTGTGGCAGTCTGTGCTAGTTTGAAGCTAGCTAGAATGTTTTGGTGAGAAGGACTAGATTACAGGCTGTGAAAGGAAAACAATGGTGATGTCTACTTCACTCATAGGCTTGCTGAGATGTATAAGAACAAAAAGCAAAACATAAATTAACAAGTCTTGCTTCTGCTGGGAAACTGGCTGAGCTGCATCTTACTCTCTAACCTCACTCTCCATTCTTCTTTGGCTAATCCACTTTGCTTCCTAACCCCACTGACTGAACCTCCATTCTTCCTTGGGACTGGGGTAAGGTTGAGAGGGGTAGGGGGAAGGTGAAAGGGTGGTTGAGATCCCCTCCTGGGGACTCAGGGTTCTGGGAGGGGAGTTGTGTTTCTGTATTACCTTTTAACTTTTATATTTCTCTATACAGGAAATAAAATTTGTTCAGTAATTCGTTAACTCAGATTGTATTGCTGACTGAATCTTGTCTCAGGTGTGCCATAATGCACTAATGACTTTTCCAGAGGGAAGATAGTGATGGTGGATGCTGAGATACAGAGAAATCTTAGAACTGAAATTGAAAGTGATCTTAACTTTGTGACGTGTTTTGCAATTGAAGACTCTTCTTTGCATTTTTTGGCAATGAGAATTAACTTTTTTTAAGCCAAAGCTTTCTTTTCTTTTCTCTTTTCTTTTCTCTTTTCTTTTCTCTTTCCTTTTCTCTTTCCTTTTCTCTTTCCTTTTCTCTTTCCTTTTCTCTTTCCTTTTCTCTTTCCTTTTCTCTTTCCTTTTCTCTTTCCTTTTCTCTTT
>WAAF01006103.1:313155-369525 GCA_013400475.1 Tricholaema leucomelas
CTCTCTCCTCTCTCTCTCCTCTCTCTCGCCTCTCTCTCTCCTCTCTCTCTCCTCTCTCTCTCCTCTCTCTCTCCTCTCTCTCTCCTCTCTCTCTCCTCTTTTCTCTCCTCTTTTCTCTCCTCTCTCCTCTCTCCTCTCCTCCTTTTTTAAAGATGAGGTTAAAAAGCAAAGTTTTAAGCTACATGTACTGGCTGTTAGAGACATGATATCGAGGAAGATGGTGGTCATGCAGGTTCAAAGTAGAAAAAGATACACCACACAGGAAAAGGCTCTTTGTAAGATTATTTATGTGTTAGCTGTAAAGATTGTTTGGGCCATGGGAGACAATACACTGTCACTGGTGATCTGCTGAAGAATTAGAGTTTACAGTAACACAAGGGATAATAATTTTTAAGAGGCTTGTCTCTAACTTGACTTTTACAAGTAAGTGAATAGAACTCCTGTGCCCTGAATATGTGTAGAGTATCCTACCCATTTTTGTGTCAAGCTATTTGCTGCATTTTCAGCTTCTAATACATGTTTCAGTCTTTTCCTCAGCAAGCATATCCTGTATTCTGACTGGATTTATTGTTTTTGCTTCTTGCCTTGCAACTACTGTCGCTGTGTAAGGGAAAGGGCTTGTCCTATTAAAAGAAGTTTCTACTTCAGCAACATCTTTCTCCACCCTTCTTGAATGCAAATTATCTGGGCTGTCAGATCTTACACATTTACTTGTTATGTAAATTTGTAAAGTAAGATGCATTTCTCCAGTGCTGAAGGTGGTACAGTACTGAAAAGGTCTCTGAAACAGAAAACAGTAATTAAGCCGAGGTAGTAAGAGAAACTGCAGAGTGTGGGCTACACTGTAGTGCCTGCTGGATTAAGGCAGTGAGGTGGAAAGGAGTTTGTTGGTTTTGGTTTTTTTTGCTTCTTGTAACTCTTGTCCTGCTCAGTAGTGAAACTACATTCTAGAGACGTTTCTTGGGCACTCCTGTGGCCATATTGACCTGCTTTCATTTCCAGTTCTCTGGAAAACATTACCTAGGTCTTCACATATAAGCATAGATGATTCATAAACCCTCTCAAATGTAGGAGTCCCTCAAGAGAGGCACTCTGCAGACTAGGTGCAAAGCAAATACTGCTAGCAAACATGTGAATACAAACAGATGGTACAGCTCATTCATGGATTGCATAGGGTTGGAAGGGACCCTCAAAGGTTACCTTGCTCAACCTCTCTGCAGTGAGCAGGAGCACCTCCAGCTAGGTCAGGTTGTCCAGGACCACATCAACTCTGATCTTGAATATCGCCAGGGATGGGGTCTCAACCATGTCCCTGGGAAGCCTGTTCCAGTACTTTACCAGTTTCCAGACAAGCAGCAACAGAACAAGAGGACACAGTCTCAAGTTGGGCCGGGGGAAGTATAGGCTGGATGTTAGGAGGAAGTTCTTGCCAGAGAGAGTGATTGGCATTGGAATGGGCTGCCCAGGGAGGTGGTGGAGTCACCGTGCCTGGAGGTGTTCAAGAAAAGCCTGGATGAGGCACTTAGTGCCATGGTCTAGTTGACTGGATAGGGCTGGGTGATAGGTTGGACTGGATGATCATGGAGGTCTCTCCCAACCTGGTTGATTTGATTCAATTCGATTCTATTCCCTGTGAAGAACTTGCTCCTTGTGTCCAACCTAAATCTCCCCTGCTCTGATTTCAAACTGCTGCCCCTCATCCTAACACTGCAAGACCTTCTGATCAGTCCTTCTTTCATCTAGAGTTCTTACTCTGTGCATCTCTAATAGACATTGAGAAGCCAATGATCTTCCTTTAGTCAAAGCCACATTGACTCACCCAAAAGAAGTAAGAAAACAAGCAGTGACTTAAGGAGGGCCTTAACTAAGCCAGTGAAACTGGAAGATGATTTTGGCTTGCTGTTTGCCAAAGCCAGATCATAAGGGAAACCCAAGACCAACGATTTTTTCCTGTGTATCCAGGCAAAAATATAGACCACTAGCTGGTTTCCTCTAAGCAAAGACAGGTTTCTCTTCCAGAATGAAAATCATTTTATCAGACTCGAATAACCTGGAAATCAAAATGTTTGTGACATGAGTTCTTCCCCTGGGTACTACAGTACTGTGTTGTAGAAGCAGCCTTACTGTTACATGCACTGGAAAGGTGACATTGGCATTGTTCCCATTTTCTTTTAGAATCTTCTTGGTGTGTTGTTTACATCACACTCTGCCTGATACCTTGGTACCTCTGCACCGCTGTGTGTGATTTATTTTGAGTCTCTTTATCACAAGAGAATGACAGTCCTGGACACTGCTGATTAAGTTACTGCTTTTTTAAAATAGTGCATGTTTACTTCAGCCTCTGTCCATGAATTAATGAAATTAGGGACTCAGCAAAGCTCTTTCAGATGCTGCAAGTTACATTGAACTGATGTTAAGTTAAATATCTAAAACTGTAAGTTTTCTGGAGGTGGTGATCTCTGTTATGAAGGGGGCTAGGTGAATCTGAGTTTGGGGTGAAATACAAGGAGGCTGATGTAAAAGTTACTAAAGAATTTATTAATATATACAAAGAGAATTCCCCCAAACTTACTTACTACTACCCACACAACTTCTTGGATGAGGTTAGCAGAAGTGTTTTACAGAATGTCTCTATACGATGGAATTTTGAAAGGTTTTAGAAGTGTCTTTGATAGAGAGTCCTGCGGCTTAATTCACCGCTTGTGAAGTTAACCAAATTCTTTCAGCAACTTGAACAAAGAGTTCAGAATACTCACTAGTCCTCAGTCTTAATGTCTGTGTTGCAAAACGTGTGCAGGAAAATATACAGTAGAAGTCCTGTGGTGAGTTCCACATGGGCTGCGATGTGGCTCGGCTGCTGGCACGCTGTCTGAGGAGACCTTATGGGCAAGGTCTCTCCGTGGCTTCTCAGAATATCATCAGATGTTCAGCTGGATGGGCAGAGTAGGATCCAGGCTGGAGGCTAAGGTAGCCCCATTTGGTGCACCAGGGGTCAGCGACCCTCTCTGGGCTGGCACAGGCGAGCGAATGAACAAGCATGCAATCACCTTATTCACCTGTTTACCCCCTTTTATAGAACAATGGCCGAGGCTAATGGTCTCTTTGGCCACAATATCACCCAATCACCTTCTGGTAATCACCCAAATATACCCAAAAAAGGAAGAACCCATAGGCTATTCTCCTCCAAAAATGGGGGCCTTGCATGCGACAGGGGCATGGGTCTTATGAAACCTCTCTTATGCAAGCAGACTAAACCAGACGAGGTTGTTTTGGGTTTCTTTTGTGCTCTTTTCCACCTCTGGCTGCAATGCAGACAGGCAGGTAAACATGTCCGGATACGACAGGACATGCTCAAGCCTGTTTTGTGACCTTTGGGACTCTCCCCCACAATCTCTGAATAGCAGGACTCACTTTGAAGTGCAGTTCCCGATGCTGATTTCTGAATGGGATTTCAGTAACCATCAATGACAACTTGAAATCAATCTCGTTGGCAATTAAAGACATCTCACTGAGTAAGTCACTATCAAATCTACTACTGTTTGGTTCACACATTTCAAAATAATGACAACAGCTTGATGACATAATTAATAATCTGTGACATGTTTGGTTACAACAAATCCTCCTCAGTGTGAACAGTTTATTTCTCTTTGCAATGGCATCATTCTTGACTTTTTAGAATAGAGCCAATTGTGTGGGTATGCTTTTTTGTACTTTTTCATAGGAATTCAACTTATTCCCAGGTATTTGTTATATCTGTTTGAAATAAGTACTCAGTGTAATAAGTTTACAAGACATCCTGATTTATGCTATATTCCACAAAAGTTCTTAAACATTTATGTCCAACAGATTGCTTCATTTCCTTCCAAACAATCTGTAAAGCAACACTGTGAAGGTTTGGGTGTCCCCCCACCCCCACTTTAGAAATCACCCAGACTAGACTCAGCAGGCTCTGGAAATTTGAATGAAGTTTATATTTACAGCTGGCACAATTTACAAGCAGATAGTTACAGTATATACAGNCTTTTCTATCTTGAGAATTTATGCTGAGAATGCACCACAAACTGGATGCTCGAGGATGGCAAGGAGGTGTCAGAGTTTGTCTCTGTTTTGGGAACAAGTTGTTGCTGCCCATTCATGTCCATTCAGTGGCTGTGCTATGAAGGCCATGTCCCAAGGAAACGGTGCAGAGAATTCTTCAAGTTTCATTACTCTTTTATTTTCTTTAACTTGGTAGAAACAAGCAAATTTAAATGCAGTAATTTATTGTTGAGCAAAGAAAGTAGAGCTAAGCAAGATCTGTTTCCTGCAAAGTGTCATACAACAGAAGAAGAGAACCGCATTTTCTTCCCGTGCAAACCTCACCTGGACTTGTACCTAGAATTTAGCAGGTGGTTGTCTTGTAACTGTAACTAGAAAGTGATGCTATAAGTGAGCAGGAAAAAACCTCAATGGTACTACATCTAAAAAGGTATAAAATATAACAATATGGTAGAAGTTATTTGAGGAGAAGATAAATACATATTGGAGTAGGATTAAGCACTGAAGATCTTTTGTCAGTGGAATAGTGTGGGTTATAACAGGTTAATTTTAGGCAGTTCAAGGAAAGGCAACTTTGTAACTAACAGAAAAGATCTGACAAACAGATTGTCAAAGGTTCATACTGGGCCAGCCTCTAGATGAGTGAGAGGTTAGGGGTAAGAGAAAGAGAATTATCAATTGGAAAAGCTGCTTTAATGAAAATTAGAACTTCAGAATGAACTAATACTGAACTGAGCCCTTGATGGCAGCTAGAACACTGTCACTGACAATGATGTGTGCAAGCCCTGGCCTCAGCAGCAGGTGGGAATTGGCTTCTGGAATTAGATTCTGGAACCAAATTCAAGAAAGAATGGATTGGGATCAAAGGCTTAATCCCTGTGATCATTTCACTTTATGTTGAATATAATATATATATGGAATGGATACCTCATTGATTAGTTTAGGGTCACCTGTCCTGTCTACTGCCTGCAGGTGCAGCCTTTATCTTTCTGCATCTCCACCAGGGCACGCAAGGATTATCAGTGACCTTGATTTCTATAGGAGCAAGCATAAGCAAGAGCCTTTCTGCATGCCACTCTTTAGGAGTAACTACAAACATCAGGAGCTGTCACTGCAGAAGCAGGCACTGCCTGCAAAAATAAACTGTTACCTTCTGAAAGTGCAGCTACATGGAAGAGAGCTGAGAGGTAAAATCACTGAACAGAATTGGTTCTAACTCAAACCAGGACACATGGGCATGGAAAATACCCAAATGCAGGAAAGCATTTCTCATATTTTAAGGGATGATATGAAAAAATTACAAAGCAAGTTCTAAGAAGCAGTCTTTATTTTTTTTCTAGCAAAGCTCTTCGCTGGGAGATTTAGTGATCCTGTAATTAAAATATATTCATAAATCATCATCACATTAATTCTCCTTATTTTTCTTGTTTTGATGTTGTGTTTATGAAAAGTCCTTATTACCTTCTGATTTTATTTGTATTGATTCAGGCACATTTCATGGTAGAAACCTACAGCAATCTTCTGTAATGCATTGAAGATAAAACTACTACAGTTGCTATTGCTAGGGAGCCTGCCAATGTGTTCTTTCCCATGGAGTATGGGAGTATTAATTGAGCAGGTGTGCAACTGCCTAAAAGGAGGTTGTAGAGAGATGGGGCTCAGTCTATTCAACCAAGTAACAAGTAATGGAACAAGAAAATGGCCTCAATTTGTTCCAGTTTAGGTTGGATATTAGAAATAATTTTTTTCATTGACCTGGTTGTCAGACATTGGAATGGGTGACTGAGAGAGGTAGTTGAGTCCCCATCCCTTGAGGTATCTAAGTCTGTAAGTGTAGTGCTTAGAGATATGTTTGAGTCAAAGATTTGTCAGTGTTAGGCTAAGCTTTGGACTTAATGTTCTTAGAGGTTTCTTCCAATTTAGGCAGTTCTGTGATTCTGTGAAATGAAGTACAGAGGGTAACAGGTAGCTGGAAAGGGTGGTATATGGCACTGCACCTCACCTACAACCTTGTTATTTCCTTTTATTCTGTGAATCATATTTTTGGATCTTCAATCTTGTGTATTCAAACCTATAGATGACTGTGAAAGTGGTGTATGCTTCAGAGGACTTGTGAGTCTCGATGTTCCCTGTACTGTAATGGAATGCTGTAGGAAAGTAATCTACTTCCTGCAACAAAATTTTAACAGAGTTTTTAATAGGTGCCACTGAAGTTTCTGGTTCAAAGCCTGTGGAATTTTTGCACTTGCCTGAGGTAGGTAATTTTAATTAAAACTGCTAGTTTAAAGATTCAGTATGTTGCACCATCTCCTAAAGGGAAAGGGATCGACTTTAATAAGTTGTTCTTAACTTCTGTCCTCAATATACTGAGGCTAATGGAAGGAAGATGTCCCTCTAATTAGGTATCTAGCTACCTGGTTGGGCTTTAGAGCACCCAGCTGTGTGCCCCAATACCTTTATGGGCACTTGCATTTAGTTAGTAAATGAGCTGCAGCTTTTTAAAAAGATGGAAAAGTGTAACTCTCCAAGTCTCTGGGGATATTTGCTGCTTCTCTAAGATGGTTTGTGATTTGATTCTTAGGTTTGTTTTTTTTCCATGTTCTTTTATTTGCGTTGTAATTGTAAGGTGTTCTGCTACATAATGTTCTCTAATGATGACTTCTTTGGCTTTTGTTTAGTTGTGAAATGGTGCCCTGGCCTAAATGGTGAACACCAGCAATCACAAGGGAATAGCCAAGGCTGAATAAATGCTTTCTCTGATGCTCATTAGATAGAGAAGTATGTCTCAGACTTACAGGTGTGAACTAATAACTCTTGGTTCATAAGGGAAGTGATTGCTGTACTACTTTTCCTCGTAATGATGTGTGTGAATTTTGTTAAGATACCTGCCCAGGAATAATTTCAGTGATACTTTTGTTGGATGGCTTTTTATTTTGTGAGTATGATTCATCCATTTCAGTACTCCAGTTGCTCAGAGAATGTGCATTATACTCCTCAGCTTCTCTAAATTTCACATTTGGATTAAGACAGCTTTCTTTTTGTTTTGTGTGACATAATGGTTTCCATTACCTGTACTTACAAGGTTTTGATTTTTAAGGGTGTTAATTTTTGAGCTGCTTAAACACTTCTAGGCACAGACATAGGTATGGGACACCTTGGTTTTCTTCTGTCTGTGTTCCTGTGAGAGAAAGCTGGCCTGAAATATAAATTAAAATTAAAATGCAGATTAGGAATCTATTTTTATACCATATTGGGCTGGTTGGGAAATATTTCAATCAAGCTATAACATAAATATTTCAATCTTATAGCTTGATTGAAATATTTATCTGTTAAGTTTCTTCTAAGAATTGTCTTGCCTTTAAAGTAGAATTATTAGAACTTTGTAGAAACTATTTAAATTAGCAGCTGTATAGATTGCCTAATAAAAATACTGTGAAATACAAGGGACATGGCAAATTAAATATATGCATAACATTCACAGAAGTGTGAGTGGATGAAAGAGGGACATTTGTTCTATTAGTGGTGGATTGCCTTCAGCTGGATATCAGGTGCCTACCAATCTGCTCTAGCACTGCCTTCCTCAGCAGGATGGGGATTAGAAAATGAGATGGAAAAAAACTCCTGGGTGAAAATAAAGGCAGCTTAATAGAGCAAAGCTAAGACCCAGGTTTACCAGCAGCAGGCAATGTGCAGTCACTTCCTGCAGTATATGGCTTCAGTACAGGTAGTGGTTCCTTCAGAAGACAAATGTTGTAAATAACCAACATCCTCCTCTTTTCTTCTAGCTTTCATTGCTGAGCAGACATCATGTGGTATGAAATATCCCTTTGGTCAGTTTGGGTCAGCCATCCTGGCTATTTCCCCTCCCAAAATTTGTCCATGTCCAGTCTGCTGGTGAGTGGGAAACACTGCAGAGACAGCACTGATGCTGTAGGAGCACTGCCCAGCAATAGTCAGGACACTGGTGTGTTAGCAACACCTTCTGAGTTACCACTACAAAGCACAGCACTATGAGGGCTGTTATAGGGAAAGTGGACTCTATCTCACACAGACCTGATACAATCTCCACCCCTTATTCCATTTAACATCATGCTCAGGTTCCACAGAATTGAACATACATGTTATGTTTGTTTTTTAACTATCCCCTTGTATTTAACTTTCATCACTGAAGTCCTTTCTTAGCAACACTTAGAACTTAGGCCAATTCTATACCCAGTGTACACATTTATACATTCTCATTAATCTGTCCTTAGGACATAGATATTGCTCTCCCAATACATGGGCTTCCTCAGTTCTTCCAGATGCTCATAAGAACAGGCTATGACTTAGGCCCCATCTATCAAGATGGATACTCAGGCCAAGAATAAGCTGCGTGTTGGGTTGTCGAGCACTAGGAGTGGCTTGGTTTGGGTCAACGTTGCAGTTGTGAAACTCACTCTTGGCTCAGGTCAGTCCTGCTACATTATTTCCTACAACATAAAACTCACAGATCGTTGTTCCCTGCAAGATTAAATCTCCTTGAGGTACATACTGGGTTTCCCCATCCTTCTGCATTGCCTACCAATTATGAAGATAATCTCACAAATGGCTTTGCCTTTTCCCATAGAAGGACTATAAGGGACTTATGTCCTTCTGCAGTGTGCGTGTGTTTTGTTTGGGCAGGACCAGGGCTGTTAGCATACTCTCTGTTATTAACCAGCCAAGTGGCCTCTGCTAAATTTGCATCCCAAAATTTCCATGCCCTAGTGCATAGTGTTCTCAACATAATCTGTATCAGACTGTTGCATCTCTCAGTCTTCCCAGAGGTGGAGGATGGAGATGTTTGCCCAGGAGTTTATGAGGTTTTGTTGCTAAATGCGTCCCATTGTCTGGTTCAGTTCTTGCTAAGGTACCATGTTACCACAAAAATTACCTTGCAAGGCTTCAGATGATGTTTCTGCCAGTGGCATGGGTCACAGGGTATGTTTCTAGTCAACCAGTAGTTGCTTCCACCATGTCGAGTATGTAGCACTTACATTGGTGTGTTCGTGGTGGTGATCCAATATAGTGAATTTGCCAGGCCTCACTGTAATTGAAAACCCAGCCTGATCTCTCTTCCAGGGAGATTTTGCTCGTGTCTTGCTTCATTGCAGCATGTTTCACATTCATGAATGATTTGTGCAATGGCTTCTGTGGTCACATCCCCACCCCCTAGTTATGAGCTCATCTGTATGGTACATATCTCCCTAGATGCCCTGATGTTTTGTGTGCTCATTGAGCTATAGACAGTCTAGGTTCTTCAGCTGAACTTCTAGCTACTTCAGTTTTGCCAGCCTTATCCATCTGTTTGTTATTTCCATGTTCTTCAGTGGTGTGGCTTTTGGCATACATGACATACCTTTAAAGCCTTGTTTGGGCAGTGATGTTCTTCCACAATGCAGCAGCCCAGATGAGTGTGCCTCTCTTTTTCTTGTGTTGTAACTATCCTGTAGAGCACTTGACACCATCCAGGAGTCAGTGTAGATTTCTACATTGGACAGAGTTTCTAAACATTCAAACATTAAAATGTTGAAAAGAGGTTTTGAAATGTATAAACCAGGTATTTAGGTTAGTAAAATGTAATTTACCCCTCCCCTCCCAATAACTTCTGTTTTAGAAATATCCCCCTCTAATAGGAAATACTACAGTTGTTCAAAGGAATCAATTGAGACTTTTTGGCTAAGCACCATTACAATATTTTTGGGACTGGACTGGAAGAGATTTTCATCTTTTGAAATTACTGATTGATGGCTTGGCTCAGTGGAAGCTGGAATAAAAATCCCAAATCTTTTTTTGAGTAGTGTAGTAATTCTGCTCACCTTCTCACTTTTCTGATCTTCTCATGCTCTTTGTTTGAAATAACAGGTTTCCCCACTGTTAAAATTACTGATTTTCTTAATGGCCCAGAAAGACTGCTTTGCAAATAATAATTCTGTTTCAAAAGCTCATCCTTTCTTTCAAAGCAAAGCTAATGACATTAATCTTAATGGATAACCTGAGCAGCGGGTTTCAATAGGTATTTAATTGTCCAATCAATTTCTCTTGCTGCGTCTAAAAAGGTACAGTGTTTTCGTGAGGCTTTTGTGGCTGTCTTGATAAGACAAATGGAAAAGACTCTCACATCTGTCGAACAGGAGCATTTTCCATTTTAGCATTAGACAAGCTGTTTGTTTCTTTCTGTGGTGGCTTTATCAGCATTTGGGTTTTTCTCCTTCTGAAACAGAAGGTTCCAGATAAAATGGTCCTTCATGTAAGCCGTTTTTTAGGCTTTAATACATATCTAAAGAAAACCTCTCACTCAGCTCCCTTTCTGTTTCAATACTCTTGCAAAGGAACAATTGTATGGCTGAGAATAAAGAAGTAGAGAATCCATTTTCTGGTGCATGCAAGTAAAGCCTGTGTCACAGAAGTTAAACCAATTATGTTATGATTTTCCAGTCTATAGCCTATTCCCTTTTGAGGTAATAAATTCACACAATGGTTTAGGTTGGAAGGGACCTTAAAGATCATCTAGTTCGAACTCCTCCACTATGGGCATGGACAATTTGGACTACATCAGGTTGCTCAAGGCCTCATCCAACCTGGCCTTGAGCAACCTCAAGGGAGGGGGCATCTGTAACCTCCCTGAGAAACCGCTTCCAGTGTCTCACCACCCTTATATTCAGTCTAAATCTACCCTCTTCAACTTTCAATCCATTCTTTCTCATTCTGTCACTACAAGCCCTTGTAAAAAGTCCCTGCCTGGCTTTCTTGTAGACCCCTTCAGGTACTGGAAGGTTGCTATAAAGTGTCCTGGAAGGCCTCTCATCTCCAGGCTGAACAGCCCTACTCCAGCAGCCTCTCCCTATGGGGAAGGTGCTCCAGCCCTCTGATTGTCTTTGTGGCCTTCCTCTGGACCTTCTCTAGCATTTCGATAAGCCTCTTATGCTGGAAGCACCAGAAATGGATTCAGTAGTCCAGATGTGGTCTCATAAGAGCAAGGTAGAGGGGGAGAATTGCCTCTCTTGTGTTGCTGTTCACACTTCTTTTGATGCTGCCTGGGACATAGTTGGCTTTTTGGGCTGCAAGCATACATTGCTGGCTCATGTTGAATTTTTCATCAACTGACACCCCCAAGTCTTTCTCCTTGAGACTTCTCAAAAGCCACTCCTTATCCCACCTATATTGTTCTTGGGATTTCCCCAACTCAGATGTAGAAACTTGCACTTGGCCTTGTTGAACTTCACGAGGCTGGCTTAGGCACACCTCTCCAGCCTGTCCAAGTCCAATTGGAGAGTTTCTCTTCCCTCCAGCTTGCTTTATGTGTATTTGCCTACTTGCAAAATAGAATAGAATAGAATCAACCAGGTTGGAAGAGACCTGCAAGATCATCCAGGGCAACCTAGCACCCAGCCCTATCCAGTCAACTAGACTATGGCACTAAGTACCTCCTCCAGTCTTTTCCCGAACACCTCCAGGGATGGTGACTCCACCACCTCCCTGGGCAGCCCATTCCAATGCCAATCACTCTCTCTGTGAAGAACTTCCTCCTAACATCCAGCCTAGACCTCCCCCGGCACAACTTGAGACTGTGTCCCCTTGTCCTGTTGCTGGTTGCCTGGCAGAAGAGACCAACCCCCACCTGGCTACAACCTCCCTTCAGGTNTGTTTTATTTTCATCTCTATTTCATGTTTGCACAAACTATACCAGTTTAAGATCTAGGATGCTCAATGTTGCACATCGTTGGCAAGGTGCCATACTAGTTTGCAAACATTTCCCTTGACTTTGTCTGGAATCAGAGCTTCTTGGTATTTCAGAGAAGAACAAAGCTCCTCTGTAATATGAGAACACCTTAGTTGGTGTGAACTAAATGACTCAAATATAGGTGATGAAGAGTGAATGATGGCTTCAGCCTTTGGTTTCTCAGTTGAGCTAGTGAGTTGCAGCTATAACTGTGAGTTCACAGCCTCAACCCACTAAACCGCCCTCACATGAGAGCTGTAGTGTCAGGGCTACTTTGAGAAGCTTTGTATCTTCTTCATCAATGAGGTCCTGAACTCAAAACACTATAGACCTGCTGCAGAATAATGCTTATTAATAGCTCTTAGAGTATGCAGCAAAGCAGATATCTTGCTTGATCATACATTCAATTTCTGGAATTATTTTATCTGTTTCAGTGATTGTGCCTATTTACAAGTTCTTGCTTTTATGAAGCTAGGGATCAGGATTTGTGGGTTTGAAATATTAGGGCTTTCCATTTGTTAATACGTACTGAAGGATAAATATCAGGGGATCACAGGATGTTAGGGGTTGGAAGGGACCCAAGGAGATCATTGAGTACAACTGCCTGCCAGAGCAGGTCTGCGCAATCTAGCACAGATCACAGAGGAATGCATACAGACAGGCCTTGAAAGTCTCCAGAGAAGGAGACTCCACAACCTCTCTGGGAAGACTGTTCCGAAGCTCTGTGACCTTTACAGTAAAGAAGTTCCTCCTTGTGTTGAGGAGGAACCTCTTGTGCTGCAACTTACACCCATTGCTCCTTGTCCTATCCCAGGGAGCAAGTGAGCAGAGCCTGTCTCCCCTCTCCTAACTGTCACTCAGATGGTTATAGACATTGATTAAATCCCCTTAGCCTTCTCTTCTCCAGACTAAAAAGACCCAGGTCCCTCAGCCTCTCCTCATAAGTCATGCCCTCCAGTCCCCTAATCATCCTTGTAGCCCTCTGCTAGACCTTCTCCAGCAGATCCCTGTCCTTAAACTGGGGAGCCCAAAACTGAATGCAGTATTCAAGATGACGTCTCACTGAGGCAGAGTAGAGGGGAAGGAGAACTTCCCTTGATCTACTGGACACACTCTTCTTAATACACCCCAGGATCCCATTGGCCTTCTTGGCCACAAGGGCACATTGCTGTGCCATGGTTAACTTGTTATCCACGGGGACTCCCAGGTCCTTCTCCACAGGTCTGCTCTCCAGCAGATCACCTCCCAACCTGTACTGGTGCAGTTTATTATTCCTTCCCAGTTGCAGGACTCTGCTCTTGTCCTTGTTGAACCTCATTTGGTTCCAAACTATCAGATAGTTGTAGAATAGAAGTTAGCTGTGAAAGATCGTAAGGTGCTGGTCGGTCAGTAAGGTAAACAAGTGCATTAGAAGCTGGTAGTTGAAATGGACTTAAGCAAAGAGAAAACTGACCTAGCAGAAGCCAGACTGCTGTGCATACTGCTGCCTTTGTTGACTGGCCTCTGTGGCCCCAGGTAAGGATTTGATTTCACTCATCATACCTTCAAAATGTCACAAGGTTTCGAGAACAGACCTTGCCTGTTACATTTCCAGTTGTTCTAAGATTTCTCTTCCAACACCCACTGTTGCACATCAGGAAAAGCTTTTCCTCTTACATTCAGTAAATTCAATTGTTTGAGTAGCTTAGCAGAAATACCTAAGCTCTTGTTAATGATTGGATGTTAGCAGTACTTTCTTCTTTCATCTCTTTCCAAAAGTCTTGTCATTTATAGCTCTGTAATTTTAGCAGATTCTCTATTTCTGTGTAAAAGGAGGCATTAGGAGCAAAAACTAATAAAAATAATGCCTGATGTTTTCTGCTTTGTGCCTGAATAGAAATGAAGCTCTGTAATGAAAATACCTGAGTGGATTTTGCTCAGTTATATCAGAGTGAACTCTTGTGTCATTTAATTAACTTTACTGCAATGCAAATGAAAGGAATATGGTATTTTGTCCCAGATACTCACACAGATCATCTTGTGAATTCAGTGTTAACCTTGCAAGGGGAAGAGAGGCATTGTATTTTTCTACTTAAGAGAACCAGGAGAGATTTGGAGAGCTTTTTCTAATCAAGTTGACTAGTATTGTTATCAAGCCTATTTTCAGCTGTCAGTCATTTCTTGTGTTACATTTAAATTGTAAACTCATCGAAACAGCAGGTTTCTGTTTTCTGTAGTGTGAGATATGCAGCACCATTGCTTTATGGCAAGTACTGTGGCAGTCATATGTTACTAATGTAAGAGAGTTAAGTAGAATGCTTATATGTTATGAATATAAACTAATATTTTCTCATACTATCATCTGTGAGATGAGACATTGATTCCCTATCAAATTTTTCAGTGTCACGTTTACCCAGTGACAGCTGCACATTGATATATAAGAAGAAGTCTCTCTGTTAAAGCATTTTGGAGGTTCCTATTGTTCTTCCACATAAGAAGGATACAGACATTTGTACTTTGATATTATATGATCTGGAGAGGGGGATTTAAAAAAGAGCTTTATTAGAATTTGTGGGAAATCAAGTTAAAAGAAGTTACCTTTGGTCCTCATATATGTCTCTCTTTTTAAAGCTCTATATTTCCAGGAAAAGCTTTTCTGGTGTGTTCAATGAGTAAAATACTGGACTTTAAATCTGTGCTTTTGGTGATTTCCATAGCTTAATGGCTAACTGCTTTCTCTCAGAGTAAGAGAGAATAATACTCTTTTTTTTTCTGTACCCTTTTCCCACTTTATCTTCCTTTTATTCTGATGTCTTCAAAATGAAGTGAATAATCAGCTATTTCTTAGAATCTTATTTAAAAGCATTTAATGGCACAATGCACTTTGGGAGAAACATAATACAGATATGTAATGGCAATCATCAGCTGCATTTTTTCTGCTTTGAATTTGTTTTTCTCTTGCTGAGTACCAAAGCATCCTCTGCAGTTCTCATCTTTAAGATAATGAAAGAACTGAGATATCCCCTTCCCATTTAAAGGGAGTCAAGACCTCTCACAGAGGAAGAGCTGTACACAAATGTTTTACAGCCATAGTGGCCTACCAGGCATGCTCTTCTTAGAAGGTCATGGTAATGCAGTAGGACCACTTTCAGAAGAGCTTGAAGAATAGAATAGAATCAACCAGGCTGGAAGAGACCTCCAAGATCATCCAGGCCAACTTAGCACCCAGCCCTATCCAGTCAACCAGACCATGGCACTAAGTGCCTCATCCAGGCAACCCCCACCTGGCTACAACCTCCCTTCAGGTAGTTGTAGACAGCAATGAGGTCACCCCTGAGCCTCCTCTTCTCCAGGCTAAACAACCCCAGCTCCCTCAGCTTCTCCTCATAGGGTTGTGTTCCAGGCCTTTCACCAGCCATGTTGCCCTTCTCTGGACACATTCCAGCACCTCAACATCTCTCTTGAATTGAGGAGCCCAGAACTGGACACAGGACTCAAGGTGTGGCCTGACCAGTGTTGAGTACAGGGAAAGAATAACTTCCCTCGTCCTACTGGCCGCACTGTTCCTGATACAGGCCAGGATGCCATTGGCTCTCTTGGCCACCTGGGCACACTGCTGCCTCATCTTCAGCCTACTATCCACTCAGATCCCTTTCTTCCTGGCTGCTCTCCAGCCACTCTGTCCCCAGCCTGTAGTGCTGTTTGAGGTTGTGTGGCCAAAGGCCTAGAGGAGGAAGATAAAAGAGGCAGAATTTACATACACAGGCAGAAACACGAAGCTGATGGCTCTAATACTATTTAATGTAGTGGAGAAAGGCATGAAACTTGCAAGGAATTGGCAAGTTACTTGCAAGGAATTGAATTTCATCAGTTTCTTACATAGCAGTTATATGATCTTTGTTTTTTTTAAGCACTCAGCCAAGCTGTGAAAAAAGAAAACAAAGTACCCGTTTCATTATTCATGTCATGATGAAGTCCAACACTGCATCAACAATTTGTGGTAACAAATTATTTACATATGCTAATTTAATTTGTGTGCACAGTCCTAGGTTTTTAAAAACATCAAGCTGATGCTCAGCTGCTCTCATGATAGTTATGCTACTTGTTTGGGAAATGGCTAGCTCATAAGAGCTGATCCCAGCATAGACAACAGAATTCTGTGTCTTCCTGTTCAGTCTAATTACATATCCCCTGTGGAGAGATAGCAGATGAAAGTTCCTGAGAGAGGGAATATATAGGAGAAAAGGAGAAAAGAGACACTGTGCAAACTGGGAGAATGTTTTGGTAGTACTATTACAGCTGTGAGCACCAACTAGATCAGTGTCATTGTGGAGTCTCTCCAGGGAGGAGACACTAGTAGCTCCAGCTCCTTGGTGCAGACTCTGGCTCCCCACCTCAAGAGTTAGCACCACAGCACATCAGTGTGTGGGCTCCTTTTTCTGTAGCCTGATCAGTATGTTAGGATTGCTGCCTCTGATGCTCCCTAACACCTGTGTGCATCTCTCCAGAGACAAACCTTTCCAAACTTTCCCATTATGGCTGGCTGATGAAAGATAGCTTATTATCATAGAATCATAGAATGGTTTAGGTTGGAAGGGACCTCAAGGATCATCCAGCTCCAACCCCCTGCCATAGGCAGGGACACCTCCTACTAGAGCAGGCTGCTCAAGGCCTCATCCAGCCTGGCCTTAAACGCCTCCAGAGAGGAAGCATCCACAGCCTCCCTGGGCAACCCGTTCCAGTGTCTTACCACCCTCACTGTAAAGAACTTCCTCCTAACATCCAGTCTAAATCCCCCCTCTTCCAGCTTAAACCCATTCCCCCTCATCCTGACATTACTAGACCTTGTAAATAGTCCCTCCCCAGCCTTCCTGTAGGCTCACTTCAGATACTGGAAAGCCACTATAAGGTCTCCTCAAAGCCTTCTCTTCTCCAGGCTGCAAAGCCCCAACTCTCTCAGCCTGTCCTCATAGCAGAGCTGCTGCAGCCCTCTGAGCATCTTCGTGGCTGTCCTCTGGACTCACTCCAGCAGTTCCATGTCCTTCCTGTGTTGGGGGCTCCAGAACTGCACACAGTACTCCAGGTGGGGTCTGATGAGAGCAGAGTAATTCTACTCCATCTTACTCTACTCTCATCTGCAGGCAGGAGTTTTGAGCCTTGCAGAGTTAACAGCCCTGATATGTACTCTGTTTTCTAAGCAAAGTTAATTTAGTGTTTGACCTTAATTCTCAATAGCTCTGGCAGTGATTGGAAAGACAAAAGCGATGTTTAAAGTGCTATGTCAGTTAAAACATCAAGGCCCATCCTAATATATCCAGAAACACATGATGGCCTGTGTAAGAGGAATTTAATTTTGTTTCTGTTTTTAATTACCTCTAAAGACAAGGGCTTCTGGGTAGTGTGGTACATGACCTGCAAACTAGTGTATCACCTCCTCAGAGGCCTCAAAAGAATTAAGGCTCTTCTATAATTATTAGTCCCCAAACCAAACTTTTCCTGTACAACAAGAACATGCATTTTGGGCTGTAGATCATATTACATTGAAAATGGTGACCTAGATTCTGTTGAAGCTGTACATCAAAATTATATGATTAGCAACTTTCCTCTATCATATCAACCTCTGACACATCTCTGGGGGTTTCTGTTGAAATACTCATCTGACAGTAGGAGAGGCAGGGGGATTATTAGCTTCCAACTATTTGACTGTCCCAGCATCCCATTTCTGAACTCCTGCTGGGTGGTTATTGTGTCACTTGCAAATTCTTGTGAGGCTCTGAGCTCTGTGAATTGGCCCCCCAGCCACTACTGAGAGACTGTAGTTCACTGGGAAATTACACAGCTCTTTTCCATGGATGAAACTCATAAATTTCATTCAAGGTCTTTCTTCCCTGGAACTAGTGTGTGTGCATATGCTGTTTCAAATAGTTTGAAGCTAACTGGAATGTTTTGGTGAGAAGAACTAGATTACAGGCTGTGGAAGGAAAACAATGGTAGTGTCTAATTCATTCATAGGCTTACTGAGAGATACAAGAAGAAGAAGAATCAAAACGTAGATAGAGAAGTCTCGCTTGGGACTGGGGAATTGGCTGAGCTGCATCTTGCTCTCTAACCTCACCCTCCATTTTTGACTAATCCACTTTGCTTCCTAACCACCCTGGCCAAACCTCCATTCTTTCGTAGGGACTGGGGTAAGGTTGAGAGGGGTAGGGGGAAGGTGAAGGGGCAGTTGGGAGCCTCTCCTGGGGACTCAGGTTTCCGAGAGGGCTGTTGTATTTCTGTATTACCTTTTTTCTTGTCTATTTGTGTCTATAACTGTATATATACTGTAAATATCTGCTTGTATATTGTGCTAGCTATAAATATAAGCTTCATTTGTATTTCCAGAGCCAGCTGAGTCTAGTCTGGGTGATTTCTAAAGTGTGGGGGGGTGGGGAACACCCAAACCATCACAAATGTCTGTGTTGGTATGCACTGTGGCAGGCAAGGCAAGTGGAATTGCTTGGCACAAAGCAATTAGAATTGGGACGTATCGCTCCTGCCTTATTCAAATCTCTATGGGTATGTTCAGAAGAATTGTAGAGCTCTCTGTGTCAGAACTTGCAGAAGCACATCCTTACTGGGAAGCATGTCAGGTTACATTGCACCTCCCTCATGGCCTTAGGGTTAGTCTTCTTTTCAGTTAAAACAAGGATAGGTTGCCCAAAGGTCTTGTTATGGCAGGAAGATGGAGGTGAGTAGGGTGTATAAAGAGTTTCGTTATCTTCTTTGGAAAAGGCAGAGCTAAATACAGATATTGAATGTAGATATGTATGTTAAATGTGAGTGCACTAGCCTGGAGAAGAGGAGGCACAAGGGTGATCTCATTGCTGTCTAGAGCTACCTGAAGGGAGGCTGTAGCCAGCTGGGGTTGGTCTCTTCTGCCAGGCAACCAGCAACAGAAGAAGGGGACACAGTCTCAAGTAGTGCTGGGGGAGGTCTAGGCTGGATGTTAGGAGGAAGTTCTTGACAGAGAGAGTGATTTGCCATTGTAATGGGTTGCCCAGGGAGGTGGTGGATTTGCCATCCCTGAAAGTGTTCAAGCAAAGCCTGGATGAGGCACTTAGTGCCATGGTCTAGTTGATTGGCTAGGGCTGGGTGCTAGGTTGGCCTGGATGATCTTGGAGGTCTCTTCCAACCTGGTTGATGCTATGATTGTCTTTTGAGCCACAGCTGCCTTTTCATTTGCTGGATTTCATTGTATTGTCATTCACAACTCAACCTTTCCATTCATGCCTTTCCATTCATGCTAAGAAACTGAGTAACTTGTACTTATTTTGTATTTCCACGAGCTCCCATATAGCCCTTGATAGCAGTGTGATTGATGCTGTAATGCACATGTTTTATGGAATGTACTTATAGGAAAACAATAATTAGCTAATCACAGATAAGTTATGTAGTGAATTAGTTAAGTCCTCCTGAGCTGAAGGATGAGCCTTGTATAGAGCTGTAACAAGCAGACCTGCAGCTGATCCCACTGTTGTGTTGGGTGACCTAGTGGCATCTGGAGTGGGAGCTGGCCAGATGTAAAGTTAGCCCCAGTCTCTTCCTTGCAAGACAGACTGGCATAACTTAATTATGTTAGCTCAATAGGACAGACAGCCTTGTCATAGATGCTTAATTAAAGATAATTTCCTAATCAGCCAGCCTGATACTTGGGAATAGCAGGCACTGGTGCTTAGGCTGTTTAAAATGGGGATAACGTCCAAGATAAATAACAGAAATGGTTGGATTTGTTTGCTAATAACTTTCTATTTTTAAAGGTTGTTTGTGCTGTTTTATTTGTAGAAAGCATTTAAGTACAAATGTTTCCTTTGTGGTAATACACTTGCAGACTGTAGTGTTAAAGCTGATTCAACAGTTCAGCGTTTGATGTTGATTACGCAATATGGGCATGTAAACAGACTTCCATAGGATCTTTCACACATCCAATAGTTTGTGCTAAGCTTCAGAGCATTCTGTGGTTTGTCAGTTCAGCATTCAGATAACAAACAATGCAGCTCATAAGAACTAGGGCAATTATTTTTCTAGATTTGCAAAAGAATTAGAACTCCAAACAATTCTGTTCATTGGTCTAATTCCCTTACAACCCTGCTAAATCTGGACAAGCCTTGATAGTTATTTGGAATATCCAAACAAGATTTCCCTCTCTTTCTTCAGGAAATTGGTTTCTTTTCAATGGCTTTCTTTTCAACAAAAGTTTCCAAGGGAGATATAGTTCAAATAATACTCCTGTGGTTTTCCTCAGGATAAGACCAGAAAGAATCATAGAATCATAGAATGGTTTAGGTTGGAAGGGACCTCAAGGGTCATCCAGCTCCAACTCCCTGCCATAGGCAGGGACACCTCCCACTAGAGCAGGCTGCTAGAAAGGAGTGAAGGGGTGGGATTTTCTGTTAATATGGGAAGAAATATTGAAGAACCACAGAAACTATAAATTCAGAGGGAAACTACAGCAATGGTGAGGGTGTTTCTGACACCCTTATCACCCTTTCCTATGGAGCACTTCACTCCTAAGAGAGAAGTAGCAATGTGTTTATTGATATCAAACAGCAATGTAACAAAGACTGGTAGTAATTGTGACAGTGGTTTAACAAGATTTGGTGAAAGGGTACACTTGATTATTTACCGCATAGAGAGGGTCAGATAAAGCTGCCAGAGAGACACTTCAGCTGAGTTGTGTGGTTCAGAAAGAATCCCCTTGTGTCATGAACTCAGAGGGGAGTTTGGGTGTGATTGGATCCAGACTTAGTCCCAGACTTGGTCAGTGATTAATGTATAAAGGATTACATGTGCACAATCAATCCTTTGTATCACCTAGTGTATAGAGTTAACAATCCAGGGGGAGTAACCTTGAACCTGACCCTAGGTGGTCTTGACCCCTCCCCAGGGGTGAGTCTGAACACCACGAGGTGATGGTTAGCCCACTCCCCCTTCCTGTCCAAAGATCCATAAAAGCAGGGGGACTTCCTGTTTCTCTCTCTCTGCACTCCCTGCCTCAGTCCTAGCACCATCACCATCCTGTTCCTGTTTTCTCTTTGTTTTACCATGTGGCCATCACCCACGAGGCAGACAAAGCCATCACCATCACAATCAGGTTGTATTTATACATTCTGTATTTGCTCTTCTTCCCTTCTCTGTACCTTTGTAACCTCCCTACCTCAGATACCTTTTTAAGTTATTGTTAAACTTTTCTTTTTAACTTCCAAATCGAGTGAGATTCATTTGTTTGGGTGTGCTTACCTTCCTCTCTCTCCACATCTAATTCCTTTCTTTTGGGAAAGAAGGGGGAAGAGGGAAGGGCACTTTACAAAAATTATTATTGGTTCTATCAAATTTCTTTCAGTCTCTGGAAATTTAAATTAGAACCTAGACACCAGTTAGAATTTCAATATTTAGCCTGCTATTAATCACTCACTGAGAAGCTGTTGTGGTAAGGACTCTCTCAACCTTGATGAGTAACACTGGGAGGTGTCCCTGCTCAAGGGGAGATCCTGGCCTATGGCCCACTGTTTATGGAGTGAGATAACTTACTTATGGTCATATTTGCATTCTAACTACAGATGTTAGTTTCTTTCCAATTTGCCTGGAGTTGGACATTGACCAGCATTGTAGTTAGATAGGCACACCGTTCACGTTAGTCCTTGGCTATTGCGGTGTTAGCTCTCTTCCCTAAATCTGCTTTGAGCTGGGCATAGCTGTCCTGACCAGACATATCCATTACAACCATCACTGGTAGTTATCACGGGAGCACAGTTATGGGAAACAAAGGTCAGGCTGGGGAACAGGGAAGAGTTGAGGATCAAGCCCGGGTTGCTCAAAAGAAAAAGAGGGAAATGTGGAGAAATTTTTGCTAACGGGACATGAAATGATAAACATGAGCAACCCGTGCTGGGAAGTGTCCTTGAGTCCATCTTGGGACCTAAGATACCAGGCGCTGGGTAGCACCCCCTGCATGCAGCTGCAGGGAGTGGAGTGCCAGCTGCATGTGGGCAGAGTTAGCCAGCCCAAGGGGGCTGGGTTGGCCGGCCCAGCGGGCTGACCCTGTGGGATTGTGACCTATGTGTATCATGCCTGTAACCCTGGACCAACCGGAGCTATTCACATTTAACCACTCCTAAACTAAGTTAGTTGTGCAGGCCTCTTCTAAGAAAGCATGTAAGTCACTGTATCATGGAAATAAAGTGGAGAATGAGCACCTAATCATATTGATGAACCAAGAGTCATTTTATCCCAGGTGCAACGCCAGCAGGGAAGCACACCACTACACTACCCCGCCAAAATATAGTGAAGTTAGCAATGGGTTACTTGTCCAGAAGGTCATATCCTAGAGTATGTTGTAAAGCAAAATTGTTTCACTAATTAAAGACACAAGTGTGAGGAAGCCACCATTTCTTCCTCAATATTTGTCAACTGAGGATTATAACTGCTAAATGAGAAAGAAGTTTTATAGGTTTTTGATGCCATATGCAGCTTTTACAGATTTATGCTCTACTTTTAAAACCAACAACTCTCACTAAAACCATATTATTCAAACTTGCAGTCATTTATTGATGTTTATCAACACTGATTTTGTAATGGCCTCAGAAAAGACTGTTTATTTAACAACTATGTATTTGCTGCATGTTCCTCAAAAGCATGAGCAGACAGAGGATGTTATAGCGTGGGTTTGTGATGTATCACCATCAGGCTAACACGCTTAGGTACATTTTTGGGGTGTGTGTGTGTATATATCTTGGATCACAGGATCGCAGGATATCAGGGGCTGGAAGGGACCCAAGGAGATCATTGAGTCCAGCCCCCCTGCCAGAGCAGGACAATACTATCTAACACAGATCACAGAGGAACACATTCAGACAGGCCTTGAAAGTCTCCAGAGACTTCCAGAGAAGGAAACTCCATGACCTCCCTTGGGAGCCTGTTCCAGTGCTCTGTGACCCTTACAGCAAAGAAGTTCCCCCTTGTGTTGAGGCAGAACCTCTTTTTCTGCAACTTACATCCATTGCTCCTTGTCCTATCCCAGGGAGCAAGTGAGCAGAGCCTGTCCCCCCCTCCCCTGGGCAGCCTTCAGATACTTATAAACATTTGTCAAATCCCCTCTAAGTCTTCTCCAGATTAAAAAGTCCCAGGTCCCTCAGCCTCTCCTCATGAGCCTTGCCCTCCAGTTCCCTAATCATCCTTGTAGCCCTCCGCTGGACCCTCTCCAGCAGATCCCTGTCCCTCTTAAACTGGGGAGCCCAAAACTGAACACAGTATTCAAGATGAGGTCTCACCAGGGCAGAGTAGAGGGGAAGGAGAACCTCCCTTGATCTGCTGGACACACTCCTCCTAATACACCCCAGGATCCCATTGGCCTTCTTGGCCACAAGAGCACATTGCTGTGCCATGGTTAACTTGCTATCCACCAGGACCCCCAGGTCCCTCTCCACAGGACTGCTTTCCAGCAGATCACCTCCTAGCCTCTACTGGTGCAGTTTATTATTCCTTCCCAGATGCAGGACTGTGCACTTGTCCCTGTTGAACTTCATCTGGCTCTTCTGTGCCCAGCTCTCCAGTCTGTCCAGGTCTCTCTGGATGGCTGCACAGCCTTCAGCTGTCTTATCCAAGCCTCCCAGCTTGGTGTCATCAGCAAACTTGCTGAGCAGATGTGCCCTCATGAATGTCATTGATGAAGATGTTGAACAGGACTGGATCTTCCAACAGCTCTTCCAAGAAGAGTTGTTAAATACCTGTGATGACCTAGAATTCTGTAAAGGGGTTATTTCAGGGAAATAGAATGGAAAACTGTTTTCATAGGCATTGCACAACAGTTGCTAGTTTAATTTTAAATGAAAAGTGAGAGTACAGCTATGGCATGATGAAAGATAGAGCTGGATTTCCAGAAATGCAGACCAAAAGGGGAGAGCTTTTTGATTCAGTGGATTTGAGATTAGGCCTCAGATAGGGAAAGTGTGAGTCTGGGGCTGTGATACATTTAAATCAGAGAACAATATTCTGTGACCATGTTCTTCACTTATTCCACATGTGGAGAGATTAATATTAAATACAAGGTTTGATGATATTTCACCTTATGTAAGGTTTTAATTGAGCAGAGTGATATAGCAATGCACTGAAATCACAGTACAGAGAGAACTTACACTTAGCAGAATACAGCAGCTGACTACACGGAAGCAGCACAATGCAAACATGATTCTCATTACTGGTCTCTCATGCTCACTGTCACAATGCTGGGCATCCCCAGCTGCTGAGAAGGAGTGTGGGCTAAAGCCAGCTCATGCCTTTCTCTCTTCAGACTTTGTTAATTGATTGGCTTTGATAATGTGTTGGGTTAAGCCAAGTATACACTCCACTGTGATGCAGTGGCTAACTGAGGAGGAAATTCACACTCTCTTGCTTAGGTTTTGATTAACTTTTTGAGAACAAATACACACAACCAATTGATGAAGCAAGTTGAAGGACTTGGGGCCTTTTAGCCTAGAGAAGACTGAAGGGGGTGGATCTTGTCAATGCTTATAAATACTAAAGGATGGGTGTCAGAAGGATGGAACTAGTCTTTTTTCAATGGTGTCCAGTGGCATGAGAGGTAACAGGCATGAACTTGAACATAGGAAATTCTGTCTTGAGAAGGAACTTTGTTACTTTGAGGGTGATGGAGCACTGTAACAAGCTGCTCAGAGAGCTTGTGGAATCTCCATGTCTGGCAGTCAGGTGAGTTTCAAATGACTCAATTCTGTGCAGCCTGCTCTAGGTGAACATTCTCTGGCAGGGGTCTCTTCCAACCCCTATTGTTCTGTGATTCATACAACTGATAACAGCTATTTATCTAAAGCAAAGGCTGTCTTCTGGTTCCTTTTTTGTTTTCAGCTTTCTTTGCAACAGTGACTGTCAGAGGATGTTGACTGAATTGGTTGAGAAATTGTGTAATAATGCCTAGTCTGTTTTTGGATGAAGACTGAGGAGTATTTTTGCATGCATCCAGCTATAGGAAATTTGGGAAAATAGCCCAAATACCTTTTTTTTTTCTCCTGATGAAGGTGTTTCATAGTGAAACGTATCTGATGCAGAGAGAAGTTCATTGCCACATTACTATTTCCCTTATCTGTGAATCTCCAGTTTAAAATCTTTCTAAAGTCAATCACAAAGCTTCTGTTAGGGTCACTGCAGGAAGATCTTTCCACTTTAGTAAAATTTAGATTAGTCTTTTAGATTTTCTCCTTTAGCACAAAACAAAACAACAAATGAAGCAAAAGAAGACTTTTCATGTTTGAAAAATTGTTCTGTTGCAGCCAGAGCTGAGCTTTATTCATGTGAGCTCCACTTTGTCTGTTTAGGGATACAGCTAAATAGTAAAACAGTTGAATAGATTTGGGGGCCATTAGGTCTTTATGAAGTTGGAGGGTTTTTGTTTCTTTCTTTTTAATCAGATCTTATGTAATTTTGTTGCTGTAGAATAAATACTCTCATAATAGAAACCATCATATGCTACAGCTTCAATACATAAAGGAGCCTGCTAGGTTTCAATAAGTGAAACATGAGTGCCACGAATCAGGTACAGCTGAAGCAACATTTGTTTCTTTCTTGTCGTTAGCTTATTTTACTTAACTCCTACAAACATTGCCTTGTAGAAGGTGCAGTTGTGCTTTTCAACTGATGCATGCATATGTCTTTAGGTTCTTCTTTCTTTCCAAAGCAGAAGAATAAGCAATTCCTGCAAGTCTCATGCTATTTATACCTAGCATTCATCAGTGGAATTAAGATTGCTTTCCTGTCATATGAATATCTAGTCCCAAAGTAGATGAGCATTGTCCAGTACTACCCTTTCAGCTGCTGTCACCATGAAATGCTTAGGATTAATCATTTACTGACATGTGCAGTGAACTGATGAGACTTGACGCTGTGGAGATACTCTTGGAATTCCTCTGTGAGCAGCCATTGAAACTTGTGTCTCTTGGAGGTGCTCTTTTCTTCCGGCTGGTGTGGATGTTGTCTCCATCATTAGCATCAAACACCATTGTCATGCTGGACTCCATTCTGGACACTGTGTATAGGCTGCTTTGCCGGGTGGGATGAAATCTGGCTGCCTTGAGCTCTAGCTCGTCATTGCTGGACACCTCAATGAAGGGGCACCAGCGGAAAGCTCGCTTGAAGCCAGCTCGAAACCTAGGAGAAGAGGATAGGTTGTGAAAGCCTCTGCTTACAAGACCCAGCCACAAGTCTTCATCTGAGGAACATATGCTGTACTGGCGGAACACTGACTTGGCTAATTATCTTGCCCCTGATAGCGTTTGTGGTCAAGTCAATGAGAGGTTACTTGATTGAAGTCTGAGTAAGGTAAAAAATATAGTGTTCAAAGCTCATTTCTGTTTCTAATTTTCTGTGTAATTTCCCTGTGTTTATAACACTGCTATTTCCCTGGTGCTCAATTTTTCTTCCTTTGCACATACCTAAATAAATAGACACTCTCTTTCATAGCTCTTTCTTCACAGAAATTGTTTCAATGTGACCTATGATGAAATCTGCACCTGTGATTTTCATTGTCTTTCAGCAAGAAGATTCGTAGCCTTCTTTTCTCTAAAATACCTTCCCAGCTTCCAGATTCCAAAATCCCTTCTGTGTTTCCTTACCAGAGATGCTTACATGGGAATGATGCAATGACTGGCAGTTGTTAGTTGTTTGTACAAGTGATTTGCCAACTATTTTACAACAATTAAAGAAAATCCCAGAATCTTTAAAACTGCATCTGAGCGATGTATACAATCGTAGAGTCATAGAATGGTTTAGGTTGGAAGGGACCTCAAGGATCATCCAGCTCCAAACCCCTGCCATAGGCAGAGACACCTCCCACTAGAGCAGGTTGCTCAAGGCCTCATCCAGCCTGGCCTTAAACGCCTCCAGAGAGGAAGCATCCACAACCTCCCTGGGCAACCTGTTCCAGTGTCTTACCACCCTCACTGTAAAGAACTTCCTCCTAACATCCAGTCTAAATCTCCCCTCTTCCAGTTTAAACCCATTCCCCCTCGTCCTGACATTACCAGACCTTGTCAATAGTCCCTCTCCAGCCTCCCTGTAGGCTCCCTTCAGGTACTGGAAAGCCACTATAAGGTCTCCTGGAAGCCTTCTCTTCTCCAGGCTGCAGAGCCCCAACTCTCTCAGCCTGTCCTCATAGCAGAGGTGCTCCAGCCCTCTGATCATCTTCATGGCTCTCCTCTGGACCCGCTCCATGTACTAGTGGCAGTTTTGAGGCTTTAATGTTAGTGCTTGCAACAGTCATAAAATGTGCTTGGTTTTAAAAAATTATTATTTTTATTTCAATTTGAGAGGCACAGACTTACTCTGAAGACTGTTGCTACTTTTTGGTCTGTTTGCATTTCTAGAATAGAAGTTAAATATATTAGAAAAACATTTTTTGTGTGTACTAATGGAAAGAACTCCTTGACATAAAGCCTAGCTGATTTTCTCCCTTGTCTTGCTTTGGATTGTTTGTTTCAGCAATCATCTGTGCTGTTTATTGTGTCTGTAAGATAATTTTTTGGAGAAATAGTTCAGCTGTGACAGTGATGACTACAGATAAAAATTGAGATCAAGCTTTCAGTGGAAGTTGGCTGATCTCACAGTAATAACTTTTTTCCCCCTCCTCCTTAAAGTTTGCCGCAGAACTGTCTTATGGTGATGAGGAAGGATGTAGGCTTGCTAGTGTATAGGGTTAACGCTCCAGGGGGAGTAACCCTGAACCTGACCCTAGGTGGTCTTGACCACTCCCCAGGGGTGGGTCTGAACACCACCAGGTGATGGTTAGCCCACGCCCCTTTCCTGCCCTATAAAAGCAAGGGGACTTCCTGCCCTCTCTGCACACCACCATTATCATCTGTTCTTGGGTTTCTCCTTTGCTTTACCACGTGGCTGTCACCCACGAGGCAGACAAAGCCATCACCATCAGGTTGTATTTATAAATTTTGTATTTGCTATTTTCCCTTCCCTGTACGTTTGTAACTCCCCTACCTCAGATACCTTTTTTAAGTTATTGTTAAACTTTTCTTTTTAACTTCCAAATCGAGTGGGATTCATTTATTTGGGTGTGCTTACTTCTCTCTCTCTCTCTCTCTCCATCTAATCCCTTTCTTCTGGGAAAGAAGGGCGAAGAGGGAAGGGCATTTTATAAAATTGTTATTGGTTCTATCACATTTACCTGAGTCTCTGGAAATTTAAACTGGAACCAAGACAATTAGTCATCATTCCTCTGTTTAGATTCAGTCCACGTTACAAAAAGATAATGAAATAACCTCTGATGGAAATAGATTTAATGAAGGAAGATGTAAAACTTTAAGTATTTTAAAACGGTATTATTTTTTGTCTCACTTTCTACCCTTTTTCTCTCTGAGGACATGACTTTTCTTCATCTTGAAATACTACCATCTTTATCTAGAAAGATAAATAATACCCTAATTAGCCAACAAGATGATATTTGGAATAAGTGTTTTAACTCCATCTTATACCAAATCCAGCAAAGTTAACAATACTGCATGAATATGACAGGTTGTGTTTTCCTACTGTATGAGAAGTGACAAGGCAGTCTGGCTTCTTAATTTCAATATGGAACTTAATTAGAAGAAAACTTTCATCGCTGTTGCATTCTTGCATTAAATTCTGAACAAGATGATCTTTAGTATGTCTCAAAATCATGACTTTTTTTTTTTTTTTGGGGTGTTAATTTGTGTTCTTTAATCCAGACATCTAATTTTGCAGTGTATGAATGCCACCACAGCCACGTTAGAGATTAATTTTTTATAAACAATGTCTGCCATAAAAAGTTTTTGAAGAAAAGGGCAATGCTTTAGAAATTTTGTGAGAGTAATTGAGAAAATGTGAGACCTTCTTCTTCCTCACCTTTGCTTTTGCAAATACCTTTTGTCAGGCAGTGAAGTCTGAGTTGTGTTGAAATTCATGGGAAATTTACCATTTGAGGTAGCGTTTCATTCCAGCACATTGAAACTTTATCTCTTCTTTAAACAGTTGTAAATGTTCAAAAGCAGCAGAAGGCAGTATGAAACTAGGCATTACCTTGACATTTAAAAAGACTATAAATATTAAGCACCACAAGCTAGCCTCATCAAGGAGGCAGACTCGAGTGTTTTTACACCAATAAATCTCAGCAGGATTTGATCACTTCATTAGACTCCTTTAGGCAGGTATTGCATGGTCTGTAGTGGGGACTTATAAATATTTAACAGACTTGGAATAAAGCTTGTCAGCAATTAAACTTGACACTGGCTGTTCATTCAAAAAATGATGCTTGCTCAAATAATATTTAAGATCATTCATTCAATACTAATTCATACTGAATTTGTGAACTAATTTGTGGTTCATAGTGCTCTCTGTCCCGTAATACCAGAGGAAATACTGAAAAATAGGATGGCTAGGATGAAGTTTGTTCAGATCCTTGTCCTACAAGTTCAATCTGCAATCCAATAGTTTGAAACTGCCAAATATCTGTAAAATGTCACCAAAGTCAACAAGTGCAGTGCCTCTGAAATCCAAAGTATGATGCTTTGCTATCAAACAGTGTTGTAACTTTGTACTGAGGAATAAGAATATAAATATCTAATTTTTTTTTAGCCTGTTACAGTCCTCAGAGCAGAAATCCAGTGGAGAGATATAAAATACACAATGAGTCACACTTTATGTTGTGTCCTCCCAGCGCTGCAAACCAAATCTGTGGCTACAATTAGCAAATGTACAGAGTGCACTGTGTACTGTTGACAGCTGTCTTCACTTCATCTGAATGTTTGTAAGACAAAAAATACTAAACTGCTATAGATCTTAGATTTTTGTGTATGGAAATGTTAAGGGTTGGGTTTGGAATACTGAATTTTGATTTGCAATTTTAGTAGACTGAAATATTTACTGGAAGTGCTCATTTGATTTACTGAGATGTGTTTTGAGCAGAAACCTAAAGGAGAGTGTTTTGTTTTCTTTCCCATTAACTGAGGACTATTGAAGTGAAAATTCTTTGTCTTGTAACCCATTTATAATCTCTTTCATGTTCTGCATACCAATCATTTAAGAACCATCTCTTACCTTTTATTAAGACAGCAGTAGATAATGGGATTGTACATTGTGGAGCTCATGGCAAGCCCAAAGCTGGCCAAATAGATTTGCTGGATGTATTTCCACCGATTTAGTTGCTGATAAATCCCAGTAACTATGAAGTAAATGTGGTAGGGCAGCCAGCAGATGGCAAATGTCAGCACAACCACGATCATCATTTTTACCACCTGAAAGGAGTCAATAATGTAATTGTATAACATTTCAACATCCATTAATATTTTTCTTGCATTTCATTAGTGTTAGTCAAAGCCAAGATGAATAATATGCTTTTGTATCATTTTCCTTTAAACCTGACAGTCTGACTTACCTAAATGTCTATTTAATTTTTTTTTTGTTGTTATTTGGCCTGTTTATGTCTTTTGTTTGTTTTTTATGGTGGTAGGTTTTTGGTTTTGTGTTCTCCCATGACTGGAGATCCTCCTTTCCCTCAGGAAAATAACAAGAAAATGTTCTCTTTTGTACTGATTCTTCCAAGTAATGTATTTGACTATCTAAAAAATAGCTTTTCTTTTCTGTACACATAGCCACAAAATCCACAGGGTGGATTTTTTGCCTTTTTTGACCCTGGTGTCTTCTGTTCTGGTCTGCAAGTATATTTGTTGTCCCAATGTTTTTGATATGATTTGAGTCAACACTAGGTTGTAGGAAATCAGCAACAGCAGTGTCCTGTATAATTTTGGAGGCTAACAGTTATTTTGGTTTGTGATCATTATGTGTTTTTTTCTCTATGCGTTGTAGCATCTGTTAGCTACTGTAGTTTCCATCAAGCAGAAATGAAGCAAAACTCTTTTCTGTGCTTGAAACACAAGAAGAAAAGTTGCGAGTCACATCTAAGTTTTTACTCCTGTCTTTCCCTCTTCAGTTATGTCAAGTACTAGCTCAGCTACCATTTTCAACAAAGTATATCACACATTTGAACAACAGATTTTCATTTCGTAGGTAAAATGAAACCAGACATGATGGATCTGTGCTAGGAAGTCTCTTGTTTGTTTGTACCATGATGTGCTAGTTTGAAGCAAGCTAGAATGTTTTGGTGATGAGAATTAGATTACAGGCTGTGAAAAGGAAACAATGGTGATGTTTACTGCACTCATAGGCTTGCTGAGATGTATAAGAACAAGAACAAAAACATAGATAAGGCAGTTGCTGTCTGGGCTTTGGGCTGAACTTCTCTCTCTCTCTCTCTCTAACCTAACCTGCCATCTGTGTGACTAATCCACCTGCTTCCTAACCCTTTTGGCCGACTGTCAAAATTACCTTAAACATAAGGCAAGATCTGTGGTAAGGTAGAGGAGTGGGAGGAAGGTGGAAGGGAGGTTGAGAGCCCCTCCTGGGGACTCAGGTTTCTGGGAGGGCTGTTGTGTTTCTGTATTACTTTTTAACTTGTATATTTCTGTATACAAGTGTATATGTTGTAAGTATCTGCTTGTATATTGTACTAAGCTGTAAATATAAACCTTCATTCCATTTCCAAAGCCACTGAGTCTAGTCTGGGTGATTTCCCAAAAGGAGGTGGGGGGCAGGTAGCACCCAAACCATCACAGGTGAAAACTGAGGAATGTTTGGGATGGTTATCAACAGTTCCTTTTCTGTCTTTGTACAAGCTGCAGTTACCTATTGTCTCTAGTTTTGCCAATAGGGGAAAAAAAAATTAAAAGCACAGAAATTTCCCGTACTTACATGTTTTACATTGGTAATTTAATAGAATTTCTGCTAATCTGATGAGATAATGTTACATATAAACATTGTGGTGCCAGCTTTAATTCTTACCACATCTTCCAGTGGGAAACAAAGCAATTTTGCATTTAATATGTGGCACCAGTTTACAAACTCTCCTGCTGGCTTGGACTGTACTGTAGAAGATTTTGTTTATGAGAATAGTTATTATTACCGATACATATACTTAAAGAAACAAAAGAGATGTCTGGCCACACATACACAACAACGTTGTTAACATTTGGTTGTTTTAAAGTGCTTTTCATCAGTTAAACTGTGAATCATTGCAGCAGGAAGATCAGCATGATTCTAAGGGGAGGCAACACACCAGAGTATCGCTTTCACCCTGGGTGAGCGTACATCTGCATCTAGGCAGGTATAGATGCATATGGGACTGTATGCAAGATGTTGTTTGGAGGAAGGAGTTTACTGTGTATGAAGAGACATTTGTGGACAAAATGATAGCAGAAATGATGTCATAAAAATGTTGTCAAATCACAGCCTGTCATTAAATGGCATGTCTTTTCCACTCTGTTATTTCACTGGGGATTTACACTAATGCCTGGCACAGACTGCACAGGTAGAAGACCTAACTCTGTAGTTTTAGCACAATACTTAACCTCTCTGTCCGTTGATTTATGGATGCGCTCTTCTTGTTGCTGTGTTTGTGTAGCTGCCAGGAATGAGAAGCATTACTTCAACACTGCTCAGTATTTCTGTAATTTCAGGACACTTGAGAGTCTAATTACTTGCCTTGATATTTAATTAGGGAATGTTGCAGTACCAGCTGTGCATGTGAAATTATTCCTAGAATTATTTGTTATTGAAATATCATAGGTACTAGATGGAAGGACTTTTCTATCCAAGTTTTCAAAGTGGTCATCAGGCAAAACCATATTTATAATGAACATTTCATCTGTGCAGTGCTTGAGCACTGAACCAGCAGATATTTCCATCAATAGTGTAGTTCAGTCTGGTTGAATACTTTGTTACTTATGCCTCAGACGTGCTAGAAATCACATTAACAGTGCAGGTAGCCAGTTTGGGCTACTAAATTGTGTTAACAACATATTCAAAAGGAAGGTGTTCTTTTTTCTAAACTCCAAATTCTTTTTGACCAGTTTTCTGTGTTACATTGAAGGACAAGACCAGCAGTGCCTCAACAACAAACTTGAAGATCTCCTAAACTTAATAAACTTTCATTGTTTCACTGCTGCACTCAAAAATTAACACCAAATGATTTAAGCTCTAGTTTAAACCCTAACATGGTATTTCAGGTTTTCTTCAGGAAAAGAGAAAGCCTCAAATAATGATCCCAATAAGGTCCTCAGCTAAAAAGTTTTTGTCAGTTTCTTTTACTTTGGAATGAAAAATGCCAAATCACTCCCAGAAAACCCTACAAGTTTAATGTTTTAAAAAACATGAAATCAGCCTAGAGTTGTCTTGTTGCTCATTTTTTGGTCTGGATATCCATGATTAAATATTAAGTCATTGTCATCCTGAAAGTAGAAATTTCTGAAGCAAGTAATTAAACAGACAACAAGCAAAATGTAATTTTAGATGGAAATTAGTGTTTGATTTGTGAAGCAATAAGTCACTGGAATGACAGAGTGAAGCATGCTATATTCTTAATCATTTGGGTTTGCAGCTGGTTTTCATAAATAACAAAAATCACATAAACATTCAAAGTATCATTTATCTCTCAGATAAGTCTGTATCAGTCCTAGTTGCACTGAAGTTGATAGTAATATGCTGATACATCTAAGTTTAGGAAAGGCATTGAATGGGCTTTCCTTAGGAATGTGTAAAGTGCTTTTCTGGAACAAAAAAAAAGTGCTGATCTTACCAGGAAAAAGGGATGCTTAAGAGAAGTCACAGTTAAATTGCCATTCGTTTGAGTACTTACCTCATACAATGCACTTATCCACATAGAATAGAATAGAATCAACTAGGTTGGAAGAGACCTCCAAGATCATCCAGTCCAACCTAGCACCCAGCCCTATCCAGTCAACTAGACCATAGCACTAAGTGCCTCATCCAGTCATATTACCTAAGGAGAAGATAAGTGAAATGTTGCAAATTTTTATGGCACAAAATTGTTCAAAACACTGGACAGTTACATTTGGATTTGAGATCAGCCACAGAATTTAGGAGAGGAATCCAAAAGCACTCTTCTGTCTTCATTTCATCAATTAAGAATATGTATGTGCTTACAGAAACAAAGAAGAATAAGAGAAAGCTCTAAAGAGGAGATATTATTCCCAGTTTCCTTTACTGTTTCAGAGACAGGCATACACTGTGCAAGGCCATACCTGACAGTTTATGGCTGCAGTTTTTGGTCTTTCCAATGTTAAGTTTCATTTCTTGATGATTTTGGTAGTGATGAACAGAAACTGCCTTCAACATCTGTAAAGTAGGGACAGCTTGATTTTACTTAGTATAAATCCTGATGAGTAAGTGCCAGTAAACTGTGAAGCTCAATCAGGGCACAAGGGAAATAAATGAAATGAGCCAAGTATGAATTTGCTGCAAAAGCCTGATTGTCTTTTCCCAGTACACTGTGATATTTTACTTTCAAAAATCTCCAACAACACTTTGGAGGTTCAACTGCAGAGTGTAAAAGAGCTTCAGTGATGGTCTGGCTGTTTTTGTTTGTTTGTTGGGGTTTTTGGGTTTTTTTTGAGTATTTAGACTCATGACCCTGACAATACAAAGTTGCTTATTTGATTTCCTTTTAATAAGCTTGTTTCTTGGTTTCTTTTTTTCTTAAAAGGTTCTACCATTTTTCAGTTGCTTTCTTCTCTGTTCTGTGCTGCATAGAATTCATTAATAAGGACTTTGCTCTTGTGCATTAGCAAGAATTTCTAAAGCAAGCAAACCATAAAATTACTGAATTCAGCTGTGCTTGGTCTCTGTTACTGCCACCATCACACCATGGAGCTTTCCAACATGTGTGATTGCATTGGACATCATCAATCGGTGTCCTGGTGGCACCATTCTCCCCTAGTGTTTAGTTCAATCTCTCTGTGCATTGTGGGCAGCATTGCTGGAGGAAAGTGTTTGTTTTTTTAGGTTGGGTTTTTTCCTCCCTCTGTTCCAGGACTTTTATTAAAACGAGTTTGTGCTAGTTTGAAGCTAGCTGGAATGTTTTGGTGAGAAGAACTAGATTACAGGCTGTGAAAGGAAAACAATGGTGATGTCTACTTCACTCATAGGCTTGCTGAGATGTATAAAACCAAAAAGCAAAACATAGATAATCACTCCACTTGGTACTTCTCTCACTTGGGGGCTGCTGCTGGGGAACTGGCTGAGCTGTGTCTTACTCTCTAACCTCACCCTCCATCTTGGACTAATCAACTTTGCTTCCTAATCCCCTGGCCAAACCTCCATTCTTCCTTGGGACTGGGGTAAGGTTGAGAGGGGTAGGGGGAAGGTGAAGGGGAAGTTGAGAGCCCCTTCTGGGGACTCAGAGTTGTGTTTCTGTATTACCTTTTTTCTTGTCTATTTCTGTATGTAACTGCCTATAGTGTAAAGATCTGCTTGTCTGTTGTGCTAGCTGTAAATATAAGCTTCATTCATATTTCCAGAGCCAGCTGAGTCTAGTCTGGGTGATTTCCAAAGTGGGGTGGGGGGTGGGGACCACCCAAACCACCACATCCTTTTATAAAGGCTAGCTCAGTTGGTAGAGCATGGGACTCTTAATCCCAGGGCTGTGGGTTCGAGCCCCATGTCCCAATGTTGCCCGTGTCACACGCACACTACCCCCCTGCCCTGGCCAGGGGGTTAGGAAGCAAAGTGGATTAATCCAAGATGGAGGGTGAGGTTAGAGAGTAAGACACAGCTCAGCCAGTTCCCCAGCAGCAGCCTCCAAGTGAGAGAAGTGCCAAGTGGAGTGATTATCTATGTTTTGCTTTTTGGTTTTATACATCTCAGCAAGCCTATGAGCGAAGTAGACATCACCATTGTTTTCCTTACACAGCCTGTAATCTAATTCTTCTCACTAAAACATTCTAGCTAGCTTCAAACTAGCACAGAGTTGTATGGAATCTCTTAGTTGTGCAACCTGTAGAGAAGTCTGGAGGCTAGATTTGGTATACGATTTAAAAACTCAAAGCATTTTGTATTTTGATTTTTGGTGTTCTGCTGATATCTTTGCACTTCTGCCTATATCCAAGAAAAACTGTGTTTATAAATGAGGTATGTACTTTGTAGTCTTTCTTGCTCCTTTTAAATCCTGTCTCTTTTAGAAGCATTCTTTCATTAAGGAATTATATTTAAGGAGGAAGAAAAAGCATTTAAAAGCAGACAACTTTATTGGACTTCAGGTTTGCTTTTCTGATGAAACATTTGAAGCAGTAAAACTGAAAAGGAGCTAACAGATTGTGCTACATTTGGAAAGAGCAGCAAACACATTTGTCTTTTCCCTTCTTTTTTTTCTTTTGCATGAAAAATTGCTAGAAAAAGGTGTCTGATTTAAATGTAGCATTGAGAACAGGTCTTGAAAATCAGGAATAAAATGCACTTTTCTGAGAGACTCAGTTGCTACTGAAGGGGGCTCCAGCAAGGCATTGATTTGCCATCAATACTTAAGTCTTAGCCCATGAAATAATTTCATTTTCAATCAGCTCTGCAGCCTTTCTGAGTCATCTTTGTTATTACTGCTTCTGCAAGGTCAGGAATTTAGCTTCTGATTTCATTTGCACTAATACCACACACTATAGTCTCATTAGTTTCAGAAGTTTTACTCCTAGGTGTTCTGCAGGTGTTAATGAGAATCAGAGGAAGTGCTTTAAGAACACATACAGTGTAAGAATGTCTTTGTTTACTCACTCATGGTTATTATCTGCCCATGAATGCAACTTAAACACAGTTCACAGATAACCTCCAATAGTCTTAATGTTTTTCTCTCTCTGCTTTGTGCTTTCGTGGACGAAGTAAAATGCCAAACTCATAGTGCACAAAGTATTTCTCCCAGCATGTTAGGGTGCAAGCAGTGAAACCACATCCTGATCACTGGGACATCTGTGGCATTTCTGCACTAAGCACCAGAGAGAAAGGAACACCATTATGTCTTTCAGTTTGCAGGAAAAGTAGGGTTCAAGGGTGACTCTGCTGGTATTAGTGCAGAAATAGATCTGACTCCTGAGATACCAAGTACTGTGCATTTTTGGAAGAATTCAGCAAAGGGACTTTCTGTGCTCCTTTTACTCACAGAAAGGATAGATTCTTAATAGCTGAAGAAGGTGCACGATCAGAGAGCTTGGAAGTCTTTCTGTTAGGTAAGGTGCTTTTCAATTCCTGTGCTTGACAAATAATTTTATCCTTCATATACTTTCCATCCATTTTATCTCAGTTGCTTGAAATCAAGTAACTACTTTTCATTTCGGTTTGCATAATCTCTTACTGCATGCAGAATTCACAATCACTTTGTTATTTAAGATGTAAAGTCAAAAAATATACTCTATTCCAGAATGAAGTAGTTTTGAATCAGGTTGCAGTCTTACAAATGTTAAAATGGGAGGTGTCTGTCCCCAGTCCAGTCAAAGCAGTTCTGTAAAATCATGAATGGACTTAGACATTGCCATTTTAAAGTTATACTTTTCTAGAGTTGTGTGGAGGGCATCTTTAACAGGAACTTTAAGATAGTCTCAACATGTCAAGAAATATCTATTCCATTGAAGACTTTTTTCCTCTAGAAGTCATAGTTTAGCAAGCATCTGCTCGGGGAAAGGAAGGAAGAGTTGTCACAGGCCTTATGTTACTTTATCTAAAAGACATGTCTCAATTCCTCACAAGAGATTGTTAGATACTAGACAATATGCTGTTTGAACTAAAAGAAGTTTTCTTCTGTATCCTAGATGCAAAGTAAAGATACCTGGCCTTGTGTTATTGCCTTGATCTTCAGCTAGGAGTGGCAAAAGAAGTTTATGTTCTTCAGAAAATGACTCCATGTGGCTGTCATGAGGTTGGCATTACTAGATATTGTTACCCACCTGTGGTGTCGTTCTGAAAGAAAAGTGGAGAAGCTTATCTCGTGCTTTTGTAGTTCGGATTCACACCATCACTTATTTTACAATAGTTTTCTTCCTGACCTGAAGCATGCTTTCAGGTCTTCCTGACCTAGGGCACCTTTACAAGCAGATTTGTTGTGCAGAAAGAAGACATTTGTATCTTTTGTTTTTCTGGTAAGAGTACTTTGTTCTTAGGTCTGCTTTCTGCCACAATTCTGAAAATGTTCTGGGACCTTTACTCTCTTCTAGAACATTGACGTGTTTTAAGACTTATGTGACCTTTCCTTGCAAGATTTCAGATTGGCTCATGTAGGTTTTTTTTTTTCCTCTTGTAAACTAGACCCTATATTGAACAGTGCAATAAACACAACTGTGCTGAATTATGCAAAAGAATTCCTTCGTGCGTGTGATGGTTTGGGTGTTCCCCACCCCCCACACTTTAGAAATCACCCAGACTAGACTCAGCAGCTCTGGAAATTTGAATGAAGCTTATATTTACAGCTGGCACAATTTACAAGCAGATAGTTACAGTAGATACAGTTATAGACAGAAATATACAACGTAAAAATGTAATACAGACACAACTCCCCTCCCAGAAACCTGAGTCCCCAGGAGGGGCTCTCAACCACCCCTCACCTTCCCCCTACTCCTCTCAAACTTACCCCAGTCCCAAGGAAGAATGGTGGCTCAGCCAGGAGGATTAAGAAGGTGAAATCAGCCAAAGCAAATGGAGGGTGAGGTTAGAAAGCAAGATGGAGTTCAGCCAGCAGCCTCAGCTCCCCAGCAGGCAAGGAGAAGAGAACAGCCCAGCACGAAGTGCCCAAGCGAAGTGACCTAATCTTCGTTTTGCCTTTCTTCTTTACACATCTCAGCAAGACTGTGAGCGAAGTAGACCTCACCATTGTTTTCATTTCTCAGCCTATCATCTAGTTCTTCTCACCAAAACATTCTAGCTATCTTCAAACTAGCACAGTGCAGTTTGCATTATATGGGCTCCTATCAATGGAAACTGCCCTCTTGAACCTAAAATGAGATGAGTGCCTTTCATTATCTTCGAAAGAGGAGCTTAGGCTCTTATTTCACATGGAATGCCTACAGTCTTCTTGATGTTTTTATTTTCAGCTTACTCACTTCAGGAGTTAAGTGATTTGTGCAACTAGAAACGATTTTAGTGTTTATCATACCTCTGTATAATTTTAGCACAAGAAGATCCTGGGAGAGAATGGGAATTGTTTAATACATAGTTTGGAAAAACTCTTCTCATTTCCATTGATAGGAATGGAATTGTATCACCTGAAGATGTGATGTGTTGTTCCTGGATTGTACTTGTTTAAAACACGTGGCCAACTTCAGGAAAAAAAACACAGTCTAAACTATTACCCTGTTGCCATAATAATCAAGCAGTTGCAGAGGTGGTAACATCTTTCTTTTCCAAGGTTGAAGCAAAAGCATTTACTAAAAATAATAATAATAATAACAATGTTCCCCAGTCTACTTTAAAGCAAGTTGAAAGGAAACTGCCAGTGTCAGTGATGCCTGAGATTTATATTTTGCATTTGAGGCACTTTTTTGTTATTTCACAAATGACTCTATCAAGGCTATGAATTTATATTTGTATGAATTTATTACTTACTAGAAGTAGACCTGCAACTCACAGACAGAGCATTTTGGAAAGTCTTGGTCAGTAAAATGGTGATTTATGCCCTGGTCAATTATTCTTGCTCGAATGTGTTGAAAGTGTCATTGTCCTGACAGCATCTGCTGTTTCTGCCTTTTGTACAGATGTTTTAGTGTTACTTCAAGTACTGAAAGATCCACACTGCCTGACCATAATGGTCAACACACTGATTGTTTCTGCAATGATTTGGTACTCCTATGGAAGAAGGTTTAAGCTGACCCATACCAGAGTGGCTGAAACTGTTTCCTAGGAAACTGTCTCCAAAGCCATTAAAGATCAAAGAAACTCTTTCTATCCAGCCCAGAAAATGAGTAATGACATAAAGGTGCTTTCAATAGGCTGTTTACAATGTTACAGTACAGAAATTTCTAAAGAGTGAAATACTTGAGTTAAAGGATTTAATTTATTAGCTGAAGCTACTGACAGACATAATACAGATACCCCTCTGTGTGTAGGTGATACTTTACATCTGCTTCTAAAAAGCAAAGTTGGAATATTGTAGGTTCTCTGCCATTCAGCTCCTGCTACCATTTGAGATATCTCTGGGTTGTTTCAACTGCTTTCCTCTGTAAGCTTATGCTGTAGCAGGAGTTTAGCGAGGTGTCTTCTGCTAAGTCTTAAGGAATCTTTAGTCCTATAGCCTTCTGCTTTAACTCAGGAAAAGGTGTACTGAAATTATGGCTTGTTTTTACATGAGTAATGGCATGTGATAGCTGTAGAAGTCTCTAGGTGCAATACTGGAACTGCAGTTCTGCTCTGCTGGAATGTGCAGCTCAGCAATGACTGAGCTGTGTCAAGTTTCCTGGACTTTTCACCACACAGATTCTGGGCACTATTCCAGAAAGCTCAACAGACTCAAAACTTATTCTAAATTCATTTGTTCATGTTGTCTTTACAGAGACCAAATGAGGAAGGGGCTTCTGAGCTTTTCAAGGTTTGTTTCTATGTTAAAGAATTTTCTCATAACTTAAATAACCTACTTTGTCCCAAGTGTGGGATGTTAAGGGTATCTGACTGGAGGATCAGGTATACCTCATGAACTTGAAGAGAATTACACAGAGGGGATGAAAAAAATAGAAGTTATGATTCCAAGGAAAAAAAAAGTACCTGGAACAAATCAACTCCATAGTTTTAAACATGAGGATCATAATCTCCATGCTTAAAATTGAAATTTGGAAAAAGAGACAGATTTGATTTTTAATTTGTTTTTCTGGTAGGTGTCTTGGTTTCAGTATTAGGGAATCCAAATAGTTTGGTTCAGCAATGCATTTTAAAATGGTGCAGCAACACTGGAGTGGTTTGTCAAAAATTTGGTCTGTTTAATCCAGTAAGAGGTTTTTGTTTTTTGTTAGAAAGTATTTAATACTAACCTCCCTCCAAAGCAGGATGTATTCTGTGTTAAATCAGTCTCATTTCATGTATTTACTGAGGAGTTTAGTACAGAAAAGTAATAACATTCCAAGTAAGTTTGGTGAAAGCCCCTTTTTGTGCAGCTATGCTGCTGCAGAAGCATAGCAGAGGAAGAAACTGGATGTTGAAGAACCACAGAAGCAGAAATGCCACTTCAATGTGCTGATCATATACTTAATGTGGTACCTGTAGCGATTGTGTCTCTTAAGTCGGGTCATGGCAGTGACAGATGTCACAGAGCAGGCAGAAACTGCTGCATTGGTACTGTGCTAGTTTGGGGTGTGTGTGTGTGTGTTTTATACTGTTCTTTCATAGGTAGGATCATATTTGGGAAAAAAATGTGAAGTTTGCAGAATTAAGGACTAATAAAATTCTCTGCTGTGGGTTGTAAAATGAACTGTTGTGAACGAATAAGGAGGAGATAGATGTACTGATTCATTACGGCACAACCAGGTCATCAGTTTAATGAAAGCAATCAAAGAGACATTAGAATGAGGCATTTTCAGTGGAGATAGGAAAGTGTTACTACTGCTGTGCAGAACCAAGGTGAGACATCATTGTTGGTTTTGGTCACTTGTGTCATGAAGATATTGTTATATGAAAGAAGACCAGAAGCATCTTTTTCATTTGTATAGTGAATCTAAATAAAGGTTGAGAAAGGATATGTCTATAAAAACATCTCTAGAGGTGACACCAATGAAGGATAATAAGTAATTAAGCTAACAGAAAATGATGGCATAAATAAATCTGTCCATAAATAAACTGGAACCTGGAACTGGAGCAGTGGTGAGATTTCTAGAACACTTTGTTAGATAAAGCAATCCAGAAGGCAAAATGGTTTTCAGATGGGCATATAAGATTAGATCAGAGGAATTCTGTTAGGGTTGTCTGTGATGACAGGTCTTGGGCCCAGAGGCTGGTTCCTGTCCTGTTTTCATTTAGCGTTTTAATGTTGAAGGAGACACAATGAATAAGTGGAAAAACTCTGGACACAGTTCAACATCTTCCAGTGTCTGGCAAACAAGGGATAATTTTATCTGAAGGAGCTTTTTAAAGCTTCTGACAATTCCTTCTTTCTAAGTTGTTTTTTTCATTCAGCAAGAAATGTGACAATATCACACAACTCCAGATGAAAATTAGATTTGAAACTTGCTGTGTCCCATTGATACCAAAACATTCAAATGGATTTAATCTCTAGAGCAGTTTCACAAGGTGTAAGATATATGACTGTATGAGTCTAACCTCAGAGGAGACTCAGTTGAAAGTATGAAAACATGTCATCAGACTAGTTTTGCAGTAAGGAAAACAAAGAAAGATTTAGAGCTAAGCACTTCAGAAACTTTTAGTTGAATTGTTTGTGTACTGCATGGGCATAACAAGCTGACACTTTGGGTTATGTTTTGTCATAACTTCAGCTGCTTGAAGAGTAGATCAATGGACATTTCCACATAAGTGCTGCAATAATTAAAAAGCATCTCTGGGGTTTTTTTTTTGGCTGTTGACTAACAACAGAGAGCAAAAGGTACAGAGCTGGTGCTAGCTGTGGTAAGCTGTCCTTCAACCTGATATTACTTAGTCTTTTTTGGTGTTTTTTTTTTTAATGGGCTTCTCCATGTTGCTTCTCTTCTAGCATAACCCTATCATGGTGTCCCTCAAGGGTCAGTGCTAGGCCCCATCCTCTTTAACATCTTCATAGATGATCTGGACATGGGCATTGAGTCAGTCATCAGCAAGTTTGCAGATGACACCAAGCTGGGGGCTGATGTGGCTCGGTTGGAGGGCAGAAGGGCTCTGCAGCGGGACCTTGACCACCTGGACAGATGGGCAGAGTCCAATGGGATGGCGTTCAATGGCTCCAAGTGCAGGGTGCTGCACTTTGGCCACAACAACCCCATGCAGAGATACAGGCTGGGGTCGGAGTGGCTGGAGAGCAGCCAGACAGAGAGGGATCTGGGGGTGCTGATTGATACCCGCCTGAACATGAGCCAGCAGTGTGCCCAGGTGGCCAAGAGAGCCAATGGCATCCTGGCCTGCATCAGGAATGGTGTGGCCAGCAGGAGCAGGGAGGTCATTCTGCCCCTGTACTCTGCACTGGTTAGACCACACCTTGAGTACTGTGTTCAGTTCTGGGCCCCCCAGTTTAGAAGGGACATTGAGATGCTTGAGCGTGTCCAGAGAAGGGCGACGAGGCTGGTGAGAGGCCTCGAGCACAGCCCTACGAGGAGAGGCTGAGGGAGCTGGGATTGTTTAGCCTGGAGAAGAGGAGGCTCAGGGGAGACCTTATTGCTGTCTACAACTACCTGAGGGGTGGTTGTGGCCAGGGGGAGGTTGCTCTCTTCTCTCAGGTGGCCAGCGCCAGAACGAGAGGACACAGCCTCAGGCTGCGCCAGGGGAAGTTTAGGCTCGAGGTGAGGAGAAAGTTCTTCACTGAGAGAGTCATTGGCTACTGGAATGGGCTGCCCAGGGAGGTGGTGGAGTCGCCGTCCCTGGAGCTGTTCAAGGCAAGATTGGACATGGCACTTGGTGCCATGGTCTAGCCTTGAGCTCTGTGGTAAAGGGTTAGACTTGATGATCTGTGAGGTCTCTTCCAACCCTGATGATACTGTGAGACTGTGATTTTTGTCTTCATTTAGTTTTTGTTTTCAATCCCTGCCAAGTCAAAGACCAGACCTATTTACAGAAGATTATTGATAGACCAGAAAATTACACAGACATCTCTTTTTGGCAGGAGCTATATGTTATTCATAATAAATTGAATTTCTGCACCTCATTACTCTACGAGGCAGTGGGTAGATTGTTTCACTTTTCTCTCTCAGAAATGTCAAACCAACGAAACAGAAGGGATACCTTCCCAGGGGGGAAGCACATGTGCCTGTTTGTACATGCCTGTGTGCACATTTCTGGAGTAAGCCTCTTGCCAGTATGTGAGCAAAGTGCTCCTACATCACCAGGGTAGTCATTTTTGTCCATGAGCACAAATTAATCTACAAAGTGGAAACCTGCCCCATGAATAACTAAGTAGTGGGAAAAGCACAATGGCAAATTGTTTCTTCCACAGTCTGTTGTTACTTGGTTAATTTGGATGAGTTGTACCCTGAAAGCCTTTCTTATGTATCTCTGTGCTTCAGGATTTGTTAGTCCTTGAAAACATTAACAAAGAAGTGAATATTTAGACATATGTGGAGCTTGTTGGACCATTACCTGAATAAAGGTTAAAAAAATCTGTGGTTATTTCTGTCTGCCTTTCAAAAAGTATTGTAAGTGATGACTCAGTAGAGACCAGGGTGTCAGTTGTGAAGATTGGGCTATCCACTGAAGCCTGCAGTACAAAGCTATATAGAGTGGTTGATTGGGCTGTTTTCAATGGAATTTAGGATAACCAAATTCTACTGACTTTCTGTTACAGTAAGCTGTTTGGTTCCCTTATGCCATTTTGAAAATGGAATGTAACATATGAACTATTGATGACTAGAATGCTGATCCTCATGCTGGGAAAAACTAGAAGATGGAATGATTAAACAACTGGGAAGATATTGAACTTGCCATGTCTTTATAGTCCCCTGGGGTAGCAATTATTTTCTGACCTTGAAAAAGTACGAACAAATGTCCAGAATAAAAATGGAGTTTCAGGGTGGTGTTGGCAGGAAATAGGAAGTCACATGCAAGGCTCTTGGACTCAGAGTGTCAAAACATTTTGTGTCTTATGGCTGGATGCAAAGGTCACATGAGTTTTTAAGAATGGAGCAGTATCTCTCCAGTCTCTGTCTAGACTTAGTAGTTGCTTGTTAACAATAAGGATACCTAATCTTAGTTTGTGTAAGGTAGTATAAAATGCATGTAAACATGATTTCCTGTCATATGCCATTCTGGTAAAAAGAAAGAGAAAAGGAATACCTGCTTTTTTACTTGCACCAAAAGTCAGTGAGAAGTCAGGAATGATATGTTGAACTGCGTTTCTATAGCTGTACTACTATCTTTAAGAAAATAAAGGAAAATAAGGACATAGGAGAATTCCTCCTGGATAAGTTCACCTGTGCTGCTATTCCATCTCTGGCAGTGGCAGAAGGAGGTGCTGTTTAAGGACATCCCATAAACTGGGCCATTTTCTGTCTTCTGTTTTCCCAGTACTGCCCTAGTACCCAAAACTGTGGTAAAGAGGGGTACATCCTTTTGTCATCCTTTCAGTCTCTTTATAAGTTTATTGACTGTTAATTTGCAAAATCCCTCTCTGAAGAGATCATAACACCTAGGAGAGAGTCCTAGAAGTTCTTTACCAACTTTTCAGTTACCTTCTCAATGTACTTTCTTTGCGACCTGCTTTAAGCTGTTCTCCTGTTAGTTCTTGTATTTCAGGATTTAGTGACTTCTTCAGTCACTTTATGACTTTGATCATCTCACTCCTTGGCCTCCTCTCCAAACTCAGAAGTCTAGACTACTTGAATCTCCTCATAAGACCTTCTGTCATTTAAGTTACTTTTCCTTGGACTTTCTCTAAACCCACAAAAGGGTAAAACTTAAAAAGAGAACCAGAGAAAGAATTTCATGAGTGGCTACTTATGAATTGTTCATGCAGTAGTTCCTAAGCACCATTTGTTCAGATCAAATGGCAAATACTTCATGTAGGTGTTTCAAAAAATTGTTGAAAATTACTGAGATCTCTTTTTGTAATATTTACTTGTAGCCCTTTAAATTTCATCTGAATGTTTCTGCTTAGCCAGCACAGGTTTTTCACAGTCTTTTTGAGAGATGTTTGAATTTACATGTAACCATTCTGATCCTGACTTTGAAAAGTGTGTCCTGCCATCGTGCTTGATTTGGCTTCCCATCATGTATGGTATTTCAAATCAATATTAAAAAGTGACTCTTGTGACATCAGATGGAAGCCTCCAGTTGTTTCCTGTTTAATTTTCTCCTCCCCTGTGGTGCATATACTGTATTAACTAATTAAATAGAAGCATTTGACTGTAAATGGCTATGTGATGGATACTTTTGATGTCAATGCTGGGAGTCATTAGCAAAGGTGGGGCTTTTTCCTGGTGTTAAATGCAAATTTGCATAATATTTTTTATGTTGAAAAAGTATGACTTGTAATTAATCTTCACTGCAGTTAAGAAGTTATGATGATACCCCAAGCAGTGTTAAGAGAAAGAATGCAAGCAAAAGTACAGAGGATCATGAAAACTGCTGAAAAAAGATGCATGGTGATGTATTGACGTAGAGTTAATAGAGGTAAGGGGAACTATAAAGAAAAGATTGAAAAGTGAAAGTATCTTCTGGACTTCTGTATGCTTCCTTCTGGGAAAAGAAGGCAATGGTATCTCTTGTTAGAATAGAATCAACCTTTAGAATAGAATAGAATCAACCAACCAGGTTGGAAGAGATGTCTAAGATCAGCCAGTCTAAGCTATCACTCAGCCCTATCCAGTCAACTAGACCATGGCACTAAGTGCCTCATCCAGGCTTTTCCTGAACAACTCCAGGGATGGTGACTCCACCACCTCCGTGGGCAGCCCATTCCAATGCCAATCACTCTGTCTGGGAAGAACTTCCTCCTAACATGCAGCCTATACCTCCCCTGGCACAACTTGAGGCTGTGTCCCCTTGTTCTGTTGCTGGTTGCCTGGGAGAAGAGACCAACTCCCACCTGGCTACAGCCTCCCTTCATGGAGTTGTAGACAGCAATGAGGTCCCCCCTGAGCCTCCTCTTCTCCAGGCTAAACACCCCCAGCTCCTTCAGCCTCTCCTCCTAGAGTTTGTGTTCCAGACCTTTTACCAGGCTTGTTGCCCTTCTCTGGACACGTTCCAGCACCTCAACATCTATCTTGAATTGAGAGCCCAGAACTGGACACAGGACTCAAGGTGTGGCCTGACCAGTGTTGAGTACAGGGGCAGAGTAACCTCCCTCGTCCTACTGGCCACACTGTTCCTGATCCAGGCCAGGATGCTATTGGCTCTCTTGGCCACCTGGGCACACTGATGGCTCATTTTCAGCCTACTATCCACCAGTGACTTTCCAGCCACTCTGTCCCCAGAGTGTTCAGAGAAACAGGTATTTTCAGAAGGCAGTTGGATCAGAACTGCATTTGTTGACACAGACAAGTAACTGATTTTGGAACAGATTAGACAGAAAAAGCAGTGTGGAGACAACATCTGAGAGCAAGGCTTCAAAGTATATGTATGGAATACGAAGAAGCCTTTTTTCTCAGTAAAGCTAGGGGGCTGCTGGAAAGCAGCCAGGAGGAAAGGGACCTGGGGGTCCTGGTGGATAGTAGGCTGAAAATGAGCCATCAGTGTGCCCAGGTGGCCAAGAGAGCCAATGGCATCCTGGCCTGTATCCGGAACAGTGTGGCCAGTAGAACGAGGGAGATTATTCTTCCCCTGTACTCAACACTGGTCAGGCCACACCTTGAGTCCTGTGTCCAGTTCTNCTTAGTGCCATGGTCTAGTTGACTGGATAGGGCTGGGTTGGACTGGGTGATTTTGGAGGTCTCTTCCAACCTGGTTGATTCTATGTTTCTGATAGTTACATTGTGAGCCACCTATATAAATTTCAGTTACGTATAAATGTATTGAAACTATAATTCCGTCTTGTGAAAATGGGAACTGTAGGACACTAAGTGATATTCAGCTGAACTTTAGCAGTCTCATGCCAGGAGATTTAAGAATGGATAATGGCTGTGAAGTCCCCACATGTAGTGAACGTTTCAAAAGACTGATGTCAGACAGTGTTAATTGGGTGAGTGCCTGAGACATTTATCTATGGAGAAAAAAAGAAGAGGGGAAAAAAAAGTGTTGCTAGTAATCTCATGTGGTAGTAGTCTCATACAGTCCTGAATTTCTAATAATTTCAAGTCTTTGACCCTTAAAGCCTGAGTTTGCATTGCCCAGCCTATAGTGCATACTGTGAAGTCCTTTGTTATGGAATAGAATCACAGAATGTGCTGGATTGAAAGAGACCTTTAAAGGTCATCTAGTCCAACTCCCCTGCAGTGGTGAGCAGGGACATGCTCATTGCTGCTGCTTTCAGGAGGATTCAGGGTGTGTTTCAGTCACAGGTACAAAGGGTTGAGACTATCAAAATGCTAACAACTTTCTCAAGCTTCAAATCTCGTACTGAAAAGTTGTTTCTTTTAAAGGTCTTACACGAACTGTTCACTATCTCCTTAACAGTAAATACTATTTCAAACAATCCCAGTCAAACATCCTTTTCACTTTATTACTGCATAGTTTGAAATATGCAATCTGCTACTTTAGTGAAGAATAAAGATATAAGTGCACAGAGTCTCCATGTGTGCACGTATCTTTGTGCTGAACAGCAAAAAAACTCAGATGATTTCTTTGTTTGAATAAAGGAAGAGCAACAACAGCTCAGTTATCAGAAGAGGCTGAGTGATGGCTTTATTTGAATTCTACTCTATTATTTCATCTCCATGAATGACTAATTATGATTCATCTTTCCAAATACCAGTTATTTCATAAATCCTGCCAGGGAGCACAGCAGTGGAACTGAAGAGCTGCCATGGAGCTCTGCCAGTAAAGTCACTGATGCAGTTACAATATATCCCCGTGTAATTTAATCCGCTTGTTGCAGGTGTGGAAGGCACACATTCCAGTAGTCTCACATTCAAAATCCTTTTATTAAGGCTGCTACTCCTTTTCTCTTGCATATATTTAGAGCTCTAGCGAGGTATGCAGAGGATTTAATTGGACTCTTCATGATGTGTAGTACATCACCTTTCCTCTTCAGAAACCTTAAGTTTTCATGACACAAGATGCTTATTCTACTTAGTCATTATGATAATAGGGTTTTGAAGTTCTGGAATCTCCTAATGCTCCATATTAGCTTTTAATAATTTTCTTTCCATACTGGCTGTTGTGAGTTCTACCTGTTACAGAAAACGATTCCTTGGCTTGTCTTTACAAATCACACTGTGGGCAACCTCCACTATTTGCTTCCCTTCCACCCCCCTACCCCCCCCACCTCCAGCATAAAGGGCAGTTTTGGTTAATAGCACAGTTAATTGATCAGTTAATTCTGCTTATGCTCTGCAGGAGAGGTAATTTTGTAACTTTGACAATACATTCCTGAGGAAGTGCTATTAAGTGTTATCTTTGAACTGTAACAAGGCAACAGGAGTGATAATATTAATCAAATTGCATTTTACTTTCTTAAGAGAGGCCAGCATTTCACTCTCTTAAGGCTGTGTAAAAGCAAAAAGGAAGAATGCTTTTGGTTTCACAGGAGGCACATCCTAGTGCAAAGCTGTCAAGGCATGTCTACTGTTCCAGCAACTGAAACTTGCTAAAGAAAGTTTTACTTTGATCTCTTAAGACTTTGAAAATATATGAATAAGTGATCCTACCTTTCCTTTTATATAGCCTCTGCCATAAAAACTACTTCTGTGTAGTATGTGGAGGGAAAAGCACTTATGTATTCCTAGCAGTGTCCTGAAAGAAACGGAAATGTCAGTGTTCCCCAGGATTAGGCGAAGATCTCATTTTATCTCGAGACCTGACATGCTGCACCCTGCTATTGCTGCAGTGTCATAGCATTTTAGTATGAAAAATGTCAGAAATAAAAAAGCAGAGAGGCTGCCTTATTAAAGAAGAAAAGTTATGTTAAGATAATGAATGTTATAAGAAAGAAACCTTCATGGCATTGTAATGCCATGGAAATTGAACAGGAAGTAGTCAAACTATCAGTTCATAATCAAGCCACGATCTCATTGGACCAGGCAGTGCTCACATGGAAAAATACAGAAATAAGAGAGCTGGGAAAGAATACCTTGTGTTTCTCACCTAAAAGCTTTTGATTAAAAACCTAAATTATTTGATGTGAACAGGGTTGATCAGCAGTCATCTCAAAGAAATGAGGCTTAATCCACTGAAAATTACAGCAAGATTCACTTTCTATTCAGTAGATTGAAAATCTGGCCCAAGAGGAGGTAATGGTTGACTGTTCAAACCCTGATGTTTTAGCTGTGTAAGGCTGAACATTTGTCCTTGATTTCCCCCTATCAGACACAATATATGCTGCTGCCTGCAAAGTGTGGTGGTAACATCCAAATATTGCCTTTATTTAATGATGAAGAGTGAGGCTACAAAAAGAACAGTTTGTGAACACAGAAGACAATTTGTCAAGCAACCACATTTTTATCAACCTAGAGCTCTCATTGTCATTTTGAGTAACCTGGGTTTCTGCAGGAATGTACTGTGGTACTTTGCAACAATTGCAGATGGTGTTGTCAGGACTCACTTAGTGAGGTTTAGTGGAACTGTACCTTTCTCTTAGCTTTGAGCTGCTCATGGTATTTGTTGGATGTGTCGCCTGGTATTTCTCCTCCCCAGAGGGTAATTCCCACTATGGAGTAAGTGATGCCCATGACAAGAAGTGGAAAGCAGTAGACCAGCACTATCACAATGACATGATACCTGCAATGAAAAAAGGTTGAGCTGACGAGTGCTTTCAGAGGAGCTCTGCCTTCTGGCTGCAAGAAGTCAAGAGTGCTGCTGTGGCACAAAGTGTGTTTTATGCTGAGTGGCTAGGCCTCTGTGTTTTCACTTTCTTCAGCTGCATTCAAATTTATTTAGGTTATAATGCCAATACTCTATGGGGTTTCTAGTTCTGAACTTGCACTAGTACAGATTGAGTGGCTTTAAATTGTCATGACCAGTGACTGCAGAATAAGGAATGGGGCCGTTCAGCGTGGAGAAAAGAAGGCTCCAATGCAATCTTATAGCAGCCTTCCAATACCTAAAAAGGGCCTGTAAGAATGCTGGGCATGGATGTTTTACAAGGGCTTGTAGTGATTGGATAAGGAGGAATGGATTAAAGCTTGAGGAGGGCAGATTTAGACTGGAGATTGGCAAGAAGTTCTTTACAGCGAGAGTGGTGAAACACTGGAACAGGTTGCCTAGGGAGGGCATGGGTGCTCCTTCCATGGAAGTGTCCAAGGCCAGGTTGGATGAGGCCGGGAGCAACCTGGGCTAGTGGAAGGTGTCCCTGCCCATGGCAGGGGGAGTTTGGAACCAGAGAATCTGTAAGATCCTTTCCAACCCTAACCATTCTATGACTCTACAAATGCCTTCTCCCCCCGAGATTAATTACTGCACAGCCAAGTATCTTAAGAGCAAAACAGTGATTTTGAGTTTTAGTCTGGATGATAAATAAAAGAGGAAAATCAAGTATTCAGATGGGAAGTCCCCAATAAATGTCCTGTGTTACCCAAAGTACTTCATAAGGTAGATCTGTTGACCGTGTGCAACACAGGCATTGCTGCTGGTGTAAGCACTGAGGGGAAAAAAGATAACTTCTGTCTCCTGTCAACCAGTGGTTACATGACATCTTCAGATAAAATCCTGGTGAAGGATCAGTGAAGAATCCCCAACCATCCCTTAGAATGACCTTCCTGCCCTAAAGAAGAAGATCTACATGTGGCTTCTAAAGTGACAAAAATAATCAGGGCCTCACACCTGCCTGGAAGAGCAGAATATCAGATCTGATACTGGATGGTTAACTAGGCTTTTAGCCTTGGACATAATATTCACCTTAAATGTCAATGAAGACATGGAAGGGCAAATAATGTTTTTGTGGCTAGGTAACCACTTATTCCTAATTGTGGCTGGGGTTAAATAGGACACATTCAATGTAATCGAGTACTATTTTACACTTCTAGAAACTGTCACCAATTACAGGTTTTACAGTTTTCTTATTTAAACTGATATCTGATAACAGTAGTTGTAACAGTGTAACAGAATAAAGGGGAAAATCCAACCCTCTGATGAAGAGACCCAGAGCTAAAAATCTGGTCAGAAAAAGGAGGTGCTTGTCTTTATGGTTAAGATGAAAGGGAAACTTGCTTTTGATGGCACATTCTGTAGCCCTTTCTGACCATCTCTGTCTATGGGAGTATCCACCTTAAGTGACACTGTGATGGTAAACACACAGCATGGGATGGAGAACTCTCATAGATGTAGAAGAGAATAAATGTGTTCCACTTATCACTTAAGTTGCAGTTTTCCTAGCTTTGAAAACCCCTTCTCAGTGATCAATGCTCTTACACTGCATGAAACTCTGCAGCTCTCACCAAGCCCATTGCAAGAGTAAACATCACAATGCACAGGTTTAAAAGAACAAAATCTTACGTGAAATGCTGCTTTGGACCACCTGGCCACGCTACATAGCAAAGAGTTCTCCCAGGCATCACCTTGGTGATGGAGTATAGGCACTGAGGAAAGGCCAACAGGAAAGCCAAAATCCAGATGCTTCCGATGACCACCTTGGTAGCCGTCGCAGATAGCCTAGGTTTCAAGGGATCAATAATGGCCATATACCTGTGAAAGAAACAAAAAATCTCTGTGTAAGAATCAATTTAAGCTTAGTCTTGGAAGAAGTATAAAAGCAGAGATATTTGTCTTCTTGGAGTTCTGAAGGCATTGTGCGTTTGGGTGGTCTAAACTCCATGAAGGCAGTGCTGGAAGAAAAGAAGTGTTCATTCCATATTGTAAAGCTGTGGGACACCTACTTAACTGTGTGTATACCAGCAGAGCAACTGTTTCTCAAGGAGTTAGTTAATCCTCTTTCTGCATAACCTCATTCGAAGGCAACAAGGCAGCCAGATCCTTTGTTGCTCTGTGACATAATACTGGGTTTATCTCTAATTAAAAACAGCCAAGCTGTCAGAATTATTTGACATCTCTCCAAAAGCTCCAGGAACCTGACATGTCTGCATGTATTTATTCCAGTAGACAAGGGCTGACTTTGGGTGGTCTGCCAAAGAACTGCAGACTGCAAGCAGTTCATACAGAGATTGAGAGAGGAGCCATCTGAGCATTGCCTCGGGCAATGTAGAAGTGATAAAAGCACTGAGAGAAATAGCTGCATAAAGCACGAACGGTTTGCCCAGGGAGGTTGTGGATGCCTCCTCCCTGGAGGTGTTTAAGGCCAGGCTGGATGAGGCCTTGAGCAGCCTGCTCTAGTGGGAGGTGTCCCTGCCTATGGCAGGGGGTTGGAGCCGCATGATCCTTGACATCCCTTCCAACCTAAACCATTCTATGATCTCATTTGCTTTCTTAATTCCTGGGCTCTCAGGTAGGATGGCATTCTACTTGCTGTCCTGTACATGCATGCTGATAACTTTACAAGAACAGGTAAAAAAAAAAGATTTAAAAGTTTGCTCTAAGTAGTTAAAATTTAAACTCTTGGGAAAAGAGAAGGACAGGAAGGCATCAAGACAAGTAGAAAAAGAAAACCAAGTATTATTTTCTGTATTTTGAGCTCTGTTATAGCTGTATGGAACAATGAAGGTAGAAATTTTGTCTCTTATATACTCTGTACTACACATTTCATGTGTTTCTCACATTTGTTTTTAGCATAACTACAGCTTTGCTTTCTGGGCTAAACACTGAATTGCTGTATTTTCCACCAAATTCTCTAATCCATATTACTTTGTTTCATTTATCAGTGACCAAATTATGACTCTCAAAATCAGCAATTGTTTAAATTATTTAGGAACACTGCTCAAAATTCTTCCACTGTTAAGGGAAATGCTGATGACTATCATTCAGAATCACATTTAAATAAGTTGTTATACTTGGATAAACCCAAAGAGAAACTGGTTGTGTGCATGTGCACTTGCACCCGGGAGGGCCAACCAGATCCTTGGCTGCATCAGGAGATGTGTGGCCAGCAGGTCAAGAGAGGTGATTCTTCCCCTCTGCTCTGGTGAGACCCCACCTGGAGTACTGCACCCAGTTCTGGAGCCCTCATTACAAGAGGGATGTGGACATGCTGGAGCATGTCCAGAGAAGGGCCATGAGGATGATCAGAGGGCTGGAGCAGCTCTCCTATGAGGACAGACTGAAAGAGTTGGGGCTGTTCAGTCTGGAGAAGAAGAGGCTCCCAGGTGACCTTCTTGTGGCCTTCCAGTATCTGAAGGGGGGCTACAAAAAAGCTGGGGAGGGACTTTTTAGGCTATCATTTAGTGACAGGACTAGGGGGGTGGAGCAAAGCTGGAGGTGGGGAGATTCAGACTGGAGATGAGGAGTAATTTCTTCAGCATGAGAGTGGTGAGAGTCTGGAATGAGTTGCCCAGGGAGGTGGTTGAGGCCCCATCCCTGGAAGTGGGGATGGGGCCAGGCTGGATGAGGCTGTGGGCAGCCTGATGTAGGGTAGGGTGTCCCTGCCCATGACAGGGGAGTTGGAACTAGGTAATCCTTGCTGTCTCTTCTAACCCTGACTGATTCTATGATTCTATATTGTGTTACTAATGTAGCATACTTCATAGCTAACTATATGTTTTTAATGGGACACCATGGTGCTTTCCAAAACAATACAAGGGAAGGTTTTCTTTGTATTAATATTTTGCTTCAGATCCAAAGAGTTTCCAGAGTATATTAAAAAAAAAACAAACAAACATCTTTTTATTCATGATAGAAACAATAATGTTTGTGAGCTGAGGAGTATACTGTGTAACTGAGGAGTTAAAAGATCAGCAATTTCAGTCTAGGTGTTTCTATGGAAGTATTTGTGTGCCTATATCTTTTCTGAAGTCACTGGTAGCAGTGACAAGCTACATTGTGTTTTCCAAACAGTTGCTTTTCTGAAATTGGAATAGGACTAATTTAGAAGCTCTTCAGGAGTAACCAGGGCAAGTCAAAATGAAGCTAACAAAATAAAACCAGTATTTTCTGTGTTTCCTTGTGTTTTGTTTGAGTTTGCTTTATTTGGATTTGTTTGTTTGGTTTTGAGGTTTATTTTGTGTGCCTTTTTTTTGTTTAAATTTTCATATTATATGAAAAGAGCTGAAGCAGATAGGAAACTGGGTTGAATGTGAATGCCAGCTTGAATGTTTGGCTAATGAGTTTTCCAGATTTCTAGGAGAATGTCCAGATCACTTTAAAGAGTTTGTAGCCAGCCACAGGGATCAGTAGTAATTCTGGAAGAAGCAAACTTCTTGCTAAAGAAAGTTATGACCTATTTATTTCCACTCTCTTTCACAGTATGCATGTCCAGTTATCTGATCATCTTTGGCCAGATTATTGAAGTCTGTCACTGATCTCCTAAGAGTCCTCCTCTTTCCATTGTAAGGCTGCAGTCTTCATGCCTCATAATTGCCTCTGGCCAAGTCTGTTTCATCTGTTAAATACAGTTAGAAAATCAAACCACGCCAATGCCAGCCTCTGTGTGTGTAAAGAGAAACATTTCCAGAGCTTTCAGTGTTGCTTCTCTCCCTGTGTTATTTTATGCTTACTAAAGGAATTGCACTAAGTAAATGATGTACGATGGCTCTTCATCTATGCTATGTCTGCATTTCTACCTCATATAAAGATGATTTGGGATAGATTCAGAGATTATTCTGTGTATGGAAAATTATGTAGGCAATAATAGGCATCGTAGGGCAAGATATGGGAAGGAAAATCAGTTTGTTTCACCAGGCTTAGTAGATGTGTGCTGTTGTTAGACTCTAGGTGTTGCTGTGGGGCTTAGAAATTATGGAAAGCAGCTTGCTTTATACTCAGAGAATTAATTATACCTAAGCAAGCATAGATGAGTAGATCCTGTTGCAAAGGGACACTAATATGCAATTATTGTTATCCTTCTTGTCTCTGTTTGCCCTTTAGACATTCATAGATTAAAAAAGTTTCAAAGACATTAATAATGTTTGCTTTTTGTATTCTCATCTTCTGCCTTGGCTTTAGATCATGTGCACCCTTCTTACAGCATCAAAGACTCATTAAGGTTGAAAAAGACCTTTAAGATCATCAAGTTCAACTATCACCCCAACACCACCATGGTCACTAAAATGTGACCCAAAATTCCATATCTGCAAGTTTTTTTGAACACCTTCAGGGATGGTGACTTCATCACCTACTCAAGCAGCCCTTTCCAGTGCCAGACCACTCTTTTAGTAAAGATTTTTTTTTCTAATACCTAAACTTCTCCTTCTGCAATTTGAGGCCATTTCTTCTTGTCCTATTGCTTCTTACATGGGAGAAGAGACTGACCCCCCTCTCACTACAGTCTTGTTATAGAGAACAAAGAGGTCTCATCTCAGCCTCCTCATCTCCAGACTAAGCAACTTGTTTCCTCAGCTGTCTCTAAAGAATCTAGACCCTTCACCAACTTCATTGCCCTCCTCTGGACATGCTCCAGCAACTTATACTGTTGGCTTTGTGCTTCCAAACCCGGGAAGAATTTGAATTGCAATCAAATTCCGCCACTGATTTGAATCAATCTTTTTGTTGGTTGCATAAGTTCTGTTCTGCTGCAATTAGAAGAACAGCACACATGTAAAATGAAGGATAGTGTGACATATCCTAATTGTACATGGCTATGTTCTAGACAGACTTGGCCAAAATATCTAGATACAGACATCAGCTACAAGCCAGTAGTACTAATATTCATAAGCCAACACTCCAAAGAATTTGTGTAAGTAGTTCTCTTCATTCATGTTTACTTGCTATACCAAAGAAGTTTCATAGACTCATAGAATGGTTTAGGTTGGAAGGGACCTCAAGGATCATCCAGCTCCAACCCCCTGCCATAGGCAGGGACACCTCCCACTAGAGCAGCTTGCTCAAGGCCTCATCCAGCCTGGCCTTAAACGCCTCCAGGGAGGAGGCATCCACAACTTGCCTGGGCAACCTGTTCCAGT
>WAAF01006103.1:370536-413945 GCA_013400475.1 Tricholaema leucomelas
GTGACTCCACCACCTCCCTGGGCAGCCCATTGCAGTGGCAAATCACTCTCTCTGGCAAGAACTTCCTCCTAACATGCAGCCTGTACTTCCCCTGGCACAACTTGAGGCTGTGTCCCCTTGTCCTGTTGCTGGTTGTCTGGGAGAAGAGACCAACCCCCACCTGGCTACAGCCTCCCTTCAGGTAGTTGTAGACAGCAATGAGGTCTGCCCTGAGCCTCCTCTTCTCCAGGCTGCACACCCCCGGCTCCCTCAGCCTCTCATCATAGGGTTTATGTTCCAGGCCCTTCACCAGCCTCGTTGCCCTTCTCTGGACATGTTCCAGCACCTCAACATCTCTCTTGAATTGAGGAGCCCAGAACTGGACACAGTACTCAAGGTGTGGCCTGACCAGTGTTGAGTACAGGGGCAGAATAACCTCCCTCATCCAATAACCTCCCTCGTCCTACCTGTAGCAGGTGATAACCCATAAACAAGTTATAATTTTCACATGCTTGTGGAATTCTTAAGGCATTTCCTCCTAGCCCAGAATAATGTCTTTCAATTGCTAGTTTTCTTCAGATTGTACACTGATATTATTTTGTCTGCTATTGTCATATTTGTATTACATTCACATTATTCTTATTCTCAGTTTTATTACTCTTGTTCTCAATAGGTATCAGCAGTAATTCTGTTTCATTTCCCTGCCTGGCGACTACCCTTGAAAGATGTGGATTGCTTGTGTGAAATGACTCATATAGCTCTTCTGATGGCAATTCTAATTATTGGCTGTCTTGAGCAAGGTAAGTCAAAGGACAAGGATCAGATAAAAAGCAGGCTACTTGCCTTTTTTGTTGAAATTTGAGTGCTAAACAAACAGCCTACCTTTTGCATAAGATAGATTACAAAAATGTAGCAGGCAGTCATTCTAACAAACAAGATGAGGAGGGGAGGGAGGAGGTGGAGTAGCCTCAATAATGCCTTTGTGCAAGAAGGACTTAGCTGACCAGGGAGTATTGACAGCTCTCTTCTACTGAGTTTTTATAACAAATCTAATTTATTCTAATTTGCCAGTACACTAACAATTAGAATGAAGTATCTAACTTGTTCCTTAAGTGACTTAGCAACAAAATTGCTTAATTAACACAGTGAGATATTGCTTTATAGCTGCAATTGTTACACTCACTCAAATTCATCATATAAGCTTGGCAGCATTTTCCTAGAGAAGCCATCATTACCATAATTAAGGATATAGTGGAAAATGTGGAATGGCTCTCAGTTGCAGGTTGAAAAAAAACACCTCAGTAGCTGCACTGCATCTGGATGTTAATCTCTGTAGCCTAAAGAAGGCCAGAAGAGACTTGAGTAATTCCTGCACTATTAGCTATCATTTGCAAAGGAGGCTTAGCCACTCCTGCCTTCATTTGTATCTGTTGGAAATGTTATTTTGCCATTACTGGTACCTAATGTGGTAAGTGGTTTGTCTGTCTCTATAGCCTCAATCTGAAGGAGTTAGTTTTTCAGTTGGCCCTTGCTTTTGGTCTCTATCCTCTTTGCAAGGATGCTTACATAAGAAAAGAAAGCTCCCACTAGCATAGGCTGGGTGTTCAAGGCTCAAGAGAACTGGCCATTGGAATGGGCTGCCCAGGGAGGTTGTGTAGTTGCAATCCCAGGAAATGTTTATGAAAAGACTGAATGTGGTGCTTAGTGCCATGATTTAGTTGATTAGATAATGTTGGCAATAGGTTGGACTTCATGATCTTGAAGGTCTTTTCCAACCCGATTGATTCAGTGAGAAAATTAGTGAGGTGGGGAGGCTGAGCATGGGATAATGTGTGTGTATGCTGCAGGATATTGCCTTTTATGTTCCAGTTATCTTTGGCTGACAACTGGTGTCTTTCAAGGTGCAGGTCTGTCATTCAGGCTGATTGGTTTCCTTATTCTGTTTGTTATCTTTACATGCCTTTTGGACAACAATGTGCCAATTACAAGGGGGAGCAGCAGAGGTGCTGTCTGAATGGTGTTGAACATGGTGTAGAAAATAGAGGATTGTGTCAATAGGCCAGGAATGAAAGCGAAAATGATGAAATGGGGAATCTGGAGCAAAAGCAAAATAACTGAGACTGGGAAACTGCTGAGTGCAAAAACAGGAATAGAAGTGAAACAACAGTAATGAGAAACTAATAGGAGGAAAAGCAAAGAAAGCCGAATTGGTAGGATAACAGCAGAGGAACTGTGTTGAGAGGGAAGAATAAGAAAGGAAACTGGGGTGATGTAAAGGCCAGGTAGGCAGAAGTGATAGAAAAGCACAATGTTATGGTCGTAGGGCTCTGTGGTGGCAAGCCCCTTTGCCTCTGCAGATGTGTGGGAGTGAATTCTCAAAGAGTTGTTCTGTCTGTTATCAGTCAGCCATAAGCAGTGTGCCAGAGAAACACACAGACTTTTCTGATGCTCTGCTGTCATGTCTCTTAATGATTGTTCTGGTTCTCTGCTACACTTTCAAGTGGCCTGAACTCATGCAGCCCTGAAATCAGTGAAAGTGGCAAGCACTGAGGTCTGTGTAGCTCTGTCATGTCTTGTGCTATTTATACACAGGCTTTGGACCATACTTCTGTCTATTGACAAGAGAGAATCAAAAATACTGGAGATGGTAGGCATTTCAGGTAAAGGAGGATTTATATTGGCTACAAGCAACTGAAGACTTGTTACACCACTGAAAAGTGTTCTGTAGCCACGTGAACATTATTTAGTGAGGTGCTCTGCCAATTTGTCTCCTAGTCTTTGGGCATTTACTGTTCAGTCAGCCACCAGGCTGGAGCCATGGGAACCCCTGCCAAATAAAGGGCTCTGGATTCTCACTGGGGCCATTTGATTTCAGAACTGGACTCCTAATGCTTTCTCACTCCAGTGGGAGCTGCTAAAATGTCATAGATAGCTTGTTCCACAAAACAAAGCAGGGATGCTGAATAGAAATTACATATAAACTGAAAAATAATTAACTCCTTATGCTCCTTTATCACAAGTAGCAAAAGCCATTATTACCTCATGCAACACCAACACAAGATATTTATAAGATGGAATATGGACATTTAGAAATATAGGGATCTAAATACTTGCAGGTAGAGACTCAAGCCAATACTTGGAAGAATGTGGATCAGGAAGTATCTACACCATATTCTATGTAACACTCAAGCATTTTTAGAGAGCACTTTAGTTTCATCACTAAAATCATGATGACTTCTTTTCTGTGGTCACACTATATCCCACTGTCATGGCTTTTCTTCCAGCTTTGGCTTATCATAGAATCATAGAATGGTTTAGGTTGGAAGGGACCTCAAGGATCATCCAGCTCCAACCCCCTGCCATAGGGAGGGACACCTCCCATTAGAGCAGGTTGCTCAAGGCCTCATCCAGCCTGGCCTTAAATGCCTCCAGGGAGGAGGCATCCACAACCTCCCTGGGCAACCTATTCCAGTGTCTTACCACCCTCACTGTAAAGAACTTCCTCCTAACATCCAGTCTCAATCTCCCCTCCTCCAGCTTAAACCCATTCCCCCTCATCCTGACATTGCTAGACCTTGTAAATAGTCCCTCCCCAGCCTTCCTGTAGGCTCCCTTCAGATACTGGAAAGCCACTATAAGGCCTCCTGGAAGCCTTCTCTTCTCCAGGCTGAAAAGCCCCAAGTCTCTCAGCCTGTCCTCATAGCAGAGCTGCTCCAGCCCCCTGATCATCTTTGTGGCTCTCCTCTGGACCCACCCCAGCAGTTCTATGTCCTTCTTGTGTTGGGGGCTCCAGAACTGCACACAGTACTCCAGGTGGGGTCTGAGGAGAGCAGAGTAAAGGGGGAGAATCCCCTCCCTTGCCCTGCTGGCCACACTTCTCTTGATGCAGCCCAGCACAGGGTTGCTGTCTGGGCTGCATGTGCACACTGTCGGCTCATGTTGAGCTTTTCATCAACCCAGCCCCCCAGGTCCTTTTCCTCAGGGCTGCTTGTGTCAGTCTTTGCCCATAGCTAATTACTGTTAAAGTCAGCATCAATCTTTCCAATGAAATTGGTGAGAAATTGGTCAGACAGCAAGACATAATGGCTGGGACATCATGGTGTGGTTGCTGCAAAGCTCTTTTCCTTCAAGACTGTTTTCTTATTTGCTGGGGTCACACCAGATCTAGTTTCCTGCTGGAGTCTTGTAAAGGGTTAACTCTCCTGGGGAGTGGTCTTGACCCTGACCTCAGTTCTCCTGACCCTTCCACAGGGATGGGTTCAAACACTACTAGTGGTAGTTAGCCCACTCCCACTGCATGTCTAAATCCCTATAAAAACAGAGGAACTTCCTCTTTTGCTCTCTCCCTGCCTCCCTGCTTGCCAGCATCACCGTCCTGTTTCCTGCTACTCTTTATTTTACCACGTGGCCATAACCCACGAGGTGGACAAAACCATTGCCATCAGATCTGGTTGTACTGACATATTTTGTATCTTGTTTTCCCTTCCCTATTCCTTTTGTAACTTCCCTACCTTAAATACCTTTTATTTATTGTTAAAATTTTCTTCTTTTAGCTTTCAAATCAAAGTGAGACTATTTGGGTGTTCTTTACCTTATCCTTTCTACATCTAATTCCTTTCCTTTGGGAAAGAAGGGGGAAGAGGGAAAGGCATCCTATATGACCTCATTGCTGTCTACAACTACCTGAAGGGTGGTTGTAGCTAGGTGCGGATTGGTCTCTTCTCCCAGACAACCAGCAACAGAACAAGGGGACACAGCCTCAAATTGTGCCAGGGGAGGTATAGGCTGCATGTTAGGAGGAAGTTCTTGCCAAAGAGAGTGATTGACATTGGAATGGGCTGCCCAGGGAGGTGGTGGAGTCACCATCCCTGGAGGTGTTCAGGAGAAGACTGGATGAGGCACTTAGTGCCATGGTCTAGTTGACTGGATAGGGCTGGGTGCTAGATTGGCCTGGATGATCTTGGAGGTCTCTTCCAACCTGGTTGATTCTATTCTATTCTATAAATTGTTATTGGTTCTATTAACTATATTTTAGTCTCTGGGAAATTTAAACTAGAACTGAGACAAGTCTACAATTCACTGTTTGAGACTAGTTTCTTGGGTTCATCAAATCAGGAAAATTTGTTTTCTCTGAAGTGGTAACAGAGGCAGTCCTCATTTGAATAACCTTGATAAACTGTTTAAGGCAGTGGTTATAATGACAGCATAATTGTGAGGCTTGAAAATGGCATGGGAGACAAATTGCTGGTAAGTCCTCGAAAAGAGTCTGAAGTTTGTGTGATGGTCCTGATAGCAGAAAAGACTGAGGAATAAAAAAAATCCCAGTTTGTCATTTTGTAAAACAGCATAAACTAAAATAGGCAGGAAAAATCTTCCCTCTTTCACACAACATTTGGGAAATTATAGCAAAAATACATAAGACATTTTTAAAACAAAACGATGTTCAAAACTGGATCCTACAAATGCCATCTGGAGTCACAGTTGGAACTCTTTAATCATCCTAAGTGATTTGTGTCACATGTTAACAGTGTGTTTATAAACTCAAATCGAGGGAAAAAAAAGTAATCAATTCAGCCTTAGATTGTAACAGGAAATTTGGGCTTGAAAAAGGAAGAGACAGAGAAAATCATAATGCTTGTATGTAAGTGGCTCGTCAACAGCGGACGGCAGAGCGAGCTTCCTTCATGAATACACAGATGCTGTTACTCCTCAAAACAGAAACTGATTTTCAAACTTTGCATTTGCAATCAACTATTAATTAGGAAATGTAGGCAGGGAAATTTCAATGATTCTCTGCCCTTATATGAAACATTGTTGTGGAAAACCCTACAGAAGATCTCTGTTAGGTGGAAGGGGATGGAATGAACGGTGAGATTTTAGAGGGTTTTTTTGCATGATGAAAACCAAATCTTTGACTTCAGTATTCTTTGATCATTATCTTCTGCCTGCTAAAGCAAGGTTGTGTCTTTGCTTGTGGAAGTGGTCTGTATTCATTTATTTAGACTGACTTTCTCTGCAGCAAGAGTGGCTACTGGCATTTTTCTAGAACTGACCCTGACTTTTAACTAAGACTTTGGTAGCCAGAAGGATCCACAGTGAACAATGTTGCTGTTACACAGTTCTGTACTAAACCTAACAGCACAAAGAGTTTCTGACAGCAAACAAACACATTGTGTGGTTTGAGAGATCGATGGACAATATCCCTAAGGAATAACTTGGTCTTGATTTACCCAGAGGCACATGTCCCAGCACTGCTGTGTTTTGAGCAGAGTAACACTACAGTTTTTCTGAAATGAGAGCTGGTGTCCAGTTCCTTAAAACAGGAGTATTGAAGCTGTTCAGTGTAGCTGAGTTCTTAGAAACATTGCAATGCTTTCTATTTGAGGAACACTTTGGTAACTGTTAATAGGCTAGGTTGTTGTCACTCTATAATTGATTTTATGCAATATGTTCTGTACTTATGCATATTGATAGAGAAGGGATAAGACTTTTCTTTGGTCCATCTCACAAAATGCTAGACTAACTGACTTACCCTCAAGTGCTGCTGTTTCTCTTACTCTTTGAATACAGTATATCTGGACTATCAAGGGCCAATATCAATGCGAATTCTGCAAACCCAGCTCCATCTGCACAAACTACAACCCACTCTGTTACTGCCCACATTCATGAGATTGCCACAGAATTACAGAGTCATAGAATCAACTATGTTGGAGGAGACCTCCAAGATCATCCAGGCCAACCTAGCACCCAGCCCTAGCCAATCAACTAGACCATGGCACTAAGTGCCTCATCCAGGCTTTGCTTGAACACCTCCAGGGACTGTGACCCCACCACCTCCCTGGGCAGCCCATTGCAATGCCAATCACTCTCTCTGGCAAGAACTTCCTCCTAACATGCAGCCTATACTTCCCCTGGCACAACTTGAGGCTGTGTCCCCTTGTTCTATTGCTGGTTGCCTGGCAGAAGAGACCAACCCCCACCTGGCTACAGCCTCCCTTCAGGTAGTTGTAGACAGCAATGAGGTCTGCCCTGAGCCTCCTCTTCTCCAGGCTAAACACCCCCAGCTCCCTCAGCCTCTCCTCATAGGGTTTGTGTTCCAGGCCCCTCACCAGCTTTGTCGCCCTTCTCCAGACACGTTCCAGCACCTCAACATCTCTCTCAAATTGAGGAGCCCAGAACTGGACACAGTACTCAAGGTGTGGCCTGACCAGTGCTGAGTACAGAGGAAGAAAAACCTCCCTTGTCCTACTGGCCATCTGAATGGCTTCCTTCTTCTTTCTGCTTTTGTTTTTTTGGAAATAATTTTCTTTTAGGTAAACATAATTACGTGAATGGTGCAAATTTCTGTCCTGGTTTGTAAACCAGACGGAAATGCATGCATGTAGCCAGTGATACTAAAAAAAAAGAACAACAACAACAAAAAAACCCCAACAAACACCAACCAAAAAAAAACCCCACAAAACCCAGCTTCAACCCTTGACTGCCTTTGAAAAGGTACTTCAGGCTACAGTATGTAGTAAACCACGGATGTATCTTCTAACAGCTTTCCTTAAGCTATGAATAAGAGCACTGAGAAAATACATTTAAGGCTAAGACTGTCTAAGATGATCTTCTCATTTGAACATATGGTTTGAACTTGTCAGATGTTGTTTCATGCTTTGAGCGAGAAGACATGGGGTTAGTCACTGTTGTGAATGTTGCTTATACACCTCGAGGTATTGGCTTATCAACCTCTTTTTCTTTTCACTACATCTTTTGAAAGCAGCTTGTTAAATAGAATATTTACTCTATGGAAAACAAAGAGACAAAACACAGTCTATATATTTATCCCCAGGCTGTCCCAGTATGTTATTAATAACATAATTCTGTCATGGATTTTGACCAAAATTCAAAAAGATTCTTTTTTTCCTAACTATTCTGAGTTTATAGCAAGAAATTGATTCTTTTTCCCGTATCTCTGACAGTCTGAATCTTGTAGCCATTGCATCAGGGTTTTGTGCTGGAATTTTCACCTCTTTTCTGAGAAAGAGAGAGAGTATATTGTAAACCCAAGAAAATAATTTTAGGCTCTCAAGTCATAAAGGCTCCTTTATGTCTCTCCTCTTGATTTCTGAACCCTTAATGCTCTCCTGTTCAACTCTTTCTCTCCAGTTCTGAGGAGCAGTATTTTTCTGAGGCTAGCCTAGAGACTCAGCCCAGAAATAGGATGTGCTTCACCTTGAAGTACTAGTTTGGAGAACACAGAGAAATGGGGATTTCCCATTTGAATTCTGTATTCTCTTCTGGTTTATTGGGAAAGTAATAGGAGTAATAACAGTGATAAATTTAAAAGCATGATATGTAGTCACAAAGGCTGATTCATGAAGTCATGGCTATGAAGTCATCTGGTAGTTTGGAAAAAAGGGATTAAAAGATGCTATATTGAGCTTTAGGCTGGGGCTACAGCAGGTGGTGTTTCGTGTAGCTATGTGATACCAGAGGCAGCTAAAGCTAACTAACAATAAAATGTCATCTTGTGTAAAAATCCAGCATAGTGAGTTTACAGGAGCTATATTCTCAGATATGAGGGGGAGAGTCTCTCTTGGGAAAATAGCCTGGAAAGCATAACAGACCTGAAAACAAATCCATCCATCTTTTTGTTTTTCTTGTTCCGATGTTCATTTATCTCTCCACAGACTTCAGTGCAAATTCTCTCTCCTTAAACATGGAAACTATTTACTTTGAGATATCAGAGTTTGAGGGAAGTTTGAGATGGGGCAAAGGCTGCAGTTGTGTTTCAGCTGAGCTCTGTGCACAGAGTGGCATCTGGCTAGGTGGTGCAGGTTTCTTGCCCGTCGCTACTGAAGCCTCTATCCATTGACGAAGCACATGTACAAGAACTCCAGTACCAGTATACATCTTCTTGGTGTGCATTTTTTTGCTTAAACTGCTGGCACATGACTACAAGGTGGGGTCAGACCCTGTGCACTCCATACCCCAACCTGCTAGATGTATTTGAGGTAATTTTTTCACATATACATTTCCCTATGCTTCAGTGTTTCTAAGCATACAGGAGAAGTAACAGGGGCTTAATTCCCAATTCAGATAATCATTTTCTGCATTGAAATGGTCATGTGTAATTTGCCAGAAGTATCAGTTTAAAATGTTTATGGCATGTAAAGGCCTTGAGCATTTTGTCTAAGGAATAGGAACTCATGCAGAGACAGATATTAAAAGATATCCTACTGGCAAGACTACATTTTATAATGTGCCAACTGCCTACTTCATAATTTCAGTAACTGATTCCTTTGTAGGGCATGTGGTGCTACCTCTTGGCAATAATATCTGCTCTTCCAACATACACTTGAAGAGAATGAAGAGCCTAAGTGATGTTTTGAGGATCTGTGTGTATACACACAATGAATTCGTATTTCCTCTGATAAACTGAATCATGCATTTATGCCTTGTCCCTGGCTTCTCTTACAAGCTTGTATCATATTACTTATGCTGGAGCCTAGCGAGTATATAGAGTGATTATTAATAACCTTCAATAACTGAACGACATCACAGAGAAAGAGAAAACCAGCCAGTATATATCTGCCTATGTAGACATACTAGAAGTCTAAGAAATAAGGTAGGAAACTGGAAAACTGAGTTTTGAATAAGGTTATTAGTGTAATAGGCATGCTAGATACTAGGTAGGAGGAACATAACACCAGCAGTAAGATTAAAAATAAAATTAGAGGAGGTTATGGAAGAGGACAGGGACAAAAAAGATGATGCTAAATATAGTTTAAAATCAAGTAAATGAAAACAAATATATTCATCAATGATATAGAATTGTATAGTTTGAAACTCCAGGTATGATTCTGAAAGAGTAAATTTCAGGACTATACACTCAGCTAATTCAGAGTTAAAAAGGTGACATGCCAGAAGAAGTCAGATGGCTGTGGTAGCAGCTAGTGCAATAATAATAGTGACAAATAACAGTGACTTCTGTGCAGACATCACATATATTTGTGTTAATGACTGGAATATCTACAAGGAGGAGCCCAAAGTAAGCAAGGAGCTCTTGAGTTAGTCTTGAGCAGTGTCTGCAGTCAGGACTAAACATTATTATTCTTTAAATAGAGTCTAGAGTATGGCTAGTTTTAACCTCTCTGCAGAAACAATAAAAGACCAAAATCAAGCCCTTAAGGTAGTGTTCCATTTGAAAAGGAGGAACTATGGAAACTTGAGGAAGCTTATTAAAGAGAAATGAGAAAGGCAACCAAAAGAAAAGAGAGACTTCTAAAACCAAGAATCAATGTAATTCTGAAACATGGAGGTTCTCTAGTTATTTAATATTTTATTAGTAAAGGTTAATTTCAGTTTGAGTCTGAGGTTCAGAAAAGTGAGTGTCGGGGTGCTGGGACCATGACTCTGAGATTCTGGCTTTCATTCTGCTGCAACATTCTGTTGCTTGATTATTTGATCTTCCAATCAAATTTTTAAAACCTTGTATCTTGAAGTCAGCAGCATGATGCTCCGTAGTCACAGTTGTTAGCTGTCTGAGGTATCAGACTGCTGGGGTTTGGGCAGAACTGAATAGTCTGAGAAAAGGTTCAAGGTGTTCAAGGAAAGACTGGATGAGGCACTTAGTGCTATGGTCTAGTTGACTGGATAGGGCTGGGTGCTAGGTTGGACTGGATGATCTTGGAGGTCTCTTCCAACCTGGTTGGTTCTATTCTATAAGGAAAGTAAGCAGGATGGAGTAGCTGAACTGATACGGAGGCACAGCTGCAGATGGGTGGCCTTGGGAGGCTGGCAGAGAAGCTGAGGGAGTTCTGAGGTGTGCGAGAAGAGAGGATGGTCAGCCCTGGGAACAAGCAATGTTGTGGCTAAGTTTTTGCAAAGGGGGATTAAGGGAGGTAGTTGGTCAGGTCTGCTTCTGTACATGTGGACAGCCCTTCTCTGCTTTGTAAGCCTATCAAAGTACAGGCCCCTCTACCGAACTCCTCTATATAGGTATCACGTTTGGCTTCAATAAACAGATTGGCCATTATGCATCACATTGGTGTAATCCTGGTGTCTCTCCCTCTCCTGCACGGCCTAGAAGAGAGGCCAACTCAGCACCAGAACTCAAATTTAGCTCAAAATTTAATAGCTTTTTTCCTTCTAAAACTTGTATCCACGGATACAAGTCTGTGGAATAAATACAAAGAGGAAGTTTTATAACACCTCTGTTGGACTCGATGAGCACAGAATAAAGTTCTGTATCAGGTGGTAGGTCAGAATGAAGGGCATTTCATTCTATCAGAATCACAGAATCAGCCAGGTTGGAAGAGACCTCCAAGATCAGCCAGTCCAACCTAGCACCCAGCCCTACCCAGTCAACCAGACCATGGCACTGAGTGCCTCACCCAGGCTTTTCGTGAACACCTCCAGGGACAGTGACTCCACCACCTCCCTGGGCAGCCCATTCCAGTGGCAAATCACTCTCTCTGGCAAGAACTTCCTCCTAACATCCAGCCTAGACTTCCGCCAGCACAACTTGAGGCTGTGTCCCCTTGTTCTGTTGCTGGTTGCCTGGCAGAAGAGACCAACCCCCACCTGGCTACAGCCTCCCTTCAGGCAGTTGTAGACAGCAATGAGGTCATCCCTGAGCATCCTCTTCTCCAGGCTAAACAACCCCAGCTCCCTCAGCCTCTCCAAAGGACCTAAAAGGGGCAAAAGATGATGTTTTTATTGAAATCATAATGGGACTTTGGGACATGACCAAGTTTTGAGTTTTAAAAATGGTAGCTTACTCTGACGGTCTCCTAATTTGAAACTGATTTTTGGACTTTGTTGTTAGTGGCTCACTGAGGCAGACATTTTTAACAGCTCAAAGCTTACATCAACACAAGAAGTGAGGAAAGTGTTATAATAAAAAAAACAGCTCATGAAAGTGGAATTCTCTTTAACATTGGACTTTTTTGTTATTCTTCTTTTATAGTACCTTTGACTCTGCAAGTAGCTGACCTCAAAAATGAGCTGGAATTTTTGCAGAGCATGAGGCTAGAATAGATAGTTAACATTTAGCAGAATCTGATCTTTAGAAAAGATTATATCAGATCCATACTTCTCCCCTTTCCTAATAGTTTGTTAAAGAAAGTTACATAGGTCTCCTCAGTGCCATTATACTGACCTGTGTTGAGCAGCAATTAGCCTTGCAGGCTGTTTTGCAGTAAGGAGAACATTGATGTTTCACAAAAGGGATTTTATTTACATTTGCATGAAATACAAAGAAATCTAATATGTATGCAATAGAATCATAGAATGGTTTAGGTTGGAAGGGACCTCAAGGATCATCCAGCTCCAACCCCCTGCCATAGGCAGGGACACCTCCCACTAGAGCAGGCTGCTCAAGGCCTCATCCAGCCTGGCCTTAAACACCTCCAGGGACGAAGCATCCACAACCTCCCTGGGCAACCCATTCCAGTGCCTTACCACCCTCACTGTAAAGAACTTCCTCCTAACATCCAGTCTCAATCTCCCCTCTTCCAGCTTAAACCCATTACCCCTTGTCTTGACATTACTAGACCTTGTAAATAGTCCCTCCCCAGCCTTCCTGTAGGCTCCCTTCAGACACTGGAAAGCCACTATAAGGTCTCCTGGAAACCTTCTCTTCTCCAGGCTGCAGAGCCCCGACTCTCTCATCCTGTGCTCATAGCAGAGCTCCTGCAGCCCTCTGATCATCTTTGTGGCTCTCCTCTGGACTTGCTCCAGCAGTTCCATGTCCTTCTTGTGTTGAGGGCTCCAGAACTGCACACAGTACTCCAGGTGGGGTCTGAGGAGAGCAGAGTAAAGGGGGAGAATCCCCTCCCTTGCCCTGCTGGCCACACTTCTCTTGATGCAGCCCAGCACAGGGTTGCTGTCTGGGCTGCATGTGCACACTGCAGGCTCATGTTGAGCTTTTCATCAACCCAGACCCCCAGGTCCTTCTCCTCAGGGCTGCTCTCAGCCATTCCCCACCCAGCCTGTATCTGTGCCTGGGATTGCACTGACGCAGATGCAGGACCTTACACTTGGCCTTGTTAGATGTCATGAGGTTGGCCTGGGCCCACCTCTCCAAGTAAAAGTTTGTTTGCATCCTCAGAAGAAAAGAATTGGTAGGGAGTGAACAGGATCAGCATCTAGGCACTGTCATTGTTAGAATCCCTTGTTTAATGCCAAAGCAGTTGCTTTTACAGAGTTAAACTTGTTGAAATGAGGAAATCATTACAGAATTGCTGGAAGAGCAATAACTGAGAAAGTCACAATGTAGATATGCTAATAACAGGGAAAGAATGTATAAAAATACACACAGTATTACTGTGAGACAGGTTATTTTATGCTATGTTGCTATGACTCCAGGCTTCCACTTTACCTGTCAGATATCTGCAGAGGATTTCCAGGCCTACACACAGAACTGGTTGCATGATGTGGTGATCTTGGGGTTGGAAATCAATTGCCAGCATAGATGAACCGCTTCTTTTGCGTGCTAAGAACTAGTAGGAAGGGATAGTGGTTCTTCAGAGGCTAGAGCTAGGTGGCTTAAATTCTGCCTCAGTTACTGCCTTCATTAGGTCCAGAAACTGTGCCAGAGCCACTAGTCACAGGTGGAGTTAAGACATGTGGCTTTCTAGGATGATGCACTGGCCAGTGGCAAGAGCTTATTTGCTCTAGAACTGTTCCCTATTTGCTTATTATTAGGTCATTAAAAAAGTTTATGTCCATGAGGCAGCTAAAGGAACTACTGCTTTGGATGCAATGTAGCTGTGGTACTTTATGGCATGAGCTACAGAAGAACGAGTGGATGAATGTCTATGAAACAGTGGAATGTAAAATCTGTGCTGCTTCTGATGCTTGAACTGACTTAGAATAGAATCAACCAGGTTGGAAGAGACCTCCATGATCATCCAGTCCAACCTAGCACCCAGCCCTATCCAGTCAACTAGACCTTAGCACTAAGTGCCTCATCCAGGCTTTTCTTGAACACCTCCAGGGATGGTGACTCCACCACCTCCCTGGGCAGCCCATTCCAATGGCAAATCACTCTACCTGTGACATCTCTGCAGTAGACTGCAAACTGCCTCTCAGAAAGGCAGCAGAAGACAGGGGAAAAAGAGCACCAGGAAGAAGTGGACAGAAGAGCGAACAAACTCACATAAATTTGAGTTTGATTACCAGGTGGTCATACAGCAGTCTTGGATACTTTCATCCTCAGCTGGAGGTGCAGCACATGCCCCTAGAGGATCTAACTGCCTACTGCACAGCAGTCTGTGTCAGCCCAGTGACTTCACAGTGCACACAACTTAACACACCTACAGAACCAGATGTGGAAGGAAACATGCACAGCCCATGACGTCTCTGGAATAATGTCTGGACTCATGGGGGCTCACTCATACTGTGACTACTTGAATGCTGTAAAACTATCAGTGGAGCTTATCACAGCATACTTTTTTAGTGAGTTATAACCCATGATCTTTCAGTATTTGGGGATATTAATTTCTACTGGAAAATCATCTGATGCAATCCCACAATTCCATTTCCCTCAGTGGCTTTATCCTAAGATCTATTAAAAAAAAAAAAATAATTTAAATGAACATGAATGGGTAAGGATGAGTGAAAACTAAAGAAGAGTGTCTCATCTGAAGCACTATCTGAACTTCTACACAAGCTAAATTTCCACCTAGCAGATCTGGGGCCTCCAAAGATGTTCATTGGGTTTTTGCTCTGACTCGGTTTTCCTCTTGATTCTGTAGAGGTATGCTACAGAAGCAGTCAGGAAATGGTTGAGTGTGATTTGGCACAAAAGGAGAAGGAATAGCAATGTGAATAGGGAAGAAAGGGTATGATGCTGTTTGTTTTACAGGGGCTCCTTAGTACTACAGAGAGCTCACCTAAACACAAGGAAGATTTGGATTTCTCTTTGGGGGCAAATGAGCTTGGAGACAGGGTAGGGTGGAAATGGTGGTTTCTCCATGAGTTTTCAGATGGGAGAGATCACAGTGAGTAATAGTAGTAATTGATTCACTCCTGAGCACCAGTGTCTCACGTTCCTAAACCAAGGAAAACATTTGCAATATATTGTATCTGACTATTGCACTTTGGTCAGTATGGGGCAGAGCTACTCTTCACTCACTCTGGAAATGCACCCTTTGGATTCCAGAAGAACTGTACTCACCTTCATTTCCAGTTTCCTAGCATAAATTCAGGAACTGTTAAGGTAGTACTACAGCTCTAGGTACATTTTTGTCAGAAAAATAGAAAAACCTCACTCAGAGAATCCTAATAACTGCTCAGCTGATGACCTAATCTGCTGCAGCAATAACAGATAAATTTCTAGCATCAGCCAAAACCTTTTTATCTTTCTGAAAGCCTCAATCTAGGTAAGAATCTTAAAACAATACCAAATTGGCAATGAAAGAAGTCTTTGCCTGGTTAAAGATAGTATCACTGGCTTTACACTGCCTCCTCCCATTATTAATGAGAAGCAACAGCTGGGAACAGAATACCTCACTGGCGGGAGGAAAGTGTACTGATTCCCTCCTGTCTCACATTCCCGGAGCAGAGAGGTAGAAGAGTTGCTAAGGATCTCATTTTATCTTTCATTTTTAGCTTTATGGAACAGAAATGCATCTGGCTGAGAATGCCACCTAAAATTTCTAATTAATTGAGCCAACAAGAAAGCATTATGAACTTTTCCACAGCAGAAACAAAAGGCAAAACAATGTGTTCCCCAATCTTGGCACCTGGAAATGAGAAATGTTTCAGAAGATGGATTAAACCTCATAAATTCTTAACTACCATCACTTGAAAATGCTGCAGTCCTGCCAGGTCAGTTAAGGCAAAATGAATATTTGTGCCTTAACTGTGATCACCTTATCTAAACTCACTTAATTTCTCAGCACCTTCTGAGAAAGATGATCCATTAAAGCATCTCTGTGGGAAATCTGACAGCTACATCTCCCCTTTACTGCATGAAGACTACAGCTGTCCTATTCCATTATTATCGAGAGCACAAAGGGAAAGTTTTCCCCTGTCCTATTTTCTTTCAGAGCTACAAAGGCTTGTTCTGCTGCAAGTAATTAGAAAAAAAGCAAGCATTTTGAAACCATGTTTTTACCAGATCTTAGATATGCACAGATGGCAATGCAAGTGCTCTCATTAGTTAAAATCAGAAGGAACCAAACAGCTCAGAGCTGTCTGTCAGAAGAGCTATTAAAAAGAGTCTGAAGTGATTTCTGAGAAGGAGGAAAATGCCTCTGCCAGCCGCAGAAATACAAAGAGGAGGGAAATTCGAAATCCTCTCCGTTCACAAAATCTCTACAACTCCTTACTGGTATGAATTAGATGACCTCAACTGACAGACAGATACAGTTTTCACAGATGGGCAAGTAAAACCCTGAGCAATGCCTGCTTTTGCAGAACGACTGTTAAAAGATAGAGCACGGAGAGCTGACGAAGTCAGAGGGCAGAACTATTTGTTGTAATTGAAAGCAGTGGAGTAAAACCAATGAGAGGGTGAAGAAGAAAGATTAAAGACAAGGAGAAAAACAGCATAAGAGAGCAATCCACAAGAAGTGCAGAGGGGCATAACTGACAAACTGTTGAGGGCTCTGCCTCTCATCACTTTGTGATTGTCATCTCTGTATTTTTATTTCAACAGAGAATCTGATCTCAGTCTCTCGCCCCTAAGCTATCCCTCTGTTTTCTCACCTGTCCACAGCTATTGCTGTCATGGAGTAGATGCTGGCGAAGACAGCAGTGATTGGGAAGAAGTTGTGGAAGCGGCAGTAAGCCTCTCCGAAATACCACTCGTTGTGCAGAGCATAGATGAAGTTGATGAGGGTATTGAAAGCAGCCATGGAGGCATCAGAGAAGGCCAGGTTCACCAGGAAGTAATTGGTCACTGTCCTCATGCGCTTGTGAGCCAAGATAATCCAGATGACAATGAGGTTTCCAAACACAGCAACTGCCACCACACTACCATAAGCCAGAGACCACAGGGCAATGCGCCAAGAGGGTTGCACAAACTGATTGGAGAAGTTGGCTGCTGAGGATGCTGCAGGGGCAGAAGCATTTCCAGCTGGCACTCCCAGCACCTCTCTCCAGGCATCGCCTGCTGCCACAAGGCTCATGTTCCACCTGCTACTCGTAGTCGTGTTCCATTTGGCTGTGGGGGCAGAAGTCATCTTGGATGTTGCTCTCCTCTCTTCTAGCAATGATGTGCCTCTGCCGCCTCCCTCTCCCAACCCTTCAAAGTCCCCACTAACAGATAAGAAGAGGAAAGAGTTTAAAGAGAAAGCAAGGTAGCACAGCAGGTACTGGGCAGTAGAGATCTCTCAGACAAAGCATCAGCTAAGCTGTTCAAACTGTTAAGAGATGCAGCACCAGCTGAGTCAGGAGAGCTACCTCTGAGTAGAACAGCATCACCTTTCCTCCTCTGCACAGACACCTCTTGCTTTTGGTGAAGGAGAAGGGAACTGGGAGCCAAGACACATTTTATAGGCTTGTGAGTTCCCAGCGTCATGACGGGAGCGGAGCGATAAGCTCCGTCCACTGGTTGGTAAGATAACAGCTCTCTCTGTTCTCCCTCCTCCCCTTTTATTTCATTCTTTGCCGGCAGCAGGCACTTTCGGGAGCTGTAGAGAGTGCCACGAGGAAAATGAATTCTCATCTCCTTTATGTGGAGAGATTTGTTTTACATTGCCTTTCTTTAAGTTTCCTTATCGTGCTTCCTTTCTAAATAGTCTTTTTGCCCTGAATTTGCAGGGCTAATTAGCTAGCTTAGTTGATTGAACATCCCAGGACTGAGGCTGCTTTTTACTAAAGCTGTTTTCAGATGAATTTATTCCAGATAAATTCAGGTCTGCTTTTATGCTGTTGACTCTTCATTTAGTGCACACTCTCCTTTTAACTATTCTGTTAATTACAGATTTGGAATAGCGAGCTCTTTAAGAGAAATAAATACATTCTGCTGCTCTCTAATTTCATTTTTGAATCAGTAATGTGTAGCTGACATCAAGAAGCATTTATCAAATTAAAGTATGACTTTTTTTTTTCTTATGCTGCTAACTTTGTAAAGCTATTTGCATGTTCAGGAGACACCATTTTTTTTGTTGAAAACACTGTGCAGCCCTAGGCATAAATATCTTTAAATATGGCTAAAATGGTAGATTTTGGGGTTTTTTTGGTGTGTCTTTGAAAAAGCTTTTTAAAATTAATTTATTTGCTTTTATTCCACATTTAGTACTAATATTACTTTTAACAAACAGTATTTTCATATGCAGAAGAGTTCTATACCGGTAGAAAAGGGTAAATGAGGAAATTTAGTACCTGGTGTTTTCACATCCAAGAAATCAGTTTCCTTGTTAATATGTTAACAGCAGCTGGCACTGGGAATGCGTACTTCCTGCAAGGGTTGATTGCAAGGGACTTCAGCTAACAAACCTTTGTTATTCAATAGGCTGCAGTCTTTAGGGAGAAAATGTGTTTTAGTGCTGATCCGCTCCATGCTTCAACAATTTAGAGCTACTACTTGTCATCAGCAGAGATTTCAACTGCATCACAGCAGTGGGAGCTGTTCAATACCCCTATCAGCAATGACACATTCTACAGTTTTTTAAACAAAAGCTTCATACAAATATTAAACATTCCTGGTGTGCCACTTGCTCCCTGCAGTATTCGCCCAATGGAAGTAGTGTCTGCACTTTAATTGTCGGGTTGTTACTGCGGTTTAAATTGGAATGACTGCAGTTGTACCCAGTTCCATATGCTTCTCACTTCTTACCAGCTGACACAATCCCAGGCAGCTGCCCACCCCAGGCTTAGTAGTTCCACCCTTTGATACAGCATGTCTAGAACCGACACGTGCACTGCATGTCCTTGTCACAGGAAAACCGCTGCAGCTAATCCCACGGTTTCATTTTGAGGCCCAAATCTTCCTTCCACATCATCTCCTTGGAGGTGAGCAGGTCTGAAGAGGGGAGCAGTAGTTCACAGGCCATTTCCCCAGCAGGCTTCTTGCTGTGTTTTGAAGAGATCCCATAGTAAGGAGCAAGCCAGCAGAGGTTGTAATAGTGCTCTGTGACTGAACCATTTTGAAGTTATCTCTCCAGAAAATTGTAGGATCTATTTATCTGCCTTTGAGATGGCAGTGAAGGATAAGCAGTTGTGTAATTCAGGTGCATTCTCCCAGTAAAATCACTGAAGTGCTGGCTAGAGGGTTAGTAGCTAGGGCTCCTTGTTGTAGCATATTGCCCAAAGTATACCAGTGGGACAGACAGAGATAATTCCATACCTGGGCAAAGAAATCTGACTTGGATTTTGCCCATGATTTATATAATCCATTACAGGAAAGAGGTTGAATTAGGTATGGTAAACAAAATCTGAGTATGTGTATTGAAAGAATTCAAAGAATGGTTCCAATGAGTGAGGAATACTGCACTGATTAGTTATAGTAGAGACTTAGACACTCTGCTTTTGAGTCTAGAAATGTCACTCAAGTATTTCATATGGCCATAAACCCAACCCTTTGCCTGTGCCTTTCCACCTTTGTGCCCAAACTAGGAACTCCAGACTGTATCCTTTTTACAAAGCTGTTTTTTCACATTCCTACACTACCTCCCCACATCTTTGTGTCACATCATTCTCTTGCTTCCACCCAACTTCTCCCAACCTCCTTTTCCTCACTTTCAGCAGAGACGTGCAGACCTTATTTCTTGCACACAGTACTGCTAAATGAGCAGCAGAATGCAAACGCATAGGAACAGATGACTCTGTAGGACTTGCACTAACTTCCTGTGTATACAAACACAAAGGCTCTTCATTTGAACTACTTCTCTGTATACTTCATTGAGTCACATTCTAATCATGAGTGGAAATTGTCCCAGGGGTGAGTTCCCCTGAAACCACATGACACCAAGCAGTGTGCTGCAGCAGACACACTGAGGGGAAGGGATGCCATACAGAGAGACCTGGACAGACTGGAGAGGTGGGCACAAGCCAACCTTATGAGGTTCAGCAAGACCAAGTGCAAGGTCCTGCACCTGGGTCGAGGCAATCCCAAGCACAAATCCAGGCTGGGCAGTGACTGGCTGGAGAGCAGTCCTGAGGAGAGGGACTTGGGAGTGCTGGTGGATGAGAAGCTCAACATGAGCCAGCAGTGTGCACTTGCAGCCCAGGAAGGCAACCAGATCCTGGGCTGCATCAGGAGAAGTGTGACCAGCAGGTCGAGGGAAGTGATTCTCCCCCTCTACCCTGCTCTGGTGGAGGTGATCCTCCCCCTCTACCCAGCTCTGGTGAGACCCCACCTGGAGTACTACATCCAGTTCTGGAGCCCCCATTACAAGAGGGATGTGGAGATGCTGGAGCACGTCTAGAGAAGGGCCACAAGGATGATCAGAGGGCTGGAGCAGCTCTGCTATGAGGACAGACTGAAAAAAATGGGACTGCTCAGTCTGGAGAAGAGGAGGCTCCCAGGTGACCTTCTTGTGGCCTTCCAGTATCTGAAGGGGGCCTACAAAAAAGCTGAGGAGGAACTTTTTAGGCTATCAGGTAGTGACATGACTAGGAGGAATGGAGCAAAGACGGAGATGGGGAGATTTGGACTGGATGTGAGGAGGAAGTTTTTCACCATGAGAGTGGTGAGAGCCTGGAATGGGTTGCCCAGGGAGGTGGTTGAGGCCACATCCCTGGAGGTGTTTAAGGCTAGGCTGGATGAAGCTGTGGGCAGCCTGATGTAGGGTAGGGTGTCCCTGCCCATGGCAGGGGAGTTTGAGCTAGATGATCCTTGTGGTCCCTTCCAACCCTAACTGATACTGTGATTCTATGTGCTATATGTAGTTGTTCTGCACCAAACTAGGGCCCAGACCTTGACACAGAGAGCATGAGTCTTATTTCTTCTTCCTGTTTTTTTCACAGTAAGAAGGCTTGTTCTAGCCTCCAGTTGCTTGGAAAATTCTTTGCAGTTGCATACTGAGTGTTCTGGGGAGAACATTCCTATGTGTCTTTTGCAAGTCCATTGCTTTCCTTAAGCAGTGCCACCAAGGGAAGTTACTCCTCTCAGCGTGTTCCTAGTCACAGTGTGGCAAGTCAGCCCAAGTCAACATCTCCTAGTGCAAGCAAGGCCACAAATAATTTGAGTCCTTGAGACTTCTTTTAAACACAAATTGAAGAGGTTTTTGTAGTCTCTGTGCAGTGTCAGCCTAGGTCATCAACACAGGATGGCAGCAGAAGTGTCAGCTTTGCAGTGTAGAAATGAAAGTATCATGCCCTGGTGAGAGCCCATCTTGAATACTGTGTTCAGTTTTGGGCTCCCCCGTTGAAGAGGGACAGGGATCTGCTGGAGAGGGTCCAGCGGAGGGCTACGAGGATGATTAGGGAACTGGAGGGCATGGCTTATGAGGAGAGGCTGAGGGACCTGGGGCTGTTTAGTCTGGAAAAGAGAAGACTTAGAGAGGATTTGATAAATGTTTGTAAGTATCTGAAGGCTGCCCAGGAGGAGTGGGACAGGCTCTGCTCACTTGCTCCCTGGGATAGGACAGGGAGCAACGGGTGTAAATTGCAGCAAAAGAGATTCTGTCTCAACACAAGGGGGAACTTCTTTACTGTAAGGGTCACAGAGCACTGGCACAGGCTTCCCAGAGAGGCTGTGGAGTCTCCTTCTCTGGAGACTTTGAAGGCCTGTCTGGATGTGTTCCTCTGTGATCTGTGTTAGATAGTATTGTCCTGCTCTGGCAGTGGGGGTCGGACTCGATGATCTCCTTGGGTCGCTTTCAACCCCTAACATCCTGTGATTTGCTGTTGTCTTCCTTTCAGGGGCAACCTGAGGAAACTGTGAAAATGTCCCACTCCTGTAGGGAGGTTTTCATACACTGTGCTCTTTCCCATTCCCTCTCCTCCATGCACAAGGAGAAGGAAAATTCTGGGGTGCCATTAGCATTATAGACAACGCAGATTTTTCAATAGTAGCTTGCTCAGTAAGTTGGATGTTATCTGCTGTGTTTCAGCAGGTATCCAAATCTGTCTGTGCTAGTTTGAGCATAGCTAGAATGTTTTGGTGAGAAGAATTAGATCATAGGCTGAGAAATGAAAATGATGATGATGTCTACTTCACTCACAGTCTTGCTGAGATGTGTAGAAAGGAAAAACAAAACATTAGATAAACTCACTTCACTTGGGCACTTTGCTCTGGGCTGTGCTCTCAGGTCTTTGCCTGCTAGGGAGCTGGGGCTGCTGGCTGAACTCCATCTTGCTTTCTAACCTCACCCTCCATTTGCTTCTTGGCTGATTCACCTTGCTTCTTAATCCTCTTGGCCGAGCCTCCATCCTTCCTTGGGACTGGGGTAAGGTTGAGAGGGGTAGGGGGGAGGTAAGGGGTGGTTGAGAGACTCAGGTTTCTGGGAGGGGAGTTGTGTTTCTGTATTACCTTTTACCTTGTCTATTTCTGTCTATAACTGTATATACTGTAAATATCTGCTTGTAAATTGTGCCAGCTGTAAATGTAAGCTTCATTCAAATTTCCAGAGCCGGCTGAGTCTAGTCTGGGTGATTTCTAAAGTGTGGGGGCGTGGGGGACACCCAAACCACCACACTGTCAGAACATGTATCTGGAGCTATTTTGTTTTGAGAAGTGGAACAATGAACATGTCGCTGAACAGCACATGGCAAATGTTGGGCCACTGGGTCAGACTCACATGGGGGACATTTCCTGTTCCTTTTGGAGATGACTGTAAAAATTGTCTAGAATGAATTCTCTGTGCTCTGGCTTTCATTCTTATTGAAACATTAGAGGAGCACTCTGGTACAATGAATTGCAGGAAACCCAGATCCTCCTACACCAAAAGACTGCAGAAAGGCATTAGGTTGAAGTGCCTTTTAGCACCTACCTTGCTAGCTTTTAATTTAGATTATTATGGAAAGAGGTTAGGTAGCCAGTAGCTGGCTCTTGCTTAGAGCAGAAATTCTCTTGGTCAGTGAAGTCAGTTGTGCTTCTCCATCAAAATTTGGATTGGTTATATATATACTGACTTAAATCTGATCAGCCGAAGGTCAGCATTTAGTTTCTTAAATAAACTGCTCAGCAACTTCATCAGAATATTTCTATTTGTGGTGGTTTGGGTGTTCCCTGCCCCCCCCCCCCCCCCCCCCCCTTTGGCTTCCCCCCCCCCCCAGCCCCCCCCCCCCTCCATATTAATCAAAATAAATATTTTAGACNCCCCCTCACCTTCCCCCTACCCCTCTCAACCTTACCCCAGTCCCAAGGAAGAATGGAGGTTCAGCCAGGGGGGTTAGGAAGCAAAGTGGATCAGCCAAGGAAATGAAGGGTGTGGTTAGGAAAGAGGTGCAGCTCAGCCAGCAGCTCCAGTGAGAGTGGTTATCTATGTTTTGCTTTTCATTCTTATACATCTCAGTAAGCCTATGAGGCAAGTAGACATCACCACTGTTTTCCTTTCACAGCCTGTAATCTAGTCCTTCTCACCAAAACATTCTAGCTATCTTCAAACTAGCACACTATTGCTTCTGAAAGGCAAAAGCTGCTGGACCATGGTGAAACTTTTGCAAAAGAGCAGTACAAAACATTGTGTTTTTTCTCAGTCTCTGGCAGAAAACTAAGTTAGTTACAGAGGGTAACCATTCTGGCATTTTCTTCTAAAACTGTTTAGGTAAATGATGTCTTATGTTAACTTTTGGCCATTCCAGCGTAGGTGTATTTGGAGTAGAAAAGTTTGATTTTCATCTAAGTAAGACTACTCAATTTTAGAGTGACTGCTTTCTGGTCATCTACTACTTGCTGTTCTCCTTTGCCTTTCCACTTTGTACTTCGAGGTGAGGAGAAAGTTCTTCACTGAGAGAGTCGTTCGCCACTGGAATGGGCTGCCCAGGGAGGTGGTGGAGTCGCCGTCCCTGGAGCTGTTCAAGGCAAGATTGGACGTGGCACTTGGTGCCATGGTCTAGCCTTGAGCTCTGTGGTGAAGGGTTGGACTTGATGATCTGTGAGGTCTCTTCCAACCCTGATGATACTACTATACTATGATGATACTTTGGTACAGTCAGCCGAGGTTACTTCACTGAAATATCTTTACAGCTTCACAGAAGTACTTAGAAATGCTGTTTATAAGACTATCATTTTGTCTTCTACAGGTCCTCTGGTGAGTTGCAGTGGTCACCAGAAGTCACTCTTCCACTAAATTAATCTGTGCACTATCAGAAAGCACCAGAGAATATCAGTACTAGTGCACAGGTTCATAGCACAGATTCATAGCACAACAGCAGCCTGCTCAGCTTAGCTATTTAGCATGAGTGTTAATTGCATCTGTGAACTGCAGCAGTTCTGCTTCACACTACTTGTCCTCTGGGCTTCTTTTGAGTATGGCACTGACAGCATTGCTAACTTTGCTTTTGGATTTGCTTACTTGATTAGACTTAGCCTAAGGACTTAATTCCCTGACTCTTTCCAGCACCCAGCTGGAAAAGATCCTTCAGCAGCAGCTTTAGTGATCCGTATTTTCAGCTTTGACATCTCCTGTTCATGAGTCATGCAAGGTTTCAGCTATGGGAGGAGTCTTTTTGCAATTTAAGAATGCTCAAGGCTGTCCTTTTTATTATGGCTGCTTTTTAGCATTGTGCTGCTGTCATGACAATGTCAACCTACCTGGAGTTTGAACAGTTTGCTTTTATTTGTGTAGCTTAAAATGCAGCTGGAAAACTCAGTATGAACTTGGTTTCTGATTATTGCTTATGTATGCAAAAGTATTCTTCCTGGCAACAAATGAAAATGACTCAGTAGGATACTGGACAGCTTCACAAGCATGTGAGTAAGGATGTTGCAGTTAAGGGGCTCTGCCACTCTCCATCATTTTTGCCAAACTGTGGCAAACAGGAGAGGTGCCTGAGAACTGGAGAAGAACCAGTGTCACTCCAGTATTCAAAAAGGGCAAGAAAATTCCAGGGAACTATAGACCAGTCAGCCTCACTTCCATCCCTGGAAAAGTGATGGAGTGGTTCCTTCTGGAGGGTGTCTCAAGGCCCTTGGAAGAGAAGATTATCAGGGGTAGTCATCATGGATTTACCGAGGGAAAATCGTTCTTGACTAACCTGATGGCATTCTATGATGCCATAACTGAATGGGTAGATTCAGGGAGATCAGTAGTCTGCCTTGACCTTAGCAAGGCCTTTGACACTGTCTCCCATGATATCCGAGTGAGCAAGCTCAGGAAGTGTGGGATGGAAGAGTAGACAGTGAGGCTGGATTAGGAACTGGTTGAAAGATAGAGTTCAGAGAGAGGTGATCAATGGTGCCAGGTCCAGCTGGAGAGATGTAACCAGAGGAGTCCCACAGGGATTAGTGCTGAGTCCGGTGCTGTTCAACATCTTCATCAATGACGTTGATGAGGGCACAGACAGACAGACAGACAGAGTTTGCTCAGCAAGTTTGCTGATGACACCAAGCTGGGAGGCTTGGCTGATACAGCTGAAGGCTGTGTGGCCATCCAGCAAGACTTGGACAGACAGAGCTGGGCACAGAGGAACCAAATGACATTCAACAGGGACAAGTGCAGAGTCCTGCACCTGGAAAGGAAAAATTACCTCCACTAGTACACGTTGGAGGTGATCTGCTGGAGAGCAGCCCTGTGGAAAGGGACCTGGGAGTGCTGGTGGATAACAAGTTATCCAAGAAGGCCAATGGGATCCTGGAGTGTATTAAGAAGAGTGTATCCAGCAGATCAAGGGGGGTTCGCCTTCCCCTCTACTCTGTCTGGTGAGAGCCCATCTTGAGTACTGTGTTCAGTTTAAGAGGGACAAGGATCTGCTGCAGAGGGTCCAGCGGAGGGCTAGGAGGATGATGAGGGGACTGGAGCACTGCCTGATGAGGAGGGGCTGAGGGACCTGGGACTTTTTAGTCTGAAGAAGAGAAGACTGAGAGGAGATTTAATAAATGTTTATGAATATCTGAGGGCTGGGAGTCAGGAGAGGGGACAGGCTCTGTTCACCTGTTCCCTGTTATAGGACAAGGAGCAATGGATTTAACTTGCAGCACAGGAGGTTCCACCTCAGCACAACGGGGAACTTCTTTACTGTAAGGGTCACAGAGCACTGGAACAGGCTCCCCAGGGAGGTTGTGTAGTCTCCTTCTCTGGAGACTTTCAAGGCCTGTCTGGATATGTTCTTCTGTGACCTGAGATAGATTATGGTCCTGCTCTGTCAGGGGGATTGGACTTGATCTCTTTGGGTCCCTTCCAACCCCTGACATCCTGTGACAGGCCAAAAGCAGAAATATTTTATGGGTGCTCTGTATCATAGCTGGGCAATCAGAGCCAAAGAACTAATGAGAGACAAGTTTTCTTGTAGAATATGATGCTGATGTACAACTTCACTGAAGCTACTTTTAGGATAAAAATTAACAAGTCTAAGGATGAGTTATGGGCAATGCCTTTTAGTTTTTAAGAGGAGAAAAGTTATTAATTATAAGGAATGTAAGAAACTACAGCGCTTTGGTAGCTTTGGTGTTGTCTCCATGTTTTCCTAAGTCTCCCTCTTACTGTCTTAACATTTTGAGTACATATTATAACAAGAAGTAGTTCCCTGAAAAGTTAAATGATGTTTCCAGTTCTGTGATTTGGCTTCTGGGTCTAGTTTTCCAAGTTGTATTCCTCCTTCTACAGCATGGTAATGTAAGTAATGCTCTGTCATCAGTTTCAAACACAGTATGAGTGGTAGATGGGGTGGTAAACAGTAAGCCCTTTTTCAACTCTGAAAGTAATAACACCTGAATGCTCTTCAAATGTTTTTCAGCTGCTTCCCTCTCCTCAGCCCCTCCCATTTCCCTACCACAGAGTTTTGGGCTGAAATTTATTGGCTGGTATGCTTTCTAATGACAAGCAAGGTTTCTTGTGGTGCTTAGGGATACGATTTAAGGTGAATCTTGTAGAGTAGGGTTGGACTTGGTGATCCTGAGGGTCTTTTCCAACCTGGATGTTTCTGTGATTCTGTGAACTAGCACTAAACTGAAATGAAGACTTCTGAATTATAGATCATAGTGACAAATTCATTTGTAGGAGAAAACTTTTGTTCTTTTTTTGATGAAGAATGGATCAGCAGGATTTTTTCAGCCATTGTGAGTTTGATCTTATGCTCCTGAAAGTCTAACTACACTTCTTTTCCGCTGTCACCACCATGGCTTAGTCCTTTGGTTTTCATCTGCAGCACGTAGGACATGACTAAAGGGGTTGAATAGTTGGTAGAGTGAGGCCCTGGTGTCAAAATGTAATTTGTAGGGCACAGTTGTCCTGTGAAAAATAATTCTTATTCATTTGCTTTCCTGGTCAGCAAGGGCTTTGAGAGGAAAATGCATTCTACAAAGTGTGACACTAACAATATTTTTGGAAAAAATTAAGTGGATTGATTCAAGTGGTTTTGCTACCTGACAGCAGCATATCTGGAGAAGAGGTAAAGGCAGACTGAAATGGGATGTGATATAATAAACATTTTCTTGGGCAACTGTGATCAGTCTTCTTTCTTTCTGTTCTCTTTCCCTTTTTATATTGCTTTGGTGCAGTCCCTCACACAAATTAGTATGAAATCTTCACTGAATTGTTTTTTTTTTTCCCCTAGATGCTGTACATTATTTTCTCTAGTGGGAGACAAACTCTTGGCAATTGTAATTCCAGGCACCTCTGCCTTTTCATCTTCCTCCAACTATTCAAGTGTCTATCTAATGTCATAGGTGAGATGCACTAGCAACTGACATACATGTGTACACCCATACATGTTTCCCCATAGTCTGTTTTTCTTATCTTTTAAATTGCTTTAATAATTATGTCTTCTTTTTATTTTTTTAAGCCTAATTTTATTTTTTAATTACATTTAGCAAGGTCACATAAATCACAGATGAACAGAATGTCTTTTGTTAGGTCTTGAAGGTTCTGAACCTCCATTCTTGAGGCTGATGGGTTGCCACCTGAAGTTCCTGTGGGCCTGCTTAGAAGTCCACTAAAGTCAATAGAAAAGACACTGGCAGCACCATTTCCTCTGTCTTCTACAGGACTCTGAAAGTGATTTATTCCCTTAAAAGCATCCAAATTGAGAAGACTTTATTGGTGACTTTTCTGTCTCCTGGAATAGCCAAATAGATCTTATATACAATAAAAGGTACATACATATTCATAGATATTAAAATGCTCATTTTAAGGTCTCGAGCAAGATGAGGAAACATGAACGGAATCTCAGTGTAGAGTAATATGAAATAAGATTCAGGTAGCTTTAACTACATTATTCAGAGAGCATTGGTGATGCATCTGTGTTTCACTGTTACCTGAAAAATAAATCAAGGAGGCTTCTTTATTTTGCATTTTAATTGCAGGAGATATTACTACCACTCTTGTAGCAAGAGAATATTCCATGTAACTTCCTTCATCCATTAAAAATGAAATTTTACAGATTGTTCTTCAGTGAGTATTTCTAACTAATATAATCTTATCCATTTCCAAAGATGGCAGCATAGTCTGGCAGCACAGGAATAGTTTGTGACTCTTGTCTGTGTTGCACGAAGAATAAAGTTTAAAAAACCAAACCAACCAACCAGAACCCAAAGTCTGATTTTACCCATGGTGTTACTATGTTCTTAAGACTCTGGGCCAAGAATTGGTTTAAATTCTAAGAGCTGGAGCAACATCAAAGCTAAGCAACTTTTGTATTTGATTATGTGGTAAGAGTAGAATAACTTAGTAGGAAAGCTTTGTCTGCAAGTTGTGTAGAATAGAATAGAATAGAATAGAATAGAATAGAATAGAATAGAATAGAATAGAATAGAAGGTTGGAAGAGACCTCCAAGATCATCCAGTCCAACCTAGCACCCAGCCCTAGCCAATCAACTAGACCATGGCACTAAGTGCCTCATCCAGGCTTTTCCTGAACACCCCCAGGGACAGTGACTCCACCACCTCCCTGGGCAGCCCATTCCAATGCCAATCACTCTCTCTGTGAAGAACTTCCTCCTAACATCCAGCCTATACTTCCCCCGGCACAACTTGAGGCTGTGTCCCCTTGTTCTGTTGCTGGTTGCCTGGGAGAAGAGACCAACCCCCACCTGGCTACAACCTCCCTTCAGGTAGTTGTAGACAGCAATGAGGTCTGCCCTGAGCCTCCTCTTCTCCAGGCTAAACAACCCCAGCTCCCTCAGCCTCTCCTCATAGGGTTTGTGTTCCAGGCCCCTCACCAGCTTTGTTGCCCTTCTCTGGACACGTTCCAGCACCTCAACATCTCTCTTGAATTGAGGAGCCCAGAACTGGACACAGTACTCAAGGTGTGGCCTGACCAGTGTTGAGTACAGGGGAAGAATAACCTCCCTCGTCCTACTGGCCACACTGTTCCTGATACAGGCCAGGATGCCATTGGCTCTCTTGGCCACCTGGGCACACTGCTGGCTCATCTTCAGCCTACTATCCACCAGTACCCCCAGGTCCCTTTCCTCCTGGCTGCTCTCCAGCCACTCTGTCCCCAGCCTGTAGTGCTGCTTGGGGTTGTTGTGGCCAAAGTGCAGAACCCTGCACTTGGTCTTGTTATATCTCATCCCATTGGCCTCTGCCCACCCATCCAGCCTGTCCAGGTCCCTCTGCAGGGCTCTCCTACCTTCCAACAGATCCACACCTGCTCCTAGCTTGGTGTCATCTGCAAACTTACTGATGCTGGACTCAATCCCCTCATCCAGATCATCAATAAAGATATTGAACAGGACCCGGCCCAGCACTGATCCTTGGGGCACACCACTAGTGACAGCTGCCAACTGGAGGTGGCACCATTCACCACCACTGTCTGGGCTCGGCCATCCAGCCAGTTCTTGACCCAGCACAGAGTGAATCTGTCCAAGCCATTGGCCAGGAGCTTGTTGTGGTAGACAGTGTCAAAGGCTTTGCTGAAGTCCAGGTAGGCTACATCCGCAGCCTGCCCCACATTCCCTGTATCAAATATAGGTTAGAACCTTTTGGCAACATAGCAAATTTTGCCCCTTGAAGTTTGTCTTTTGGCATTGGAAGTAAAATATAAAAAGGAAATATCCTCATCAACTCTCTGAAATTTGGGAAAGCACTTGAGGTTTTTTTTTTCTCATTCTGCATTTTGGAATCTAAGATTCTTTCCCTGCCTCTACCATAGTGTTTTTTCATCTGACATGCAGGTGGAGTGGGTGGATCCGAACTTGGCTTTTCTGAATCCTAAACCATCCTAAACCACCATTGTAGTTTTCATGCTGACAGTGTCTTGTTGTGCTTTGTCCACTTGCCTATGTGACTGTCAGTGGAAAGGAAACAACAATCAAAACAGATACATAAGGATTGTGGTGTTCTCACAATGTTTTGTCACAAACCAGTTTCTCAACTGTAGATTTCATTAAGCTAAAAGGTCTGCCACTTAGCTTGTTTTCAGCAGAAATAATAATTTAGTTTCTGTTAACAAAATACAATACTATCTGCCTAGGCAGAGTTTATGGAACTATCATTTTGCAATGAAAGTTATCACTGTTCCCAAACATAATTAACAATATTCTTATCTCTTTTCCCTAATGCTCAAGTTCTGTTGCTCTGTTGCATGTTCTTTCTTCTTCCTTGGCATTGGAATGAAAGGAGGAACAACTATGACCATATCAATGAAATTCAGTATGTATCACAGTATCATCAAGGTTGGAAGAGACCTCATAGATCATCAAGCCCAACCTGTTACCACAGAGCTCAAGGCTAGACCATGGCACCAAGTGCCACGTCCAATCCTGCCTTGAACAGCTCCAGGGACGGTGACTCCACCACCTCCCTGGGCAGCCCATTCCAGTAGCCAATGACTCTCTCAGTGAAGAACTTTCTCCTCACCTCAAGCCTAAATTTCCCCTGGCACAGCTTGAGGCTGTGCCCTCTTGTTCTGGTGCTGGCCACCTGAGAGAAGAGAGCAACCTCCTCCTGGCTACAACCACCCCTCAGGTAGTTGTAGACAGCAATAAGGTCTCCCCTGAGCCTCCTCTTCTCCAGGCTAAACAATCCCAGCTCCCTCAGCCTCTCCTCGTAGGGCTTGTGGCTTCAAGAAGTTGAGCAATCTGTTGTACCTTTTGTGCAAACCATCAGACCAACTTGTTCTACTATGATATGTATTTACAGAACAGTTCTTAGTAGATTCATTTCCTAGTTCCACATTGAAATGCTATTATTTATGTAAGGACATTGCCTTTTATCATTCAGAATTGGAATTGTTCACTGTGAGAGGACTCATTCCTGGAGCTGGCCCAAGGTGTGACACTGAAGTTTGGCCAATTTTTTATTGTCTGAAGATCACATACTTGGCTGATGTTCAGAAAGCTGCATTACAATACAGAAAATGTGAGAAAATTGTGAATTTATTTGGAGGTTTTTAGGGTCGTTGTGACCCTTAAAAAGCTGTGACAGGAAAAGCAAGACAGGAGAGTGAGCAATTGTTAGTTTTTCTAATGGATGATTTTCTAGAAATATGCTAACTATAATTTCTCTCTTCCAAGTCATCCAGACAAATCTTTTTTTTTCCCACAAGTTTGCTGCAAATGGTTCTGTAATTTGCTACTCTGCTTCAGCCTGCTCAGTAAACTGTTTTGGTTTTATTTTTTAAGTCATTCTAGGTTTATTCACAAGGCCAAAGAAGCTTTCTTGCTTCTATATTGCTTACAGTGTCAGGAAAAGCAGAATAATTGCTTTTTGAGTCATTTGGAAAAAGTAATTGCATTTAATATCCATAACACCTGTGAAACAAACAGATCAACCACAGCAGATTAAGGAACCAGGAAGAATTGAACATTGTAAGCAGTAGTAATGATAAAACTGTAAAGTGCTATAGGAGAGTGAATTATTACAGAAAATATAAAGGAGTGGAGTATGAACTATTCACAGAAGTCTCTGTAAGAAAGAACTAAGGAGATGCTGATTCTAGGTTAGGTATTTGTGACAGTTTCTTATTTATGCTTATGTTGATCCAGTTTTACTCTGATTTCTGGAGAGTTGCTGTGCTAGTTTGAAGCTAGCTAGAATGTTTTGGTGAGAAGGACTAGATTACAGGCTGTGAAAGGAAAACAATAGTGATGTCTACTTCACTCATAGGCTTGCTGAGAGGTATAAGAACAAAAATCAAAACATAGATAAGGCACTTCTTCTGGGGAGCTCTGAGCTGCATCTTTCTCTTTCTAACCTCACCCTCCATTTCTCTGACTAATCCACTTTGCTTCCTAACCCCCTGGCCGAACCTCCATTCTTCCTTGGGACTGGAGTAAGGTTGAGAGGGATAGGGGGAAGGTGAAGGGGCAGTTGGAAGCCCCTCCTGGTGACTCATGTTTCTAGGAGAGGAGTTGTGTTTCTGTATTACTTTTTACCTTGTGTATTTCTGTATATAACTGCATATACTGTAAGTATATATATATTGTGCTAAGCTGTAAATATAAGCTTCTGAGTTGTCTGAGTCTAGTCATAGAATCAATCAGGTTGGAAGAGACCTCCAAGATCATCCAGTCCAATCTATCACCCAGCCCTAGTCAGTCAACTAGACCATAGCACTAAGTGCCTCATCCAGTCTTTTCGTGAACACCTCCAGGGGCGATGACTCCACCACCTCCCTGGGCAGCCCATTATAGTATGGGTGATTTCCAAAGTGGGGGGTGGGTAACACCTAAACCCATCACATCATCTAACTTCCTGCCTTTCTAACTTAAGAGTAGTTATTTACAATACTTAGCAGTCCCCATCAAAAACAGTAGTGGTTTGTGGTTTAACCCCAGCTGGTGGTAACTAAGCCCCACACATCTATTTGCTCACTTCCTCCTTCTCTCAGCTGACTGGGGAGAAAGAGAATTTGAAAGGTAGAAGTGAGAAAACTCATGAGTTGAGATAAGAACAGTTTAATAATTGAAATGAAATACAATACTAATAGTAGTGAAAAGGAAAACAACAGAGAGAGAGAAAATCCAAGAAAGACAAATGATGGAAATGGAACCACCAAATGACCAATGCCCAGCCAGTGTCTGAGCGGTGGCACTCTCAGCCAAATTAACCTCTAGTTTTATAGGCTGAGCATGGCATCATATGGTATGGAGTATCTCTTTGATCAGTTGGGGTCAACTGACCTGTTAGTGTCCCCTCCCAACTTCTTGTGCACCCCCAGACTACTTGCTGGCGGGATAGGGTGAAGGGAAGACCTTTACTCTGTGCAAGCAGGGCTCAGCAGTAACTAAACCATCCCTGTATTACCAACACTGTTTCCAGCACAAATGCAAAACATAGCCCCATAGCAGCTACTATGAAGAAAAGTAACTCTATTCCAGCCCAAACCAGCACAAACAGAGGTACTCCAGGAAGAGCATATGAACCAGGCCGTGAGACCTGTGTTCACCATCATTCTAGGAATGATTTGCAGTGCTGAATGTGTTTTCCTACTACGTAACATCATCAAAGCAAGGATGTGCTAGTTCCTGTAGAGGGATATGATCTGTCAAACACTTCTGAGTGATTTCTTTTCCTCTATGCTAGAGAAAAACATTTTCTGGATGTTATTTTCTTATTCATAAAGTATTACTAGAGAATTAGCAGAGTTCAAGAAAGCATTTTCTTACTAGTCTGCATTCTTTTAAAGTGGCAACTAACAATGGTTAAAAAAACCCTATGTGTCTAATTAGAAAACATTTGCAAGACTATTTCCCAGGTGTTTTGTTTCAGGCTATTTGTAACAGTATCTACTTTAAAAACTTGATGTAAACTTTACTTGTGCTGTGGAGGGAAGGAGAGTGAAGAGTAAGAATCATAGAATCAACCAGGATGGAAGAGACCTCCAAGATCATCCAGTCCAACCTAGCACCCAGCCCTAGCCAATCAACTAGACCATGGCACTAAGTGCCTCATCCAGGCTTTGCTTGTACATCTCCAAGGACAGCAACTCCACCACCTCCCTGGGCAGCCCATTCCAATGGCAAATCACTCTCTGAATTCCTCCTAACATCCAGCCTAGACCTCCCCCAGCACAACCTGAGACTGTGTCCCCTTGTTCTGTTGCCTGGGAGAGGACACCGACCCCCACCTGGCTACAACTTCCCTTCAGGTAGTTGTAGACAGCAATGAGGTCACCCTCGGGCCTCCCCTTCTCCAGGCTAAACAACCCCAACTCCCTCAGTCTCTCCTCATAAGGCTGTGTTCCAGGCCCCTCAGCATCTTTGCTGCCCTTCTCTGGACACGTTCCAGTATCTCAAGATCAGTACTTACTGGGTTTTTTTTGCTACTAGCAGACAGTATTTCAAGTATGCTTGTGCCCCTTGGTCTGATCTTCAGTAAATTGTAGAAACATGGTGAATTGTAGAACATGGTGAATGAACTATATTTATTTGATTNAGTAAGCCAAGTTGTACTACTTTTATCTTAGCATGACATAATGTTCCTGTCACTGCTTCTTTTAATTGAGCTATTAAGCCACTTGACTGCTACACGTTTTTTTTTATTGTGCAGCAAACGTGTTTGGTATTCTTGACATTGCTTAAAACCAGCAGGTTTTGGTTCTGAACATGGTGAATGAACTATATTTATTTGATTTCTAAAAAAAAAAAGGTACAGGGTTAACCCTCCAGGGGGAGTGATCTTGAACCTGACCCTAGGTGGTCTTCACCCCTCCCCAGGGGTGAGTCTGAACACCTCCAGGTGATTCATGGCTAGCCCACTCCCCCTTCCTGTCTAAAGGTCTATCAAAGCAGGGGGAGCTTCCTGTTCTTGCTCTCTCTGTACTCCCTGCTTACCAGCATCACCATCCTGTTCCTGGTTCTCTTTGTTTTACCATGTGGCCCTCACCCATTACCATCAAAATCTAGTTGTATTTACACATTTTGTATTTCTTTTCCTTTCCCTATACCTTTGTATCTTCCCTACCTCAGATACCTTTTTGATTTATTGTTAAACTTTTTCTTCTTTTTAACTTCCAAATCAAAGTGAGATTACTTATTTGGATGTGCTTACCTTTCCTCTCTCTACATCTAATTCCTTTCTTTTGGGAAAGAAGAAGGAAGAGAGAAGAGCACTCTCTAAATTGTTATTTGGTTCTATCAAATATATTTGAGTCTCTGGGAATTTAAATGAGAACTGAGACAAAAAAGAAAGAGTGTATTCTTAATTAATCTTCTATTTCCCCTAAAGCACTGACAGGTAAAAGACAATTGTTTGCTGAATGTTAAAAGTGTCAAACTGGGTTTGTGGGGACCTGGGTTCTAACTCAGCTGTGGCACAACCCAGCTTGGAAAAGTTAGTTCCTTTCTCAACTTCAGAATTTCCATTCTTCTGATCTCTCTTGCAAAGTGCTCTAAGAATACCACTTACATCAATGAAGTGTTGCTGTTAAGGCTGGAACCCAAATATGAGTAATTTTGTCCCAAGCTTTTCTCTGTATGCCATTATAGAATCATAGAATTGTCAGGGCTGGAAAGGACCTCAAGGATCATCTAGTTCTATCCTCCCTGAGGGCAGGGATGCCTCATAGTAGATTATGTTGCTTGGAGCCCCATCCAGCCTGACCTTAAAAACCTCCAGAAATGGGATTTCCACTACCTCCCTGGGCAAGCTCTATCAATGTCTCACCACCCTCCTGGTGAAGAACTTCTTCCTAACATCTAATCTGAATCCACCCACTTCTAGTTTTGCTCCATTCCTTGCAAAAGATCTGATTCCTTTTTTAATGCACTAAATAACTTTTATCCTGCTTCTAGTGTCAAAACAGGCTTATCTGGCAAAATAAGAATCTTGTTGCAAATGGGCTGACCTTTCTCCATACTTCAGCATGTTCCAGAGGCATTGTGAAGATAACAGAGAAGGCAGCAATTAATTTTGAGGTGAAATAATTCAGACTAGTTTGTGTTTTGTGGGTATAACATTTATCACCAGATGAATTTTGAATGAACAGTAGCACAGGGGGAAGAAGAGGCACAAATGGAAGAGGTAGTAACAAAATTTAAATTAAATTAATTTAAACAGAATTTAATTAATTTAATTTAATTAAACAGAATTTGTAAGGAATCACAGAATCAGTGTCAGTGTGAAACTAATGATTGGACTCAATGATCTTGAAGGTTTTTTCCAATCTAAGAAAGTCTGTGATTCTGTAATCATAGAATGTCAGGGGCTGGAAGGGAGCTTAAAAGCTCATCCAGTTCAAGCCACCTGCCAGAGCAAGATCACCGATACCAGATCACACAGGAATGCATCCAGGCATCTTATTTCTTTATGCAAGCTCCAAACTTGTAGGAGGAGTGTAGTAGGAGGAGGGAGGTTATTCTGCCCCTGTACTCAGCACTGGTCAGGCCACACCTTGAGTCCTATGTCCAGTTCTGAGCTCCTCAATTCAAGAGAGATGTTGAGGGGCTGGAACATGTCCAGAGAAGGGTGGCAAAGCTGGTGAGGGGCCTGGAACACAAACCCTATGAGGAGAGGCTGAGGGAGCTGGGGTTGTTTAGCCTGGAGAAGAGGANTATTCTATTGTATTCTCTGGATATGAACTGATAAGCAATGAGCAACCCCGTGCTGCAAAGTGTCCTTGAATCTATCTCTGAGGCAGGAAACCAGGCAGTGGATAACACCCCACACATGCAGCTGCATGTGGCCAGAGTCAGCCAGCCGCAGGGGGCTGACCCTACAGGTTGTTTCTATAAGTTAACCTATCAGTACCTCACACATAACCTTAAGCCAATCTGTACTTCCCATATGTACCTATCTCAAACTAAGTTAGTTATGCACACCTCTTCCAAGGAGTATATCATCTGCTGTATTCTCTCAATCAAGCGTACTACTTGCAGCTAACTCATATTGAGTCGTCTCTTGAGTACCACAATCCTGCCTCTGCAGGTATTTTTTTCATACAAGAGCTATCACTGCTCTGAGATGGATGTTGAGAATAAAGAAGTGTCCTAAAATCCCAAACATCTTTAGGAATTTAGAGTTACTTGGGAGTTTGGAATCAGTAAGCTACTGCAAACCCGATTTTTTCCCTGCCACAGGCTTAGAGATGTTTTCTCTTAATTGCTGACTGCAACAATCTAAGTTCCCCTAACTAATGGACTTTAACTTTGGTCTTAAGGTCAACTTACATCTACACATCTGTTCGATAGCTTGTTTTTACTAGGAGAGACAGTAGCCAGAAGCAATACTACAGCAAGTTTAATCGTGAAGGGGCTATAACAGCTCCATAATTTGCAGATAATAAACCACTTCTTATCCTTGCTGCTGATTTTTGAACACAAAAACAATTGTTATGAGCAAATTTTGAAGTTAGTAGCTAGTACTGCTGCTCCTTTCCTGATCATGGTCAAGGAAGGTGGAGGGACATTTACATCCATAATGTGTTACTGCATCCACAATGATTAGCAATAGTTAGTCAATCACCTGGGAATTTCTATAACCATATTAATCTGTCATTGACATTGTTCTCTTTAAAGGATACCATTCATGTAGTGTTGGCGTGGGGTAGTAATCTCATGCTAAAAATGCCTTCTAGCTTTACTGGGCTTTTTAAAAATGAAGATAAAAGCAGCAAAGGACATGGCTTATGCAGACAGAGATGTCCTAAAGTCAGTTTTTGTATCATGTAGTTGTATTGTTACTCCAGCAAGTGACAAATGAAAATGAATTCTATGGTATGATGAACTTACAAACTGAAACTGAGTATAAAAAAAAATCTAGGGGCAGCTATGCTTCAGCAGTGCAGTGACTTATGAAAGAGTAGCTACAGAAAAGACTATGACAGAGTGTATACGGTTAACACTCCAGGAGGAGTGTCCCTGAACTCCAAACCTGACCTCAGGTGGTCCTGACCCCTCCCCAGGAGTGGGTCTGGACACCCCCAGGTGATGGTTAGCCCACTCCCCCTTCCTGTCCCTTAAAAGCAGGGGGACTTTCTGTGTCTCGCTCTCTGGGACCCTCTCTTGACCACTCCACAGCCCTCTCAGGACCACACTCCAGCTCTCCCTGCATCTCTCCACACACGTGGCCACCACCATCACAAACTCAGTTGTATTCATACCTTTTTTGTATTTGTTATTCTTCCTTCCCTACACCTTTTGTAACCTCCCTACCTCTGATACCCTTTTAAGTTATTGTTAAACTTTTCCCTTTTCACTTCCAAATGGAGTGAGATTGATTTATTTGGGTGGGCTTACCTTTCCTCTCACTTCCAATTCCTTTCTTTAGGGAAGGAGGTGGGTGAGAGGGAAGGGCACTTTAAATTAATTGTCATCGGTTCTATCCAATTTATTAGAGTCTCTGGGAATTTAAATTAGAACCCCAGACACAGAGTTTCTAGATTTTTTAAAATTAAAATGTGAATTGTTCTTAGCTTTCCTGAGACAGGAAGGGGGGAGGGGAAAGTCTTCTGATTAAATCTCTCCTATTCCCTTCAGGCTATTGTCTAGGAAATAATTTGCTTTCATACATGTATCAAACACTTGGGATTGCAGCTATTTTATGAATCTTCTGCTCTTTTAAATCCAATACAGATGATGAGTGTTGATAAAATGTTTGTTGTCTCACTAAACTGTTCAGATAATTTCATTTTGTCAAGTAGGATTTGTAGTGGTAGGAATTTACGTAAAGGTAGTATTTGCTGGCTGAGAAAAACTGATTTGATGTGCTCAGTGTTATCTAATTGATTTATTTCTAAATTACTCTCCCCTTCATCACTTCCTCAAGATAGGGAAATCCTGGGCTGACGTATGTACTTTGGGTGACTTCTAGCACCACCTTAATGAAACACTGCTGTCATAGAATCATGGAATCATAGAATCAGCCAGGCTGGAAGAGACCTGCAAGATCATCCAGTCCAACCTAGCACCCAGCCCTAGCCAGTCAACTAGACCATGGCACTAAGTGCCTCATCCAGGCTTTTCCTGAACACCTCCAGGGACAGTGACTCCACCACGTCCCTGGGCAGCCCATTCCAATGCCAATCACTCTCTCTGGCAAGAACTTCCTCCTAACATCCAGCCTATACTTCCCCTGGCACAACTTGAGGCTGTATCCCCTTGTTCTGTTGCTGGTTGCCTGGGAGAAGAGACCAACCCCCACCTGGCTACAACCTCCTAGAAAGGTGAGCTGGTGTTCCCTGTGGTTTTGCCTCACATTCTTATTTCTTACTAAAGTAGTGTGTGGGATGCCCACGAAGGTAAAAGGTAATTGGAGTCTAGGGCTGGGGCAGTAGACAAAGACATCCTTTAAAACCATCTTCAATTCAGAGTAAAAAGCCCAAAAAAATGGAGAGAAAAAATTCAAAGGAAGGATGAAAGGGTAAAAGACAAAACAATAAATAGTAGGGAAATAGAAGAGTGGAAAGAGAGCACTGAAGATAATTGGAACATGAACCAAATTGTTTTGGGGTGGGGAGGAGGAAACACTGGGTTTTATTCATCCTCCATTACCACAGAATCTAGATGCTTCTCACGTCTTCAAACCTTTAGGGAAAGAGTTTGACTTGTGGACTGTGAAATTATTTCCTTCATGAAATATAGCAAAGTATTTTGTTGTTTGTTGGTTTTGTTTGGTTTATGTTTTGTCTTGACTTTTTTAATATAAACTTTTGAGCATTTCAACTTGTGAGAAAATTAATCTTGAGCTCTTAGTTGATGTTTTTGTCTTTTATCTAGGACCAAAATTCATAGGAAATTTCTCATGGCTGTACTTTGAAGGCTGGTTGGGAATATTTGGATACTATCCAGCTCCTACCATCTCTTTACAGGCAGTCCGCAGCCCACAGCCCTAAGGTCAGAACAACCTAGTTTGATACTGTAGACAGAAAATTGTATGTTTCTGTTAGAGATTTTCTCTTAAAGATTTTCTTTATCCGGTTACATCTCCCTTTCTCCATCTGCCATTAATTTGCACCAATCAACTGTGTTTTTCTCTGCTGTCAGTTCTTGTTTGAGAAGAGCAAACTGTTCTTTTTTAAAGTGAAGTGCAGCCTGACATTCGAGGTTTATATGATTGACAGATTCGTATTGATATGCTAATCACTCATGTTCTCACCTTTGTGCTGAGCTCTTTCCTGTTAGAATGTTCGGCTCTCAAAGGCTTTGTTTTTTGCAAGACACTTTGCTAATGCAATTAATCAGCTAATCCAGGAATCACCTCCCATCTAAAATGATCTTTTGTGCTTTATATACCCTGCATTTTTCTCTCCGGTGAAATTGTTACTCTTAGATCTATATCATATCACTAGAATCATTACCAGCACTTTCTTCACCTAAAGGGTTGGGAGACGCTGAAACAGGCTGCTCAGGGAATTGGAGTCGCCATCCCAGGAGGTGTGCAGATGTGGTTCTGAGTGACATGGTTTAGTGATGAACTTGTCAGTGTTAGGTTAACAGTTTGTACAAAGCCTATGCTGGAAACACTTTGACTGCATAACTGAATGCATTCTCTTGCGATAAAACATCTAAGAATTACACTGGCATTAGAGAAAAATGAAGATATCCGAAATGACAAGGGGGAAAATTAGCTCTTGCTTCAGCAAGGCAGAAGGCTGTTTATATGTATGTCTGTCATACCTAATTCTTAAAGGTCAACACAGTTTCTCTTTTAGAAAACAATAAATTACATGGTATAACAGGAAGACATCAAACACAAAATATATCCTGTCAGTGAAGAGGAATGCTGGCATTTTGGAAGAGGTTTTGGCAGAGTCTATAGGAAATATTCAAGAATGTAAATTATGTACTTGCAAGCATTAATAAGTAATTTCTTAGATAAACACACTATTATTCAGGGGGAATGAAAGTATCTGTAGTTCAATAATGGCATTAGTTTCAGACACTGGGGGCTGAATGTTGGTTTAGAATGGATGGTGTAGAACTGTGAGCCCTTTATCAGCCTAGCTAGTTCAGCAGAAGCTATCAAAACTGTGTGAGGAGCTGCTCAGGCTCCAGTGTTCACCTCTGGGCCCAGAGTAGAGCAAAATTAGTAGCAGTTACTTCATGACAGTCATTCAGATTATCTCAAATACATCTAAATTGAGTTACAAAAATGTACTTCATGGAAGAAGATGCTGCAATTTTTTTTTTGTGATTAAATATCTTAGTTTTGTTAGTCTGTTTTTATGCCTTCAGGGAATACACCCCAGCCCTTCCTTTAGGGACCTCTGATATGGAAGTCCAGGAACAAATTGTGCAGTCTGAAAGAGTTCATCATTGATCTTATAATGACTTGGGTGTAGACCCTGCTTGCTGAAGGAGGCACCTTCATCTTCTTGCATAAAACCGAAAGATTGATGCTGATTAGAAAGGAGAACTGAGAAGATCTAAAGATGCTTGGCTTGAGGAATAAGGAGCTGGTGGATACAGGGAAGCACAAAGCACAGGGCTCACTTTAGCTACTCCCATGAAAACAAACCTCTATTAAAGTGGCAGAACTAATTTCAAATAAAGACACCCTCCCCAAACCAAGCTTTTATTAATATTAATCAAACTTAGCTTTTATTGAACATTAGTACCTTTGGCAAAACTGCCCATATTGCCTGGAGAAGAGAAGGCTTCCAGGAGACCTTATAGTGGCTTTCCGGCATCTGAAGGGAGCCTACAGGAAGGCTGGGGAGGGACTATTGACAAGGTCTAGTAATGTCAGGACGAGGGGGAATGGGTTTAAGCTGGAGGAGGGGAGATTTAGACTGGATTTTAGGATGAAGTTCTTTACAGTGAGAGTGGTAAGACACTGGAATGGGTTGCCCAGGGAGGTTGTGGATACTTCCTCCCTGGAGGTGTTTAAGGCCAGGCTGGATGAGGCCTGGAGCAAGCTGCTCTAGTGGGAGGTGTCCCTGCCTATGGCAGGGGGTTGGAGCTGGATGATCCTTGAGGTCCCTTCCAACCTAAACCATTCTATGATTCTACATCTTTTTTTCCCCAAAAAAGACAGGAAGACATTTAGCTGGCTGAGAGCAGAAGGAAACTGAAGCAGAAGCAGCTTGTTTTGCTGTTACTGAGGTCTGGTCTGGAGTCTTGGTTTGCTGTATTCAGAAATGTGTAGCCCAGCAAGGACAGCAACAGCATTCAGAATGAAAAGCAGCCACCTTTCACATGGTTACCTGTTGTTTGTGTTTTGATGCTATTTGAATACAAAGGCCCTGGTTTATAGTGAGATCTTTTCAAGCAGGGTAAGGCAGATTGCTATACAGTTCACTTGCTGAAGCTGAAGTAGAAAAATAAATTCACAAACAGTAATTCACAGTAATTATCCAAATGATTATCCAGCAGAGATTTATGTTAGAAATATGTGGAAGTCTAAGCATGAGACCACGTTAAAGAAAACATCTCTGGGTTGTGCTCTCAAGACATTCACCTAATAATCACCTCCTTTGAATCTTTGTTTTGTGAATTAAGTAACTAATGTTTATAAAGCTTTTTTTTGCAAAATGCAAGCAGAAACTCTACAAACACTCACTGTTATTATTATATATGAATCACTGTATTAAGAACAACAGCAATTGCCTGTCTCATTTATGGACCCAGTCCAGCTCCCAGTGTTTTTGAAAGAATTTGTTTCCTCTAGGCTAATGAGCAGTCCAAAGTAGTTGATTTTTCCATGGCATTTAGGGAGAAAAACCTTTTCTTCCTTGACATTATCATTATGTACTGAGACTCTAACAGGAGTCACATGCCTTTTTCATTATGTATAGTTTCTGCTTCTGTAAGTATTATTTGTTCAAACAGTGCAAGAAATGTTGTTAGTTTGGAAATAAAACTGAAAGCCCAAGCTTTTTAGTACAAATAAATAGTGTAGGAACAACAACGTGCCCTCCCTGAACTCAGAGTTCACTTTATTGCTTAAGAGTACTGAAATAATAGCTTTGCTTGCCGTCTCTTCTTGACAGAGACTCTCAGCAGAAATCCTTTCAGTTTGGGAGTTTGGGATAAAAGTTGCTTACCTACCCTCCTACATTTTTAGTAGTGCATTCAGGATAGCACGTGGAGGCTGAATAATCCCATCTCTTAGATGTTGCTGTAATGAGAAATATTCCCAGCTATGGAACTGTACTGTAACATGACCTCGTTTCGTGGTCCTTCCTCCAACTGTTGTAATACTACAGAAAAGGCTGTACTGAGCCATCTTAAGAGCAGAACCATCTTAAGCATCATGGCTTAGCAAACCTCTAAGATGTGCTGGAATGCAAACAGATACTCTAAAACTTTTATCAGTGCAGTAGGTGAGTGTGATGGTTTGGGTGTCCCCTGCCCTCCCACACTTTAGAAATCACCCAGACTAGACTCAGCCAGCTCTGGAAATTTGAATGAAGCTTATATTTACAGCTGGCACAATTTACAAGCAGATATTTACAGTATAGACAGATATAGACAAAAATATACAAGGGAAAAAGGTAATACAGAAACACAACTCCCCTCCCAGAAACCTGAGTCCCCAGGAGGGGCTCTCAACCACCCC
>WAAF01006105.1:0-18232 GCA_013400475.1 Tricholaema leucomelas
ATGATTCTAAGACCTTGGGAGTGTAGCTTAGAGAGACACTGATTTGGCAGTGGAGCTGGCCAAACATGAACGCTCCTGCTCCACTTCATGCCCTGAGTTGCTTTCTCCTGCTCCAGCAATTAAAATTTCCTCTTCCACAGTGGTGGGGTTGCTTTGGGAGCTGTGCCACAGCCTGCATGACTGAAATGATACAAGCTAAAAGCAACTTATCTGGGGGAGGTAACACTTCACAGGAGCTTTGTCTAATCACACTTCTGTGTTTCCCTTTGAAAAGAGGGAGGAGATGAGGAAAGCTGCAGCTCGGAGCAGAGAGGGGGCCAAGCTGCGGCTCGGAGCAGAGAGGGGGCCAAGCTGCGGCTCGGAGCAGAGAGGGGACCAAGCTGCGGCTCGGAGCAGAGAGGGGGCCAAGCTGCGGCTCGGAGCAGAGAGGGNGCAAAGACTTCACAGAGCTTTTGTCTAATCACACTACTGGGTTTCCCTTTGAAAAGAGGGAGGAGATGAGCAAAGCTGCGGCTCGGAGCAGAGAGGGGGCCAAGCTGCGGCTCGGAGCAGAGAGGGGGCCAAGCTGCGGCTCGGAGCAGAGAGGGGACCAAGCTGCGGCTCTGGGGTTAACTTGTAACCGATGGTGTGTGGGGAGAGCCTGTGTGTGACTGATGCTCTGTTCCCCACAGGCCTAACTGTTCTGTCTGCAATGTCATCATGCAAAGTATAAAGGAAAAGAGAAGTGAAGCTGCAATTCACCACCCTGCAGAGTCCTGCTCCTCCTGATAAAGTATTTACCATGAGAGCAGAGAAGAAGGCTTTGCTTCTACAGCCTCTGCTCAGCAGCACCAGCAGGGCCGCTTGGTTAGGATGTAAGAGATTCCAGGTTGCACTTCCAATACAGCTCTCCCCTTAAGCCTGCTTCTCTCTTCCTTTTCTCACCTCAGGTCCAGGCTGACCTGAGAAAGGTCTGCAGAGGAAGCTAACAATTGAGGCCATAAAGTTGCAGATGAGTATGAAGGAGTTGTGTCTCCAGAACATCTGAGGCCACACCAGGAGCCCACTTTGATTTAGTCAGGAGGAGGCAGTGGCTGCAGAAGAGAAGGCTGAGAGGAGATCTTACCAATGCCTATAAGTACTGGAGGGGTGGGTGTCAAGAAGAGGCCAGGCTCTTCTCAGGGGTGTCCTGTGACAGGACAAGGGGAATGGGATGCAAATTGGCACACAGGAGGTTCCACCTCTACATGAGGAAGAACTTCTTTGGTGTGAGGGTTCTGGAGCCCTGGAGCAGGCTGCCCAGGGAGGTTGTGGAATCTCCTTCTCCAGAGACTTTCAAGACTCATCTGGACGCTTTCCTGCGTGACCTGCCCTGGGTGATCTTGCTCTGGCAGGGAGGTTGAGCTCAGTCTCCAAGGGTCCCTCCCAACCCCTCACATTCTGTGTTTCTGCTAAACACCCTCAGGAAAAGTCTCTCTGCAGCGTTCCTGTGGGATCCCTTCAGCTACTGGCAGGCTGCTATTGAGGTCTCCTTAGAGCCTTCTCTGCAGGCTGCACCCCCCCAGCTCCCTCAGCCTGTGCTCACAGCAGAGCTGCTCCAGCCCTTGCAGCATCTTTGTGGCCTCTTCTGCCCTCACTCGAGCAGCTCTGTGTCCTGCTGGGGACAGCAGAGCTGGAAGCAGCATTCCAGGTGGGGTCTCAGCAGAGCATAAGCATGGGATGAGCATGAGCTGCAGGAGCTACTACAGAGAGTGTGGCAGAAGCGCTTTAAGAGGAAGCACCTTCAAGGTTTAGTCATTTATTAAGCAACTTCTCAGAGATTTCTTTTCTCTGCTAGTTTGTTCTTCCAAGAGCAGCAAAGGGCAAGGTCTTGTCTTTGTGTGCCTGAAACCTGGCTACAACTAGAAATGTCAGGAGTAATATTTGTCAGTGCAGACTGCTAACTGATGCTGATTATGATAATGCATCTGATCCAGGAGAAGATGAAGCCTTTTCTCTCAAATAAAAGCATCATCTGCCACCATTCCTGCTGAAGGTCAGCATCTAAGTGCCTTCAAACACATCTATTTCTTCAGCACACTTCTTGGCTCTTGCTGGACTACTGATTTCTTGACCTTCAGCAAGGTAAAGCTTTTTTTTCCAAGTTCTATTTCATCCAAAACAGTCAAAAAGAAGAACCCAACCCACACCTTTTGTACTCTCATCTAATTAAAGGCAGGAAGCAGTACTACTTCCAACAGCATTTTTCCTCAGCCATCATTCAAGGCAGAAGAGGAGAAGGTGGGAGGGACCTCCAGAGATCCTCTACTCCCACCACCCTGCTAGGGCAGGGTGACCTAGAGCAGGCTGCACAGGAGTGTGTGTCCAGGCCAGTTTTAAGTCTGCAGAGGAGGAGACTCCACCACCTCTCTGGGCAGCTTGGTGCAGTGCTCAAGCACCCTCCAAGCAAAGGTCAAATATGGTCAATGTTGCTCAGTCATTGCTGAATCACAGAATTAAGCAGGTTGGAAGACACCTCCAGGACCATCAAGTCCAACCTAGCACCTAACCCTTCTAATTAACTAAGCCAGGGCACTAAGTGCCTCAACTCAAAGTGCTGCTTCCTCAGCCTCCAGCTGAAACTGAGCAGGCAGAAGAAACATGACCAGCCCAGAGGGCCAACCAGAGCCTGGGCTGCAGCAGGAGCAGTGTGGCCAGCAGGGCCGTGGAGGTGATTCTCCCCCTCTGCTGAGACCCCACCTGGAGTACTGCATCCAGTTCTGGAGCCCCTGGATCAGGAAGGATGTGGAGATGCTGGAGAGTGTCCAGAGCAGGGCCAGGAGGATGCTCAGAGGGCTGCAGCAGCTCTGCTGTGAGCACAGACTGAAAGAGTTGGGGCTGTGCAGGCTGCAGAAGAGGAGGCTCCCNACCACTGTGGAACCTTCCACAACAGAGGCTTCTTGAAGGCACAGCCTGGCTGAACACCAGGAATTAACCCCAAAGGTCTTCCTCACTCTGTTTGGGTTGGTCCCCACTACTGGGAGCTGGAGGAGAACACTACCTGTGCTCCCACCTCCCTGAGCAGTGGGCCCAGGGCCCTGAACTCCCTCCTGACAGCCCTCACTTCTTTCCCCTAGTTCAGCAATGCCTACCTGGAAGGTCAGTAATGGGTAATGATCTGTGGGCTGCAGCACAAAGCTTGAGCAGCTCGATGCAATTTCAGCTCCATTTGAAAGTTAATGTTTTAGTTTGCTTTAAATATGCAATAATTTTCCTTTCCCCCCCCCCCAGATTTTTTTCTTCCCCCTTCAGCTTGTTTATACAGAAATTGCTACCATGAATCATGCTGCCTGTGTCTGGGAGGCTGGGTGCAATGGCTTCTAAAAATATCACTGTTCCTTCTACAGTGTCACCATTTGATAGGAAACTTAGATTAAGCAGAGCAACAACAAAGTTTTTCTTCTTCTTTCTCCTAAAATCCCCCTCAGAGAGAGAGAAATTTCACAGCACATTCTTAGAAAGAAATGCTCATCTTCACCTCCACTAAGATCACTGCTAATGCACATAAACATAGGGCAAGAGAGAGGGGGTTCTGCCAAGACCTCACCTGGAGTACTGCAACCAGTTCAGGAGCCCCCAGCCCAGGGAGGACTTGGACCTGATGAAGCAGGTCCAGAGGAAGGCCATCAGCATGATCAAGGAGTTGGAGCTGCTCTGCTATGAAGACAGGCTGAGGGAGCTGGGGGTGTGCAGCCTGGAGAAGACTCCAGGGAGACCTAATAGAAGCCTGCCAGTAGCTGAAGGGGCTACAAGCAGGCTGCAGAGAGACTGTTCTCAAAGGCCTGAAGGGACAGGATGAGGGCAATGGATTGAAATGAGAGCAGAGCAGATTGAGATTGGATGTGAGGAGCAAGTTCTGCACCAGGAGGCTGCTGGAACACTGCAACAGGCAGCCCAGGGAGGTGGCTGAGGTCCCATCCCTGGAAGTATTGGAGGTGAGGCTGGACAAGGCTGTGAGCAACCTGTTCCAGTGGGGAATGTCCCTGCTGAGTGCAGGGGGTTGGACTGGATGAGCTTTGGAGGTCCCTTCCAAGCCAGGCCATTGTATGATGATTCAATTTCTACTGCAGCGTAGCTGAACTCTTAGAGAGTCCAAGAATCCTGACTGGATGAGACCCTAGAGAACCTGATGTAGCTTTGAAGTGGGCTTGCTGAGAGACAACAACTGACTTTGATAACCCTCCGAGGTTCCTTCCTGCCCTCTGCTGGCACAGTAAGCTCACCCAGTAAGCATTCTCCCACCAAGTGCTAGCCACGCTTTGGGTTGGCTCTCACCCATCTTCAGTTTCTGAACTGGGATGTCCTGGTGAACACACACTGAAAATCGAGGAGAAGAAACAGTGGGGCACAGATGTAGCCAAGTTCTCAATCTAAGGGGCTTGAAAACATACCTTAAGGAAAAAGAGCAAGGTAAGGAGAGTCTAGCATCTGATTGTACAGTCTGCCCCCAAACCAGTTCTGTTAAGCACAGCTGCTGCTCCTCAGGCACATGGACAGAAAACAAAGAAGTTTGGGTTTATCTCAGAACAGTCACTGCATGGAGAGAAGACAAGAAGAGGAAACCTCCCAGTGTGAGAGTTCTCTGCAGCCCAGCAGTCACTTTGCTATTGCCTGGCAAGCTGTGCCCTGGGGTGACAGCTGCAGTCTGGACCTGAGCAGCATGCACACAGAGGTACCCCAGGACAGCAGCATTGAGGTGCGTGGTGCTGGTCGAGCCAGGGAGCAGATGTTCAGCGTAGGATCATTGCAGCTGCAAGGGACAAGAGCCTTTGAAAGGAGATCACTGAATCCAACTGCCAACAACACCACCATGGCCACTAAAGCCTGGCCCCAAGGGCCACATCTATTCTCCTTTATCTGCTTCTGTTGTAAGCACTCACTTTACTCTTTACAGAGAGGGTGACAGAGCCTTGGAGCAGGCTGCCCACAGAGGTGGTGGAGTCTCCTTCTCTGGAGGCTTTCCAAACCCACCCAGCTGCATTCCTGGGCAATCTACAGTAGGGGAACCTGCCCTGGCACGATGGTCTCTGCGGGTCCCTCCCCACCTCGGAAGTTCTGTGATCTACACGGTTTTGGAACACACAGCACCACATCCTGGTGGGGTTGGAAAGTCTCCAGAGAAGGAGACTCCACAGCCTCTCTGGGCAGCCTGCTCCAGGCCTCCAGTACCCTCACAGGGAAAACGTTCTCCCACCTGTCCTATGGCATCTCCTCTGCTCCAACCTGCACCCCTTACCCCATCGTTGGCCACCCCTGAGCAGAGCCTGGCTCCAGCCCTGCTCATCTTTAGCAGCAGCAATGAGGGCAGCCCTCAGGCTCCTCTGCTCCAAGCCCCAACTCCCTCAGCCTGGCCTCACAGGGAGGTGTTCCACTGCCCACAGCATCTTTGGGACTCCCTGACTACGCTGAGCACACCACCAACGAGGTCTGCCCTGCTTTACAGCGCAAGACACACAGCTGAGCAGGGGGGGCTGCACTAGATGATCTCCAGAGGTGCCTTCCAACCACCACCACACTGAGGTTCTGCAATTTATTGGCACCCATTTCCAGCTTTGCCCTTCCTCAGTACCCTCACTCTTTAGAGGGCAGAATCAGATAAATGGTATTTTGGCACCTCAGAGGCTGCAACAGAGAGAAGGAAGCACTCACAACTCTGATTGTTGAGAATTGCCTTCCAGCAGATAAGAGGTGCCAGCAAATGGATGGTCTGCAGCTGACAGCAGCCATTATCAGATCAGCCTTTAGAGTGTCTCCAGCTTCTTGTGAAGAAAAACACTGCCTGCAGTATGTACCTGCAGCAGCAGCAGACTTCCCTTGCCTTGTCAACCTCACAATCAACCCTCTGCAATTTCATACTCTTCTTTACAGCACCAACCCCTCCCAGCATGGGTTTCAGCAGCAACAGTGGAAGGCAAGAGGCAACTCTGCCATCAAGCCAGGCTGGGAGAGTTGGGGCAGTTCAGCCTGGAGAGGAGAAGGCTCCAGGGAGACCTCAGAGCTGCAGCTCAGTATCTGCAGGCAGGCTGGGGAGGGACTGTTCAGGAGGGCCTGTGGGGGTAGGCTGAGGGCAATGGTTTAGAACTGGAGCAGGGCAGAGTTAGGTTGGACAGCAGGAGGAAGCTCTGCACAGGGAGGGTAGGGAAGAGACTGGCACAGGCAGCCCAGGGACGTGTCTGGGGTCCCATCCCAGTAGACATTCAAGCTCAGCCTTGCTGTGTCCCTGTGCAGCCTGCTCCAGTTGGAGGTGTCCCTGCTGCCTGCAGGGAGTTGGCCAAGATGAGCTTTGAGGGCCCCTTCCAACCCAGTGCAATCTGTGAATGATTAGAGGGAGAGCAGCCACAGAGGGTGGAAATGTTTACACAAAATAAAAAGCAATGTACAAAACAAACTCCAAAATAGATGGAAGTGGGGAAAAAAGTCTCCTTGGAAAAATGAAAGTGGCAAAAACATACAGGAAAGTGGTTAAAAGAAGTCACAGGATGGCTTAGGTTGGAAAGGACCTTTAGAGATTATCTACTTCAGCCTCAGTAGATGAAATTGGTTTAGAAAAACGAATCAAAGTGGTTAAAAGAAAACCCAAACACCACTGAAGTGGTAAAAAGATGTACAGAATGCAGGGGTTGGGAAAGAGGCAAAGCCTGCCTGGTACACTTGCATCAGCAGAGGGGTTGCATTTGAAGATCTCCAGATGTCTCTTCCAACTCCTCCCATTCTCTGACTCAAGAGCAGAAGGCTTCTGGCAGTGTTTTAATGAGTAGTACTCCTCCCCCCACCCCCCAACCAGGGGTAATTATCAGAGAGCAAAGATAGATCTCACATTAATTGAAGAGGTGGCTTGTGGAGAGCCCAACTATATTTTACCTACACTTCCTTCTGCCATTTTAACTCCAGGGTGGTGTTTGAGTCCCCATTCCACTCCCATCTAATCCTACTTCCCATGAATTATAGCTGCTTAGCTCCATCCAGCACATGGCAATTTGGCCCCTGGAAGATGAGAAAAGGAATTAAATTGTCAAATCCCATTGCTGCTGCCAGAATAAAGCAGGGTTTGGACTTCTTCCCCCCTCCCCCTAAACAACTTCTTGTCCAAAACTTCGAGGATGATACTTTAAATGTATTTCTCTCTTTTTTTAACCATATCCCATTTTGTTGTCAGTATCTAAAGCTCCCAAGGCATTCAGTTAGGTGATTATTTTTTGTTTGTTATGCATTTGCCTCAGAGGAAAGAACTGGACATGAGAACTGAGCTCACTGCTGGAGTTACACCACTGTGCAACAGCATTTGCAAGCAGAGACAGGCCACAGAGCATCTCCCCTGCAGGTCTCAAATCTCCTCTCCAAACATTCCCAAACTGGTTTTAGGTGTGCAGGGTGAAAAACAAGTCCCAGGAAGACAACAGGCAGTGGTGCTCAGAGAAGGTAAGCAGAAGAAATGACAGAACCCTGGCAAGGACCAAAGATGAAGGCAGGCCAGAGGAACAAAGTGCTACAGAGCAGCAAGAGAAAGAAGTGATTAGTGGGCAAGGCTCCCACGTCAGCAGCACTAAGTGCAGAGCAAAATCTTGTTAGCCCTGCAACAGCAGCATCATCAGAACCTGCTCTGGCCTGGGTTCTTGTGCTCCAGCCAGAAAGTAGAGCCTTTCCACCACCTCAGCTAGGCAGAACTGCCTCAATGTCACCACTCTGGAGCAGACACCAGCAGCAGAGAGTGGGCTCAAAGAGGGGTGGTGAATGGTGCCACATCCAGCTGGCACTAATGGTGTGCCCCAAGGGTCAGTGCTGGGCCCAGCCCTGTTCAATACCTCTATTGATGATCTGCCAACACCCTCAGGTCCCTCTCTGCCTGGCTGCTCTCAGCCACTTTGGCCCCAGCCTGTAGTGCTGCCTGGGGTTGTTGTGGCCAAACTGTAGAACCCTGCCCTTGGCCTTGTTCAGTCTCATCCCACTGGCCTCTGCCCACCCATGCAGCCTGGCCAGGTCCCTCTGCAGGGCTCTGCTACCCTCCAACAGCTCCACAGCTGCTCCTAGCTTGGTGTCATCTGCAAACTTACTGATGCTGGACTCAATCCCCTGCTCCAGATCATCAATAAAGATGTGTGAAGAGTCAGAGCCTCTCTTACAGAACAAATGCTGCATGGACTCAGATGGCAACCAGCTGGGCATCTTCTACAGCTGCTTTCTGTCTACTGCTGGAACTAAGCAACCCCAAAGCAGACATTTATTGGTGGCCCTGGAAGATCATCAGGATGCCTGTGTGCACTGTGCACATCCCTTGAAGCTCACAGGGCCTGAGAACAATTACAAGAGTTAAGAAAGGATTAAAAAGCAACAGAGATGTCTCGAAGTGCTTCTTCACTATCCACCCACTTGTGTACTGTGGTCCCGCCAGCTGCAGCTGAGACAATACCAATTAAGCTTCTTAACACAGAGAAACGAAGATCCATCCCATCCCACTCCTTCCTTGAACCTCCTTTCTTCAACCCTCATGGAAAAACCTGGCCAAGAGGTGAGGTTTTGCAGCACATCTTGGAGGCCAGCAGTGAAAGGAAAAAGCAAGCCCAGCAGAACTTGGCCTAGCCCCAGCTAAGTAAAAAGGAGTGACATTTTGCACCATTACCCATTTCCACCAGAGGTAAATGAGGCCAGGCCTAACTGCATTTAGATCAAGTTAAGCAGCCCAAAAGAACAGCTCCAGAGAAGCCCTTTAGGCTTGCCAAGGTCCTGAACGGTCATTATCTTACACAGGACAAATTAAGGGACATTTATTGAGGGAGTAGGAGAATCCTTAATTAAGGTGAAGAATAAATCCTGCCTTGCAATTCTCACACTTGCTGGGTTCTAAAGTGGAGCATAACTAAAAGGAGTAGGTGAAAAGAAAAAGAAGAAGATTCCTCCATAGGGACATGCCAATAAAGCTCCAAAGACACTAAACCACCCAAACCCCCTCCCCAAACCACCCAAACCCCCTCCCCAAACCACCCTATTGATTTGGTTTGGGTTTTTTTTACACCAAATAGCAAAGTGTCTCCTGTTTAACACTGTCCCAATTAACTCTGCAAGCCTCATTCTGGCATTCCTGCAGAGATAATTACCAATCAGTTTAGTATAATTAGATATTAATATCATCAGCAATGTTTTCTAGTAAGTCTGAAGTCAACAGCATCATCTCTGAGATGCTTTAGCACTGTGGACCAGATCCTGTGACCCTCCAAGAGCCACCTGAATGATTGCTGAAGAAACATTCAGCCAACCTTAGTAATCATAGGATGGGTTGGAAGAGGACTTAGAAGATCATCTACTTCCAACCCACTGCCACAGGCTGGGACAGCTCCCACCAGCAGAGGTTGGCCAGGGGGCTCAACCAATCTGGCCTTGAACATCTCCAGGGAGGTTGTGGAGCACAGAATCAAAGATCACATTGGGTGATTCTGTGCTCCACAACCTCCCTGGGCAACCTGTGCCAGTGTCTCACCACCCTCAACCTGTGAAGAATTTCATCCCAATCTCCAGCCTAATTCTCCCTTCTTCCAGCTTCAATCCATTCTCTCTCATCCTATCACAAGCAGCCCCTGTAAAAAGTTCCCTCCCCAGCCCTCTCATAGCCTCCTTCAGGTACTGGAAGGCCACTATGAGGTCTCCCCAGAACCTTCTCTTCTCCAGGCTGAACTGCCCCAACTCACATTTTCAGACAGGTTCATCCCCAGCACTGGAATCTGTTGTGTTTTTGGAAGGAGTAAGTGCAACCAACCTGTCTACCTTGAGTCAGAAGAGCCACAAGTGCCAGCAACCCAAAGAGGGAGACCCTGTTGGAGGTCTGGAGGCAGCTGCTGCAGGGTGGAGTTGCTGCTGGGGTAGCAGGGGACACAGTACTCTGAGGGGTCAGGAGAGAGCTACCTACAGGCTGTCCTGAGCCTATAGCTGGGCAGAAGGAACTCAAAGTGAAGAGCAGCCACACTGCTTAGTGCAGGATGCCACTGACTCAAGGCTGGTGAGAAAGCCACTTGTGGGAAGACAAGGCAAAGAACAAGGCTCATTTAGGCAAGCAGATCCACAGCTCCTGCTGAAGACAGTGAGGACCTTTGAGCTACAGATAATATTCTCCATGGCTAGAACCAGGACAGTTGGAAAAGACCTCTGAGATCAAGTCCAACCATCAACTCAGCAGCACCATGGCCACTGGTTTCTTGATCACCTCCAGGGATGGGGACTCCACCACCTCACTGGGCAGCCTGTGCCAGTCCCTGACCACTCTTGCAGCAAAGAAATTATTCCTAGTATCCAAACTAACCCTCCCCTGGTGCTGCTTGAGGCCACTTCCTCTCCTCCCATCACTTGTTACTAGGTAGAAGAGCCCAACCCCACCTCACTCCAACCTCCTCTCAGGAAGCTGTAGAGAGCAATGAGCTCTGCCCTCAGCCTCCTCTGCTCCACACTGCACACCCTCAGCTCCCTCAGCTGCTCCTCCCCAGCCCTGTTCTCCAGACCCTTCCCCACCTTCATTGTCCTTCTCTGGAGATGCTCCAGAAGCTCAATGCCCTCCCAAGGAGTGATGCACATCTATGTCTGTGCCACAAGATAGAGGATTCATTTGGCAAGTGAAGGAGACTGTCATGGCGGGTGTGGGAAATGGAGTCCCCTGGCTCCTCTCTGAGTGTCAAAGGCTCAGATACAAACATTCTTTCAGCACTAGAGCACCACCAGGGTCATTTGGTGGCATCCTGTGAGCAGAGCTTTTACATCCATAGGAGTCAAAGGGAAATGGAACTTGTCTGCTCCATAACAAAGCCACAAACACATCAGTCAGACTCTCAAGACTACCCTGGGTCTGCCTGGCCCCTTGGGAGCTGAGAAACTCTGTTTTTTTTTCAGTGCTATTTTGTAGGACTCTACAGCTTCTCCTTCTGATCCTGTTTGAAACCAAGGTGCACTGCAGCTGAGAAGGGCAGACAAAAAGAAAAGGCTGCAGTACTGGAGAAGCAAAACAGAGGATCAAAGGAAAACCAGGAAAAGAAAAGAAAAGATTTTTTAGGTGGGCAAACAACTGCACCATGAAATGTTTTTGGGTGCCCACCAGGCCCAATCCCACAGAAGTCTTCTTTCACTACACAGTTGGTAGGATCTGTCCTGGTGCTCCACGTGTTTGGCTTAACTTGCTCAGGCTGCAAGGGAGGGGAATTTGAGGGATGCTCTAGCAGGAGCACAAAGTTAAGCAGCAGAACTCTCCAGCTGAGTGGCAAGGCAAATGAGCAGCCCCTGCGAGTGGGTGCCCACGAGTCCCAGCACAACAACAGCAGCACTCCACACAGCTCCACGCTGAAGACTGCGCCAAACCCCGGCTGTAGCACGGCAAGAAACATCACAACGTCTCAAGTCCTCCTTCCAAAGCGTAAAGAGAGCTGACAGATCCCTTCCCAGGCAGTAAATAGGGTTAGCCATGATCCAACACAATCACAAAGCCCTTCAACTTGTTTGCAAAGTGGGGGGAAAATCAGGGCACAGGCAAGCAGGAATGGTAGTGGCTTGGGGAAGACAGAGATAAACCACGGAGCTGCAAACCTACACGGGGCAGAGAGGCAAAAGTCCTCAGCACTTTTATCCCCTCTGCTCTTGTAGAACCACACAATTGTTTTGATTGGAGGAGACCTCCAAGATCACAGAATTAAACAGGTTGGAAAAGACCTCTAGGATGACTGAGTCCAACCTATCTCCTAACCCTTCTAATTAGCTTAATTAAACCACAACACCAAGTGCCTCATGCAGCCTCCTCTTAAACACCTCAGCAACACTGCTCAGGCCACACCTTGAGTGCTGTGTCCAGTTCTGGGCACCTCAAGTGATGAGATCATCACATCTCAAGATGAGATCTCAAGAGAGATGTTGAGGTGCTGGAAGGTGTTTGGAGAAGGGCAGCAAGGCTGGGGAGGGGCCTGGAGCACAGCCCTGTGAGGAGAGGCTGAGGGAGCTGGGGGTGTGCAGCCTGCAGCAGAGGAGGCTCAGGGCAGAGCTCATTGCTGTCTGAACATCTATGTCTGGTACTATCCAGCCCAGCACCCTGGGGCAGAGTGTCAGAAGCCAGTGGCATTACAGGTAAAGGCTCATCAAGAGATGAGTTTACTTTGCTGTTCAATAAACCATGACAATGATTCACTACTCTCAGATGCTGTCATCTGTTACCAGTCTCCCCTCACCTAACCTCTCTCACCAGACATCAGCCTCCAGTCTTCACTCACACAGCTCCACCTACCACCACCAGGTTTTCTGCTCATCCTCTGCTAGTTTTTAAACCACACTTTTCACTTTCCTGTCTACCCTGTGTCAGTTTGCAAGCCTGTTGTCAGGATGAAGGTACCAGGCTCTCCTCAGTGGTGCCCAGGGACAGGACAAGGAACACTGGGTACAAGCTGAAGCACAGCAGGTTCCACCTCAACATCAGCAGACACTTCTGCACTGTGAGGGTGACAGAGCTGCCCAGAGAGGTTGTGGAGTTTCCTTCTCTGGAGACTTTTAAGATCTGCCTGGGTACATTTCTGTGGGACCTGCCCTGGATGACCTCCAGAGTTCCCTTCCAACCCCTAACCTTCTGTGATGGTTTTGGTGGCTCTCTGCTGGACTCTCCTCAGTAGTTCTCTGTCCTTCTTCAACTGAGGAGCTCAGAACTGGACACAAAGTTCGAAGCTTCACCAAAATGCAGCACAACTCCAGGCTGGGCAGGGAGTGGCTGGAGAGCATCCCCAAGGAGAGGGACTTGGGGGTGCTGCTGGACAAGAAGCTCAACAGCAGCCAGCAGTGTGCACTTGCAGCCCAGAAAGCCAAGCAGAGCCTGGGCTGCAGCAGGAGCAGTGTGGCCAGCAGGGCCAGGGAGGTGATTCTCCCCTCTGCTCTGCTGAGACCCCACCTGGAGTACTGCATCCAGTTCTGGAGCCCCTGGGACAAGAGGGATGTGGAGATGCTGGAGAGTGTCCAGAGCAGGGCCAGGAGGATGCTCAGAGGGCTGCAGCAGCTCTGCTGTGAGCACAGACTGAAAGAGTTGGGGCTGTGCAGGCTGGAGCAGAGGAGGCTCCCAGGTGACCTTCTTGTGGCCTTCCAGGATCTGAAGGGGGCTACAAAAAAGCTGGGGAGGGACTTTTGAGGCTGTCAGGGAGTGCCAGGACTGGGGGGAATGGAGCAAAGCTGGAGGTGGGGAGAGTCAGGCTGGAGGTGAGGAGGAAGTTGTTGAGCATGAGAGTGGTGAGAGGCTGGAATGGGTTGCCCAGGGAGGTGGTTGAGGCCCCATGGCTGGAGGTGTTTCAGGCCAGGCTGGCTGAGGCTGTGTGCAGCCTGCTCTAGGGTAGGGTGTCCCTGGGCATGGCAGGGGGGTTGGAACTGGCTGCTCCTTGTGGTCCCTTCCAACCCTGACTGATTCTGTGATTCTAAAAATCACTGATTAACCTGGGGACTTATTTGAAAGCTACAGAGGTTCTAAGTCCTTGTTTGGGGTTGAATTCCTCTCTTTCTGTTGGTCAGAGCATCTTTTTAAGGTAGAAATAGGTCTGATATTCCCATCTAGACTCTGATGTAGTTGTAGCTAAGCCACAGAAGGACTGAAGCAAAGATAATGCAGCATTTAGACCTCTGAAATGATGACAAACCTAACATCAAATAGGTTGTGATAAACAGCAGAGGGGATTTCACTGGGCTAAAATAGTGCAGCTGGAAACTGCCAATCTGCAAAGTAGTGATAAAACTGAGCTAAAAAAATTGAAATTCTAAAAATACAGCCAGTGAGATATTAATATTTATGCTGAACTTAGTGGTAGAGGGGGGAAAAACTGCCCTGAGCAAATTTCCTGCTTAAACTTTCATGTCATAAAATACCTTCAAGGTAGGGTCTCAGACAGTACTTTGAGTCCACACTTAATGATATTAAAAGTAACAAAATAAATTGCAGATAAATCTGTTACTATCCAGGAGTGCTGCCTGCACTGTGGCTCTGGCTGAGGGGAAGCAGAAGGCATTCCACAGGCAGCAGCAGACATGGGTGTGAAAAAGACTGTAGGGGAGATCAGAACCATTCCTGAATTCAGATATTCTGCTCTGGCTTCATGTTTGGAGAAAATCATCATAGAATGGAGGTCCCTGCCAAGCCCTACCAGAGCTCATCCAGTCTGACCCCCCTGCCACAGCAGGACCACACAATCTAGCTCAGGGCACAAAGGAACACATCCAGACAGGCTTTGAATGTCTCCAGAGAAGGAGACTCCACAGCCTCTTGGGGCAGCCTGCTCCAGGGCTCCAGCACCCTCACAGTACAGAAGAGTCTCCTCATGTTGAGCTGGAACCTCCTGTGTGCCAGCTTGTTCCTTGTCCTGTCAGTGGGCACCAGCACACAGAGCTTGGCACCTTTATCCTGACACCCACCCCTCAGGTATTTATAGACATTGCTCAGATCCCCTCTCAGCCTTCTCCTCTCCAGACCAAACAGCCCCAAAGCTCTTAGTCTCTCTCCACAGCAGAGATGCTCAAGTCCCTCAGTCATCCTCATGGCTCTGTTGGACTCTCTCCAGCGGGTCCCTGTCTCTTGAACTGGGGAGCCCAAAGCTGGACAGGTGTGGTCAGTGTGGTCTCACCAGAGCAGAGGAGAAGAATCTCCCCAGGCCTTCTTGGTGCACCCCAGGGGTGATGCTAGGACTGGAACATCTATCTCCCTTGTGAGGAAAGGCTGGGAGAGCTGAAGCTGTTTAGCCTGGAGGAGACTGAGGGAGAATCTCATTAATGCTGATCCACAGCTAGAGGGTGTCAGCAGGATGGAGCCAGACTGCTCAGTGGCATCCAGGGGCAATAAACCCAAGACTTTTCCACATAATCAGAAGGAAGAAAGAATTCTTCTTTGCCAAGGTGCCAGAGCCCTGGGTCTGGCTGCCCCGAGAGGTTGTGGGGTCTCCATCTCAGGGGGCTTCCAAACCCACCTGCCCCTGTTCCTGTGTTCTACTCATGGTGATCCTGCCCTAACAGGGAGCTTGGAAGAGGCCATCTTCAGAGCTCCCTTCCAACCCCTACCATTCTGGGATCCTGTGGCTCTCCACATTCACACTCCTTTTACACCACCATTTTTTCAGCCAAGCTTTCAATTGCCTCCTTCAAAGGGAGAAAAAGGAATACTCAGCAGCATGCTGAATGCTTTGTGCTTGTGCAAAGGAAGAGACATCCCAAAGTGTGGATTTAGGGGATTTTATACTCCCATTGCACTTTAGACACATGGAACTGTGATCAGTTTGAGTTCAGTGTCTTGATCCTGCAGGTGGAAGCGGCAGCAGTTTGAGATTGTTGCCTGTGACTACTCTAAACACACTAAAGGGGATGCTGGAGCCAAACTAATGCTGATGACAAGGGCAGTGAAGGTCTAGAATAGATCACCCATGAATGCTGAAGAAGGCTGTGGTGGTGTCACTAAGGAGATGACACATGTGCCAAGCTCCAGAGTCAGAACAGATTCTAGCCTGGAGCAGAGAATCAGATTAGATGGCTTTGCAGAGCCTCCTCCAGCCCTAATGTTTGGAATATATGAGGTTGATTTGTTTATTGTTTTGGTTTTGTGAGTTATGGTGTTGGGTTTTATCCCCTCAGAGATGAAAGCCTGAAGAGCTTTTTGTTTTCTTCCCTCTCAAAAGTTTTCTCTAAGTTTTGCTTGCAGGCTGAAATTGTTTCCTGAACTCTTCAGCTGTGACTAAATGGAACATCCCAGATAAGTATCTGAGGCACTTGAGAGATTCAAGAGTTAAGCAGAGGAAATCAAATGGAATTTTGAATTCCTTTTCATTTAGAAACTGCAAATTAATTCTGCTGGAGTTTATTTTTATTCAGAAGCTAAGGTGGTGTAGAGCTGATACCACACAGCTGACAGAGAAGAGATAGATGTATAAAGAACATCAATATCAGATACATGGAATGGTTTGGGGTGGAAGGGACCTCCAAAGCTCATCCAGCCCATGCCCCTGTGCTCAGCAGGGACACACTCCACTAGAGCAAGTTGCCCTCAGCCCTGTCTAGCCTCACTTTGAATATCTCCAGGGATGGAGCTTCAACCACCTCCTTCTGCAATCTGTTGCAGCAGCCTCTTGATGCAGAGCTTGTTCCACACATCCAATCTCAGCCTGCTCTGCTCTCACTTCAAACCATTGCCCCTGTCCAGTCCCTGCAGCCCTTTGCAAATGTCCCTCTGCAGCCTGCTTGTAGCCCCTTCAGCTACTGGCAGGCTGCTGCAAAGTCTGCCTGGAGCCTTCTTTTCCCCAGGCTGAACACCCCCAGCTCCATCAGCCTGTCCCTATAGCTATAGGGGGGCTGGAGTATGGCTCCTAACTGTTTCCAACAGAAACCGCTGGAAAGGACCCTTTAACCCTTCTGTGATCTCTTCCTCTCTCCTGCTTCTCCCAGGAAGTGCTTTATGCACCACCTCCAAGTTGAAATGCAATTGCCAATGCACTTGGTGAGTTAGCAGTGCAAGATGACAGCACAGAGTGCTGGCAGAGGAGGGAGATACCATGGAAGAGAAGCTGTGTGCCAAAGCAAAGCCCCAGTGTCAAATGGCAAGAGGCCTGACACTACTGTTTGGAGGGAAGTGAAATCTCCCCTGGCATGTGTGAAGGCTGCCCAGGCAGAGCCCAGATTTGAATGCTTGAGGCACAGCACTAGAAAGGAACTGAACTTTTCACTAAATAATTTATGCTAAAATATGTATTTTCTGACATTAGATTTTCTCCTCTGCTCACAAAGAAGTGACCTGATTTACATAATATTCTTATGCTGAGGAGCTGACTTTAAAAAGGACCAGGCTTAATAATATGTTTTTAACACAACTTCCCATTGCATCTGTCAAGTTAGGTTCCATGCTAGAGGATTCTTCATTAATCAGGAACTATGGGCAGCAGTATTAAGGGATGTAAGCCCAGACAAATTACAGGATTATCACTGCCATTTCAGATAACAAATACTTACAGCATCCTAAAGGCCTTTTTCCTTTCCTCACCCCTCCCTGAATTCATTTGTCAACACTGCAGATGATGGAATCAGGGGAACAGATTGGATTCCAGCTCTAGATTGTCAGAAGCTCAGCACCAATTGTCTCACTAAACAAAGGAGGGGATGAGGAGAAGAAAATCCTGCACCCAAGCCACCAAAAGCCACTCACCCAATTCAGCAGTCTGCTATTGCAGCACTTGATGTGAACATCTCATGATGACCATCTCATAGACTCAGAGAATGGCTTGGGTTGGAAGGGACCATAGAATAGAACCAAGCAGGTTGGAAGAGAGCTCCAAGCTCAGCCAGCCCAACCTAGCACCCAGCCCTGCCCAACCAACCAGACCATGGCACTAAGTGCCCCAGCCAGGCTTGGCTTCAACACCTCCAGGCACAGAGACTCCACCACCTCCCTGGGCAGCCCATTCCAGTGCCAATCACTCTCTCTGACAACTTCCTCATCACATCNGCTCCAGGGAGACCTCAGAGCTGCAGTTCAGCATCTGAAGGGGACCTGCAGGCAGGCAGGGGAGAGACTGTTCAGGGGACAGGAATAGGGCAGTGGCTTAGAACTGGAGGAGGGCAGAGTTAGGTTGGACATCAGGAAGGAGTTCTGCACAGTGAGTGGGGAAATACTGAACAGGCTGCCCAGGGATGTGCCTGAGGTCCCAGGGACATTGAAGATCAGCTGTGCTGGCTTGAGGCTAATTGGAATACTTCAATGAGCAAAAATAGATTATAGGCTGTGAAATGGAAACAATGCTGAGGTCTACTGCATTCATAGGCTTGCTGAGATGTATAAAAGCAAGGACACAAATACAGATCAGAGTCTGCCTGTCAGAGTCTGTGTTTTCTCCCTGGGCTTCTGCTGCTTTGCCTGGATCTGTGTAATCCAACTAATCCTGCTGCTTCTAGCCCCCTGGCCAATCCTCCCAACTCACCTTGGGCATAAGGCAGACTTTGGGATAAGGTAGAGGGGTGGGGAGAAGGTGGAAGCGTGGCTGGGAGCCCCTCCTGGGGACTGTGCTTTCTGGGTGGGCTGTTGTGTTTCTCTACTACTTTTAACTTGTATGTTTCTGTAGAGAGCTGTAAATATTTGCAATACATTGTAAATATCTCACTCTCCACAGTGTTTTTTACATGTCATTTACATGGGACATCTAAATATGCCACTGGAGATAAGTCATTCCCCACCTGCAGTCCTGCATCCAGTTCTGGA
>WAAF01006109.1:0-14274 GCA_013400475.1 Tricholaema leucomelas
GGCAGCCTCCCACTGTCACATCTCCCACCAGAAAATAATTAATATATTTGAAACCTGAAATGGCAAATTTTAAGCATTATTTTAGCTGTTTTATGGTTTGGCTGCTATGTCTGTAGCCAGGATTGTGAAGCAACAGCTGTTCAACTGCTTCTTTCTGTTAGCAGCAATGGGAAGTTCATGCCCGGATGGCTGAACCCTTGACTGCAGTGTAATATACAGAAATTCCCCTGATTGTCTGTTGTGTTTTGCTGCTTGGATCCTGTTCTTTCTGTCTTATTGAATTTATGATGGGTCCTTTGTGCCTCACTGTCAACTATGTGCAAAAGCAGGCATGAAAGACCAGCAGTGTGCCATGCAGAATGGTTGCCAAGGTCCCATGGAGCAGCCTCCAGAGCTCTGCAAGATCAGCCCACCATGGTGGGGTGCACTCAGGGATTGTTATACCTCCTGTTCACTGTGTTTCTAGAGATGTCTGGGAATCCAGCTCAGAGGCAAGGGTCAAGGTGTGTTGAAATTTGTGTAACCACACAAAAACCCTTCAAGCTAAGGGCTTTGTGGTGTAAGCAGTGGATGAAATTGCACTTTTCTCTGTGTGTATCTGGAGAAAAACACCACCTGATGTTTTGTTTTTTGCTGTAATACAACTGAGTAACCTACCATTAACATCACTGGCTGTGCATACAGCATGGAATATGAGATCAGTCAAATCTTCACCTTTGCTCTTGGAATATTTTGATTGCAGTGTCACAGTTCCAGGTCAAAATGCTCAGTTTTCCTTAAAAGGAGCATGTGTCAGCACCCCATGTGATCTGAAGTTATGAATATGTGTTGGGCTGGCTTGTTTAAGTTTGTAAGATTTGACCTGAGCAAGGCCTTTGACACTGTCCCGCACCACATCCTGGTCTCCAAGCTGGTGAAACATGGGTTTGATGGGTGGACCATGAGATGGATAAAGAACTGTCTTGATGGTCACACCCAAAGAGTGACTGTCAAAGGGTCCATGTCCAAGTGGAGGCCGTGACATGTGGAGTCTCTCAGGGATCAGTCCTGGGACCAGTCTTGTTCAACAGCTGTATTGGTAACATGGACAGAGGCATTGAGTGCTCCCTCAGCAATTTTGCTGACAAGACCAATCTGTGTGGTGCAGCAGACATGCTGGAGGGAAGGGATGCCATCTAGAGGGACCTCAGCAGGCTGGAGAGGTGGGCATAAGCCAACCTCATGAGGTTCAACAAGACCAAGTGCAAGGTCCTGCATCTTGGTCGATGAAATCCCAAGCACAAATATAAGCTGGGCAGGAGAGCAGCCCTGAAGAGAGGGACTTGGGGGTGCTGGTGGACGAGAAGCTCAATATGAGCCAGCAGTGTGCACTTGCAGCCTGGAGGACCAACCAGATCCTGGGCTGCATCAGGAGGAGTGTGGCCAGCAGGTCAAAGGAGGAAATTCTCTCCCTCTGCTCTGGTGAGACCCCACCTGGAGTACCACGTCCAGTTCTGGAGCCTCTATTACAAGAGGGATGAGAACATGCTGAAGCATGTTCAGAGATGGGCCACAAGGATGTTCAGAGGGCTGGAGCATTCTTCTGTGAGAACAGACTGAAGAGTTGGGGCTGCTCAGTCTGGAGAAGAGGAGGCTCTGAGGTGACCTTATTGTGGCCTTCCAGTATCTAAAGGGGGCCTACAAAAAGCTGGTCGGGGACTTTTCAGGATATCAGGGAGTGACAGGACTAGGGGGAATGGAGCAAAGCTGGAGGTGTGTAGATTCAGACTGGATGTGAGGAGGAAGTTCTTCACTGTGAGAGTGGTGAGAGCCTGGAATGGGTTGCCCAGGAAGGTGGTTGAGGCCCCAACCCTGGAGGTGTTTAAGGCCAGGCTGGGTGAGGCTCTGACCAGCCTGATCTAGGGTAGAGTGTCCCTGCCCATGGGAGAGGGGGGTTGAAAATAGATGATCCTTCTGGTCCTTTCCGACCCTGCCTGATTCTATGGTTCTAACACTCGAAATCCTTCTCTTAGTAAAATCAGTTACAATATAGATTTTTTTTTTTTTAAGTGGATGACTACTTCAGAACCCTGGAACAGGCTGCCCAGGGGCGTTGTGTAGTCTCCCTTTCTGGCAATATTGAAAACCCTCCTGGGATATGGGTGACCCTGCTCTAGCAAGGAGGTTGGACTAGACGAGCTTTCCAGATCCCTTCCAGCCCCTGACATTCTGTGATTCTTTCTCTCCTAAACCTGTAGCCTTTCAACTCGGAGTACAGAAAATAACGTGAACACCTAAGTGTGATGTACTATGTAAGGGATACACTTAAAGAAAAAGCCTCTTAGAGGGAAACTTCTAAATGTATTTCCATTTATTGTAATAAATATTATCCATTCCATGTTTATTTTTTGCTGTAGTGATAGTCATAAGGCAGAACTGAGAAGTGCCTCATGCAAGTGGGTAATCTCTGCCATTTCCTTATCTTTCAGAAGCAAAATCCTTATCTGCAGCAGGATCTGCAGAAGGAAGCCACAGACCATTAGCTCTTCATTTGTATATCCTTCAGCTACACCCCACGCAGGCTCTGTAGCTAATGGTATTCTAGATAAGAATCTTTCAGCTCTATGTTTTAATTAATGACCAATTCTGCCATTATCAACTGTCTGCTTCATGAAGTGAATGCTCTCATGTGAGAGAATTGCCACCTACCATCAGTCAAATGTTCTGCATACGTTTTCACTCATGCACACTGTGGTAGTATGCAATAGCAACTTTCTACCTTGTCTGAATAATTAACAGATCATCACATTTAGGAGTCTGCCTAAACATGAGATTTTGTACAAGCTCTTTTCATGGTCAGCAGTACACTTTAGTTCTCATCTGGAATGAAAGGCTCCTGGATGTCACTCATCCCAACAAGGCAAAATGCTCAGCATCTCTTAAACTGATCAGCTGTTACATCAGAACTGCTGTTTGAGATAATTTTGTGCTGAGTACTGCAAGATTTCTGATGAAAGTACAGAAAAGTTCCTGCATGTTTACTTCATTCTTGTACATTATCAGTTTTCTACCTGCCTCTTCCAATCTGACTTGCTGATCCTCTTCTAGTCATAGTCGCTGCTCTCAAAACAGTTTGCATCCTGAAATGAGACACAATACTCTCAAGTTCATCCTCTATCTCCTCTGCCCTTTACTCAGTGATGTACATGGAAAAAAAAAAAAAGTAAGTAACTCTGTTACTTGTTCCTTTTTGAATACAACTTGTCATTTTTTTTTTTTTTTGCCTGTGTATGTGATTGAGAAGGGGAAAAGAATTTTTTATTTATTCTGGGACAAAAATCTTCCATTTACTGAAAGGAGAAATGGAATCTTTTATTTATTCTGTGACCAAAAATACCTTTAGATTGGATACAAGGAGAAAGTTTTTCATGGAGAGAGTGATCAGGCACTGGAATGAGCTGCCCAGGGAGATGGTGGAGGCATCACCTCTGGTTGTGTTTAAAGGTCTGGATGTGATGCTTAAGGACATGTTTTAAGGTAAATCTTGTAGAGTAGAGTTCTTGGTTGCACTTGGTGATCCTGAGGGGCTTTGCCATCCTGGATGTTTCTGTGATTCCTTTTACTGATGTTGGAATTAAGTGTAGAAATAGTACCAGATTAATGAAAAACTGTATAAAGCTACAGATTGAGGAAATGGATTTTTCCTCTTTTAACATAATTTGTCAAGGAAATGTATGCATGCTTCAACTGCAAAGCAAAAGTGTTTTCCAAAAAGACAAGTGAAAGGTTTCTGAAATAAAGTATCCTCTCACCGTGTGTTGGAACACAATAAGAAACTATCACAGTGAAGGAAAGACCGTTTGTATTTTGAAGGAAAATGAAGCTGGACTTAACCTGCTTCATTTAGGCAAATGGAAGCTTTTATGTACTTGAAATAAACATTAGATCAAGGCCTGAACATCTGTAGTGTCAGCTGAAATTTAAAAGTAAAAACACTCATAGAATGGTTTAGGTTGGAATGGACCTCAAGGATCATCCAGCTCCAACCCCCTGCCATAGGCAGGGACATCTCCCACTAGAGCAGGTTGCTCAAGGCCTCATCCAGCCTGGCCTTAAATGCCTCCAGGGAGGAAGCAGCCACAACCTCCCTGGGCAACCTGTTCCAGTGTCTTACCACCCTCACTGTAAAGAACTTCCTCCTAACATCCAGTCTAAATCTCCCCTCTTCCAGTTTAAACCCATTCCCCCTCATCCTAACATTACTAGACCGTGTAAATAGTCCCTCCCCAGCCTTCCTGTAGGCTCTCTTCAGTTACTGGAAAGCCACTCTAAGGTCTCCTCGAAGCCTTCTCTTCTCCAGGCTGAAGAGCCCCAACTCTCTCAGCCTGTCCTCATAGCAGAGCTGCTGCAGCCCTCTGAGCATCTTTGTGGCTCTCCTCTGGACTGGCTCCAACAGTTCCCTGTCCTTCTTGTGTTGGGGGCTTCAGAACTGCACACAGTACTCCAGGTGGGGTCTGACGAGAGCAGAGTAAAGGGGGAGAATCCCCTCCCTTGCCCTGCTGGCCACACTTCTCTTGATGCAGCCCAGCACTCGGTTGCTGTCTGGGCTGCATGCGCACACTGCCGGCTCATGTTGAGCTTTTTGTCAACCCAGACCCCCAGGTCCTTCTCCTCAGGGCTGCTCTCAGCCATTCACCACCCAGCCTGTGTCTGTGCCTGGGATTGCACCAACCCAGATGCAGGACCTTACACTTGGCCTTGTTAAACGTCATGAGGTTGGCCTGGGCCCACCTCTCCAGCCTGTCCAGGTCCCTCTCACTGCTATATATGCTGATGGTAGATATAACCAAGATATTGCAAACATCCATGAAACCATATGGTACAAAGTAAGAAGTGGAGATGATTTAGCATATATATGTATGTGTTTACATACATACATGTAAGCACACATAGCACCCAAAATATGCTGATACATAAATTTATGTATTTCATATAAAATAAGTTTTAAGTAACGATACTCTCATAGTAAATGAAGGTAATAAGCAACAGAAGCAGAATATATTTAGGTAGAAAGCACTATAAGGTGAAGCCTGCTGCTAAAATAATCTCGTTAGTGAATGTGTGTATCAATTATGTAACTTCTACACTCATTACAGTTTTGAAGATATAGCCTTCAAAACAAAGTCTGTTTGATTTTGTGTGCATTAATAATATTCCTAGTGACAGGTAAGCATGAATGTAAGTGGATAGTGAACTCTTCTTAATACATTACTTTTTTTTTTAGTTCAATAAACACTTGCTCTTCAAATGCAGTTTAGATGTCTCCATAGTTTAAACCACTGTTGGCACAAAACAAAGAAATACTTGAGCTTAAAGCTGCAGAGGCTACCATCTTTGCTGTTAATGAACAGCATAGGAAAGATATTATTGCAGTATCCAGAAGTTACTAAAAATCTGAATCTGTTGAGATTCACAATTATCATTAATGGAATACAGCATTTTCAGGATGGTGGAAAATAGCCAGGCTTTAATAAAATATTAACAGAAACTCTGGATTAAATATTCATCTCAGTGCCTTTGGAGGTTATATTCTATTGCTACCCTACAGCCCATTAGTAAATAATGATCTAGTGGCAAAACCTTCTGGGGCATAGTATAGCTTAGCAGAGAATTGCTGTGTGAAGTTAAAGCACAGGATTTGCATATTTTCTGTTTTGGAGAGTGGTTACATTGTTTACATCGAAAAAAAAGTGGAATCAGTTCTGGTAGTCATCTAAATCACAGCAGTTGAGGTAAATTACCAAAACTGAGCTGGAGGCAGTTTTACTACATGGTTCCACCAAAATTAATGAGAGCTGCCTGGCCGTGGACAATACAACTCCTTGGTACTTTGGATGCTTTGTGGTGAAGGGTGCTAATGAATGCAAGAGATGGTATCTTCCAAAATTAATATGGTTTATTAATTTTGATATTCAGGACTCTCACCACCCATCCAGTAATTTTGAATAATAATTAGGTTCTTTGTATGGTTATGAAAACATTACACATAACACAAACAGAATCTAGAGCACTTAAGAAATAACTAGCAATAATACAAACATCAAACTTAATGGAATTGGAAAGAGGTTCTTAAAGTCGATTTTGCTGCTTGCCCACTAGATGTACTTGAGAAGCTTCTTACTGCTTAAGGCAGAGGCTTGGATTCAGTTAAAGAATTTAGAGTTTTACTAAAGAGGCTTTGAGTATTTACTCACAAAATATTAATTTCTGCATCCCTGGGACTAACTACAGTTCCCAAATACTTGCAGGGAGTTTTGTTTGTGCCTTGCTAGCTGTCGGGGCTTCTGATCTTCCCAGGCTCTTGATAGGATGCTGGGGGAAAGGCAGATGATCTCTGATCTGATCCTAGTTCCTCTTGGCTCGCGATCTGGCACAGAGCTTGAAGGTGCAGGCAGGATGTCTTATGCACACTTGGCACAATGTCATGCTGGCTAAGCAAGCCTATTGTGTGAAGGCAACTAAAGCCTTTTCCTGGTAAACTTAAGACATAGCAGGTTTGCAGGCAGACCAACCCAAGGCATCAGGGCTTGTTATTGTAGCAGGAGTGGCTTATAACTTAGCGGAGCATAGTATGATGCAGAGAGCACATTGAGGCAAAAGCATTATAAGGCAAAAAGCACGTAGTCTTTTCCTGCTCATCTCTTTTATCAGTATAGCCCAACACTAATGAGTCTTTGGCCAAAGATCAGCCAATCAGAATGACAGTTGGCCAACTTAACCATATTAAGTGAAGCCAGGACTTACCTATATCTTTTAGGGCAGAACACAAGTGTATAAATTTGTGCAGTTACCCTGTAAACAAGTCTGGACAGTGATGGAGGCACCAGGGACCTTTGTCTTCCTTTCCCACAGTGCTTCTCCCATCAGCAGGAGGAATGAGAGCAGAACACATGTCTAAGCAAGCCAGGACATGTTTGGGCCTATTTTGGCCTTCCAGCAAATGCTTTTCTTGCTCAGCCTTACTGGCCATGCCATCAGGTCTGTCAGACTGATCTGTGCAACTTAAAGACGAAGTTTAAAGAGAAGTGTAAAGAGAAAGAGATGATGAAGTTTCACTGGAACAGGCTGCCCAGGGTGGTTGTGGAGTCTCCTGCTCTGGAAATATTCAGAACTCACCTGGATGCGTTCCTGTGTGATCCTGCTCTGGAAGGGGGGTTGGACTATATGAGCTTTTGAGGTCCCCTCCAGCCCCTGACATTCTGTGATTCTTTCATGTGTGCTGTCTAGTAATCATAATAGAAGCACTGTAATGGTGGTTATTTGTGAAGGGATAACTGAATTTCCTGTAGAAACAAAGACATGAGCATTCTTATGTCCTGCAGAGCTGGCAGAAAGTGCAACATCAGAATTGATTAGTGATGGAAACTTGAGGCTTTGACATACCCATTTTTATAATAAAAAGGATCCTGGTCTAAAATCAGTATTTCATTTAATAAGCAAACATTCATAATGACATTGCAGCATCTCATGAGACTTGTGCATGAGCCAAAGAATTTGCAAGATGAGAAGAACAATAAGAGAATAAGTAGTAATCTAAATGCAACTTTCAAGATGAACTGTGGCTGATGAGTCGCATAGTGTGTTGCTTTCTGTCTACACGAGAGAGAGAGAGGGGTATAGTGCCTCAGGGAAAATGTGTTTCATGTAGCAGCAAAACTGCAACTCACAACTTGCTCTTCCTCAAAATATTACTTCTACCTATTGTGTTTGAGGTGAACTGCCAGTGTGAGTGCCTTACCGAGACATTTCTAGCTTTGGTATCAAAGCTGATGTGATAATTTATATTTCAAAGTCAAAGGTCATAGTGACCTGCATGACATCAGAAAGTGTATCAGTCTGTTATTCAGCCACAAATATGGACTAGCACAATTATAAAATACATGAAGTTGTTTCATCTGCAGTGTAGTTAAATGCCTTTATTTTCAGATTCTTTTTAATCAATAATGCCCCCTCTCTGAAAGTGTTCAAGACCAGGCTGGATGAGGCTTTGAGCACCCTGGTCTAGTGGAAGGTGTCCCTGCCCATAGCAGGTGGGATTTATCTAGATCAGGAGTCCTCAAACTACGGCCTGTGGGGAGGATACGGCCCCCCAGGGTCCTCAATCCGGCCTGCTGGTATTTACAGAAACTCCCCCCGCACCCCACCCCCCCATCCCCCACCGGGGCTTGCGGGGGAAACCAAGCAGCCCCTTCCTGCCACTTAATCCACTCACCGGCCTCCGCAGCCCCCAAGCAGCCACCGGGACTGGGCTGGAACCAAACCATAGTCTGGCCCCCTACACTACTGGGCTGGAACCAAACTATAGCCCAGGCCTTGACAGTGTCTGAGGGACAGTGAACTGTCCCCCTGTTTAAAAAGTTTGAGGACCCCTGATCTAGATGGTCTCAACTGGAGGCAAGGCTGATTTCCAGATATACAAACTCAAAGCTTCAGGGCTTGTTATTATGTAGCAGATAGAGCATGGCAAGATGCAAAGGTAGAGGCAATGGTATAAGGCAGAGCACACTGCCTTTACTTGTTCTTCTCTTTTTATCAATACAGCCCGAGACTAATAGCTCTTTGGCCACAGAGCTTATCCAGTCGGAATGACTGTTTGCTAAACTTGACCATATTAGGTAAAGGCAGGGCTTACTTTTACCCCTGTTTGGGCAGATCAGAAACAAATGTATAAATGTATGTGGGTACCCTGTTTGCAGATTTGGATGGACAGGAGACTGGAAGGCACCAGGGCCTTTGTTTTTGTTTCCCACCCTTGCTTCCGCCATCCATAGAAGAGACAGAGCAGAAAACATGTCTGGGTAAGCCATGACATGTTTTAGGCCTATTTTGGCCTTGAACAACAGATGTGAAACAGAGACTGTTCTGGCTTCCCAGCACTAATAGTGCTGTATCTCTCCAAGTTCATGAAAAGCCAAATCCCCACAGAAACTTAAGCCATTCCAGTGGTTTCCCATATAATTTCTGGAGCGCTGAAGAAAAGGAAATTGAGCAGAGAGGGAAACTTGGAAACATAATAAATCGGTGATTTAATTTCTTGCATGGGTTTCAGCAGCATGTGGATTTCAAATGACAAATATCAGAGAGAGGTCTGGATGTACGGATGTCTGCTGTTTGTTTTGTTTGTATTCTGACTTGGGGTTTTATGAGAGTAGAGAAGCCTTTTTGTTTGAAAACTGTGCTAAGTCTCTTGAGGCTTAACAGAGTTGGAGCTTCATTATGCTAAATGGCTTCTTGTGTGTTTCTGTGTTCCACTTAATGATATTCAGGAAATATTCTTATTTCCTGGGAAATTCATTGAACATCTTCCTACTGGGTTTAGCTTATTTAGCAAGTTAAGTAAAGATCTCCCTTATCTGTGTATATAAAAATAAAAAGAATCAATATAATACACTGTTCAATAGAATGTATTATAAGAGAAGCATTTCACTCCACCCAGGGAAATATCTTCTGCATAACCATCAGCTGTGCATGGTATGTATTATGACATTCTGTGATGCCATGACTGATTGGGTAGATTCAGGGGGACCAGGGGATGTAATCTACTTTGACCATAGCAAGACCTTTGACACTGTCTCCCATGACATCCTTATTTTTACTTCTGGGCAGTAAAGAATATCTCTTCATTATGAATTGCATACACATTCAGTGTTTGAGGAACTACAGTCATGATGATCTTTCTACTTCACAGGATGTTAGGGGTTAGAAGGGACCCAAACAGATCAACAAGTCCAACCCACCTGCCACAGCAGGACCATGCAATCTAGCGCAGATCACAGAGGAACAGATCCAGACAGGCCTTGAGTCGCCAGAGAAGGAGACTCCACAACCTCTCTGAGGAGCCTGTTCCAGTGCTTTGTGACACAGTAAAGAAGTTCCTCCTTGTGTTGAGCTGGAACCTCTTTTGCTGCAGCTTACACGCATTGCTCCTTGTCCTATCACAGGGACCAGGTGAGCAGAGCCTGTGCCCACCCCCACCCCAACCCTCAGCCCTCAGATATCTATAAACATTTATTAAATCCCCTCTCAGTCTTCTCTTCTCCAGACTAAAACATCCCAGGTCCCTCAGCCTCTCCTTATAGGCCATGCCATCCAGTCCTCTAATCATCCTCATAGCCCTCTGCTGGACCCTTTCCAGCAGATCCTTGTCCCTCTTAGAGTGGGGAGCCCAAAACTGAACATAGTATTCAAGATGAGGTCTCACCAGGACAGAGTAGAGGGGAAGGAGAACCTCCTTTGATCTGCTGGACACACTCTTAATACACCCCAAGGTGCCACTGGCCTTCTTGGCCACAAGGGCACATTGCTGTGCCATGGTTAACTTGTTATCCACCAGGACTCTCAGGTCCCTCTCCACAGGATTGCTCTTCAGCAGATCACTTCCCAGCCTGTTCTGGTGCAGTTTATTATTCCTTACCAGGTGCAGGACTCTGCACTTGTCCTCATTGAATTTCATCTGGTTCCTCTGTGCCCAGTTCTGCAGTCTATCCATGTCTTGCTGGAAGGCTGCACAGCCTTCAGCTGTATCAGTCAAGCCTTCCATTTTGGTGTCATCAACAAACTTGCTGAGCAGAGTCTTTTTGCTGTCCCATCATCTATGTCATTGATGAAGATGTTGAAGAGGACTGGCCTCAGCACTCATCCCTGGAAAACTCCACTGGTTACAGTTCCCCAGCTGACCTAGCACCATTGATCACCACTCTTTAAACTCTGTCTTGTAATCAGTTCCTGATCCATCTCACTGTCTGCTCTTCCATCCCACACTTCCTGAGCTTGCTTACTAGAATATCATGGGAGATGGTGTCAAAGGCCTTGCTAAGGTCAAGGTAGACTGCATCCACTGGTCTCCCTGAATCTACCCATTCAGTTATGTCATCATAGAATGCTATCAGGTTAGTTAAGCATGACTTGCCCTTGGTAAATCCATGCTGACTACTCCTGATAACCTTCTTCTCCTCCAAGTGCCTTGAGATGCCATCCAGAAGGGGCTGCTCCATCATTTTTCCAGGGACGGAGGTGAGGCTGACTGGTCTATAGTTACCTGGAACCTCTTTGTTGCCCTTGTTGAAGACTGGAGTGACATTGGCTCTCCTCCAGTCCTCAGGCATCTCTCCTGTCTGCCACGATTTAGCAAAAATGATGGAGAGTGGCAGAGCAATAACATCAGCCAGTCCTCTCAGCACCCTTGGGTGCATCTCATCAGGGCCCATGGACATGTGAATGTTCAATTTACATAATTGATGTCTAACCCAGTCTGCAATTCTTTTTAATCATACACAGCAAATTACTTTACCAATTTCAATAATATTTGAACAAATGATGAAATAAGCATAAACATGATGTGTGTCTGTAAATATATCTAGATCTGTGTACCTCAGTTGGTTGAACAGGTTCTACACATGTGAATATGGAAGAAATTATCACTAATGCCATAGTTGTATAGAACTGTGGCAAATGTGAACCTGCATTTTTTAAACTACTCAGGCTGGGTGATTTTGGAGCAGGAGGAGATTAATGAAGTTGCAATGCTAACTTATGCACTATATTCAGCACCATCTGACTTAGGTATTTATGGCAAATGTAAACTAGCTGTACAAAATACTTGCAGTGTCTTCAGTTCTCTCCAGGCCCTGGCTTTAGCTAGCATCTGTTTTTATTGAGTGAGGTTGCATTCAGAAAAAATAAGTGCAGAAAGTTAAGTAACTGTGAAATGTGAAGACTTCAAGTTGTCAGCTGTTTCTTGTCTTTGAGTGCCTCATTCAACCTGGCCTTGAATACCTCCAGGGAGGAAGCAGCCACAACCTCCCTGGGCAACCTGTGCCAGCATCTCACCACCCTCACAAGAAAGAACTTCTTCCTAACATCCAGTTTAAATGCATTACCCCTCGTCCTGTCATTAAAGGCCTTATCAATAGTCCCTCCCCAGTCTTCCTGTAGCCCCCTTCAGATGCTGGAGGGTCCAGCATCCAGATCTCCTTGATGCCTTCTCAGCTTCAGGCTGCAGAGCCCCAGTACTCATAGCCTGCCCTCATAGCAGAGCTGACCAACCTGGTCTCCATTTCTGATCAGGTTACCTGACTGGTGAATGTGGGGCAGGCTGTGGATGTAGGCTACCTGGACTTCAGCAAAGCCTTTGACACTGTCTGCCACAACAAGCTCCTGGCCAAGCTGGCAACTCATGGCTTGGACAGATTCACTCTGTTCTGGGTCAAGAACTGGATGGATGGCCAAGCCCAGAGAGTGGTGGTGAATGGTGCCACATCCAGTTGGCAGCCAGTCACTAGTGGTGTTCACCAAGCATCAATGCTGGGCCCAGTCCTGTTCAACATCTTTATTGATCATGGTCTGGATGAGGAGATTGAGTCCAGCATCAGTAAGTTTGCAGATGACACCAAGCTAGGAGCAGGTGTTGATCTGTTGGAAGGTAGGAGAGCCCTGCAGAGGGACCTGGACAGTCTGGATGGGTGGACAGAGGCCAGTGGGATGAGATTTAAAGAGGCCAAGTGCAGGGTTCTGCACTTTGGCCACAACAACCCCAAGCAGCACTACGGGCTGGGGACAGAGTGGCTGGTGAGAAGCCAGGAGGAAAGGGACCTGGAGGTACTGGTGGATAGTAGGCTGAAGATGAGCCAGCAGTGTGCCCAGGTGGCCAAGAGAGCCAATGGCATCCTGGCCTGTATCAGGAACAGTGTGGCCAGTGGGACGAGGGAGGTTCTTCTTCCCCTGTACTCAACACTGNAGTTGACTGGATGGGGCTGGGTGCTAGGTTGGACTGGATGATCTTGGAGGTGTCTTGCAACCTGGTTGATTCTATTCTATTCTATTCTATTCTATTCTATTCTATTCTATTCTATTCTATTCTTATTTGTTGGGATGTGACAAGTCTGAAGTGTTGGTTAAGAAGTGTACCTGATATCACTGAACTCAAGCATCTGAGAAAGTGTCAACTCTTTTCAAAACCTGTCTTTCCAAAGTAATTGTGATTGTTTAGCACTTTACTAGTTCTGTAGTGAGAGCACTAAGGGAAACAGATGTTCATAGAATCATAGAATCAGTCAGGGTTGGAAGGGATCACAAGGATCATCTAGTTCCAACTCCTCTGCAGTGGGCAGGGACAACTCACACTGGATCAGGCTGTCCAAGAGCCTCATCCAGCCTGGCCTTAAACACCTCCAGGGATGAGGCTTCCACCACCTCCCTGGGCAATTCATTCCAGGGTCTCACTATCCTCATGGAGAAGAACTTCTTCCTAACATCCAGTCTGAATCTACCCTTTTCCAGCTTTTTTTTATCCTCCCTATCACTATCTGACAGCCTAAAAAGTGCCTCCCTGGTTTTCTTGAAGGCCCCCTTAAGATACTGAAAGGTCACAATAATCTTACCATGGAGCCTTCTCCTCTCCAGACTCAACAGGCCCATCTCCCTTACTCTCTCCTCGTAGCAGAGCAGCTCCAGCCCTCTGATCAACCTTGTGGAACTTCTCTGGACACCTTCCAGCACATCCATATCCCTCTTGTAATAGGGGTTCCTTAGCTAAACAGATCTATCATGTTCCCAGACAAAATAAATAATTCCTTAACATGATGCATATACTTTTTTTTTTAACCAACATTGCATTTTCACTGTGTTCTTGACACATGTGGAGAGTGCTGGTCTATCTAAAATACCTCTGTTTTCTGTAGCTCCTGCATTTTCCCTGCTGCTTTCCATCTGAACCCTAAGAAAGCCAAGCCTTCAAGTACTCAGCTGTTAAATAGCTGTAATTCTCATTTGCTAACTAGCAGAATAACCTTATCTACAGCTGTATCACAGTTAGCTTCAATCCAATTAATCTTCATCAATATTGTCACCCTTCACATCATCCTCTGGAAAACTTAAAAGGAAAATAGCTTAATTAGGAACAGCAGTGGCATTTCTCTTTCAGAAAGACAGAATGTTCAGTGTGTTGCAACAACATTCACCCATTACAATAATCTACATGGCAAACAATAACTAAATATGCATTCAATGGAAGGGCTTTGTGTAACCCATGTGCACAGAGCAATGTGTTCTTGTGCTCAGGAATTAGAAAATTGTAGAATCATAGAATGGTTTGGGTTGGAAGTGACCTCAAAGATCATCCAGTTCCAACTCCCCGCCATAGGCAGGGACACCTCCAACTAGAACAGGTCACTCAAGGCCTCATTCAACCTGGCTTTGAACACGTTCAGGGAGGGAGCAGCCACAACCTCCATATCA
>WAAF01006110.1:0-14444 GCA_013400475.1 Tricholaema leucomelas
TCCCTGGGCAACCCCTGCCAGTGTCTCCCCCCCTCATTGTCAAGAATTTCTTCCTCCTCTCCAGTCTCAATCTGCCCTCCTCAAGCTTCAACCCATTCCCTCTCATCCTAGCACTGGAAGTCCCTGTAAAAAGTCCCTTCCCAGATTTCTTGCAGGCCACCTTCAAGTTCTGGAAGGCTTCTCTAAGGTCTCCCTGGAGCTTTCTCTTCTGCAGACTGAACAGCCCCAGCTCTCCCAGCCTGTCCTCCCAGGGGAGGTTTTCCAGCCCTCTGATTATCTTTGTGGCCTCTATAACCACTTCAGCTCTTCCAGGTCCTTCTTCTGCTGGAGACATCAGAACTGGGTGCAGTACTCTGGGATCTGAGCAGAGCAGAGGGGCAGAATCCCCTCCCTGTGCTGCTGCCCTCCCTGCCCTGGCTGCAGCCAGCACACAGCTGCCTCTGGGCTGCCAGTGACAGTGCTGGCTCCTGGGGGACTTTTCTGTCAACTGACATCCCCAAATCCTTCTCCTTGAGACTGATCCTTCTTTGAGTACATTATACAACCACATCAGACTGTGCAGAGAGATCCTGCTCCTCCAAAACTGCTCTTTCTTTGAGTACATTACACAACCACATTGCACTGTGCTGAGAGCTTTGGTATTTAACAGGTACTCAGAGCCTGGAGACAGCCTAAGGAAGGAGAAAAAAGAGACATCTGCAGGAAATCCTTGAAAGTATTTAATAACTGTTGCAAAATGTTGGGAATGGAAGGCAATAACCCTCTTGTCACTGTGCCCCCTGGCATCCTGGTGAGCAAGCTCAGGAAGTCTGGGGTGGCAGAGCAGGCAGGGAGGTGCATTAGGAGCTGGTTACAAGGCAGAGTTCAAAGAGTGGTGCTCAGTGGTGCCAGGTGCAGCTGGAGAGCTGGAACCAGTGGAGTCCTCCAGGGATCAGTGCTGGGTCCAGTCCTGTTCGACATCTTCAGCGATGCCATCGATGAGGGCACAGACAGAGTCTGCTCAGCAAGTTTGCTGCTGACACCAAGCTGGGAGGCTTGGCTGAGACAGCTGCAGGCTGTGCTGCCATCCAGAGAGCCCTGGGCACAGATCTGGGCACAGAGGAGCCAAAGGAGGTTCCCCAAGGACAAGTGCAGAGTCCTGCACCTGGGCAGGGATAATAAACTGCAGCAGCACAGGCTGGGAGGGGACTGCTGGAGAGCAGCCCCAAGGAGAGGGACCTGAGAGTGCTGGGGGAGAGCATCCCTGGCACAGCAATGTGCCCTGGGGGCCAAGAGGGCAATGGGGTCCTGGGGGGCACTGAGCAGAGTGTGTCCAGCAGATCCAGGGAGGTTCTCCTGCCNGGAAGCTGCAGCACAGGAGGTTCCAGCTCAGCACAAGGGGAACTTGCCTGGAAGGGTCCCAGAGCCCTGGCACAGGCTGCCCAGAGAGGCTGTGGAGTCTCCTTCTGTGGAGCCTTTCCAGGCCTGTCTGGATGTGTTCTGTGTGCCCTGAGCTGGACTGTGTGGTGCTGCTCTGGCAGGGGGTTGGACTGGATGAGCTCTGTGGGTCCCTTCCAACCCCTCACGTCCTGTGAGCCCCCAGCTAAGTTTTCCAGCCAACTCCCTGTGAGCAGAGCCTCTGAAGATCTGTGCAGCAGCCCAGATTTGGATTTCAGGAGAGGTTGTGTTTTAGCTGTCAGAGTGAATTGGACAAGGCAGGAGTCTGACATGTCAGATAAAGTGAGACAGGCTGACAGCTTTCTTCAGATGGTGGCTCCTGGCAGCAAACAAAGACAATTACTGCTTCATTGTTTGATATTCAAGTCAATGTTTTGCCAGCCTAAGCTATCATTCATTGTGTTATGGAATGTGCTGCTCATCAGCCAAGCAGCTGGGGCTGGGTAGTGTGAAAAAGAGGAGGCTGAGGGCAGACCTCATTGCTGCCTACAGCTACCTGGAGGGACATTGTAAAAGGATGCTGAGGTCACCTTTGACATTTGTTTTATTCCCCTCCCCCATTTTTTTCCAGGCAGGACTAAACTCTGCATGTCCATGGAGTTTCTTCACCTTTTTTTCTCCTGCAGTAATTTTCATGTTGAGATCATAAATGCCTCAAAAGGAATAACACCATAGAACCACAGAACCAAGCAGGCTGGCAGAGAGCTCCAAGCTCCTCCAGCCCAACCTAGCCCCCAGCCCTGCCCAACCAACCAGACCATGGCACTAAGTGCCCCAGCCAGGCTTGGCTTCAACACCTCCAGGCACGGCCACTCCACCACCTCCCTGGGCAGCCCATTCCAATGCCAATCACTCTCTCAGGCAAAAGCTTCCTCCCAACATCCAGCCTGTATAGAGCTAAATAAAACTACAAATGAAAGGCTGCTGAGGTCACCTTTGACATTTGTTCTGGTTTTTCTCCCCTCCTCTCTGTCAGGCAGGATTAAACTCTGCATGTCCATGGAGTTTCTCAGCCTTTGTTCTCCTGTAGTAATTTTTGTGTTGAGGTCATGAATGCCTCAAAAATAAACCCCACAGTACAATGAAACTAAGGAAGGCAATTGGTGCAGTGACCAACCTTAGAGGAGAGGCAGGAAACAGCTCCTTTCAAATGTGCAGACAGAAATGTGAGGAAGAGGAGGCTGAGGAGGAGACCTCATTGCTGTCTACAGCTACCTGAAAGGATATTGTGGGGAGGCTGCTGCTGGGCTCTGCTCACAGGGAATTGCAGACAGAACAAGGGGAAATGGCCTCAGGCTGAGGCTGGGGAGGTTTAGATCAGACATTAGGAAGAAGTTTTTCCTGGAGAGAGTGGTCAGGGACTGGCATGAGCTGCCCAGGGAGGGGCTGGAGTCCCCCAGCCTGGCTGTGTTTAAGGGAGGTTTGGATGTGGTGCTTAGGGAGATGGTTTGAGGTGAATCTTGCAGGGTTCTAGGCTGGACTTGGTGCTCCTGAGGGGCTGTGCCAGCCTGCATGGCTCTGTGATTCGTGTCGAGCCCTCTGCAGTCAGATACGTCAGGGGCTTAAACTTGAGCAGCAGCAGCACAAAAGATGATTTCCAAAGATAAAACCATAGCTCCCATAGCATCCCAGGCTTATTTGAGGCTCCTGAAATGCCAGAGCAGGAAATCTGTCCCAGGTGATAGCAAAGCTTTGAGCAGTCTGCTCCTTGACAGGACAGGGATAGAAATAATCACTGCGGATCAGCTCCGTCACCCGGCGAAGGATGCTCAGGCTCTAGAGGCAGGCTCTGACCTGGGCAGTCAAAGTCCTCATCTTATTTTGAGCCTGATTAGATTTCATTTTTCAGTCTTAAAACTGGCAGAAGGGAAATGGCCATGAAGGAAAGGTCCATGTGTGCTTTGGTGGGCATGCAGGTCTTTGTAAAGTTCAGCCTCTCTGTGCAGGCTCAGAGCCAAGCTTCTCGTAAGGAGAGGGTTTAGCAGAGGATAACGACTTGGAAGGCACCTCCAGAGATCATCAAGTCTGAGGACAGGCTGAAAGAGTTGGGGCTGTGCAGGCTGGAGAAGAGGAGGCTCCCAGGGGACCTTCTTGTGGTCTTCCAGGGGGCTCCAAAAAAGCTGGGGAGGGACTTTTGAGGCTGTCAGGGAGTGGCAGGAGTGGGGGGAATGGAGCAAAGGTGGAGGTGGGGAGAGTGAGGCTGGAGGTGAGGAGGAAGTTGTTGAGCAGGAGAGTGGTGAGAGGCTGGAATGGGTTGCCCAGGGAGGGGGTTGAGGCCCCATGGCTGGAGGTGTTTCAGGCCAGGCTGGCTGAGGCTGTGTGCAGCCTGCTCTAGGGTAGGGTGTCCCTGGGCATGGCAGGGGGGTTGGAACTGCCTGATCCTTGTGGTCCCTTCCAGCCCTGACTGATTCTATGGTTCTATGATTCTGATTCTAAGTCCAGGGGACCTCCTTAGAGCATCAGGTTTTGGATGTGGTGCTTAGGAATCTGTTTCCAGGTGAATCTTTCTGAGTAGGGGTCTAGGTTGGACTTGGTGATCCTGAAGGGCTTTGCCAATTTGGATGTGTCTGTGATTCTGTGAAGTCCAACCCCCCCCTGCCAGAGCAGGACAACTCAGGAAGGAAGAAGCTTTGGGAGGTTGCCTGGCAGTTGCTGTTCAGACTCTGAAGTCAGAGCTCATTCCTTCTCAGAGGATTGATCTCCCACCCCTCTGCTCAGCAGGTACACTTAGGGCACCTGTGAATGGGGTTTCTGGGGAGCACAGGCAGGTGTCCATTCCCCTACTGATGCACTTCCCTCTTCTGATAGCACAGAGGCACCAGATCCTGGGCTCCATGTCTGTGCTGAGAGCAGGTGTCTGGAGCCAAACTCTTGTTCTTCAAAGCCCAAATTCTTTCAGCCTGTCTTTGCAGCAGAGGTGCTCCAGCACTCTGAGCATCTTTGTGACCCCTCAGCAGCTCCACATCTCTCTTATGTTGGGGCCCCCCAGAGTAGTCCAGATGAGGTCTCCCCAGAGCAGAGCAAAGGGGCAAGCTTGGACAGGGCTGGGTGCTAGGTTGGATAGGATGATCTTGGAGGTCTCTTCCAACCTGCTTGATTCTATGATCCCCTCTCTCCGTCTCTGGCTGTGCTGTTTTGGACACAGCCCTGGATGCCAGTAGCCTTCTGGGCTGCCAGTGCCCCTTGCTGGCTCTTGCCCAGCTTCTCAGCCTCCAGCACCCCTTGTTCCTCCTCTGCAGGGCTGCTCTCGATCTCATCGCCCCCAGCCTGGGTTAAATCTCTCTCCATCTCATCACCCCCAGCCTCTTTGAAAGGAGGCTGGATGAGGCACTTAGTGCCATGGGTTGGTTAATCAGAAGGGTTAGGTGATAAGCTGGACTCTCCTAGAGGTCTCTTCCAACCTGCTTAGCTCTATGACTCTGTGCCACTGAAGGCTGCTTCAGTCTAGTTGCAGGACCTTTCATTTTGCCTTATTGACCCTCATGAGTCTCTCTTCATTGCACCTCCCCAGCCTGTCTGGGTGGCTCCATCCCATCCTTCAGCCCTCTCAGCTGCACCACTCAGCTTGGTGCCACCTGCCAACTTGCTGGGGGTGCTCTCATCCCTGCTGTCTGTAGCACTGATGAAGACACTGATCAGCAGCTGGCCCCGGATCAGCTTGGTTTGCAAACTGACAGGAGTGGAATGATTTTGTGGAGAGGTAGCTGTAAACAAGAACAAACTCGATTGTAGGCACAGATTTATCTATCTATCCTTTAACCTCACCCTCTGCAGCCTCCCTGCAGGGACTACCTGGGAAGTGGCAGCAGAGCAGCGTGGACAGGCCAACGTGAGCCAGGCAGAGCTCACACAAGCAGGAGACAGCAGCAGGAGGAGGAGGATCCAGCGTGGGCAGCCTCACTTCCTGACTGGCCCCGAGTGGTGCTCCTGTGCTCTGCCCCTACAGCTACATCTCACTGTACAGCCCTGGGGACACAGATCTGCTGCCAGCAGCCTCACTCCCTGACCCCATTCTATCAAATGAATTAGGGAAAAGAGAAAAGCCCCAAAGCCAACAGCAGTGCTGCTGGGAAGGTATTAAAAGGTGATGAGACTCCCCAGGACCACGTTGCAGGAGTGGCCCAGGAAGCAGGCAGCACGAAGTGGGTGACTGACCTGTGGGGGGGGAGGTGGTAGTGAGGTGGTGAAGCACCAGAGGTGGACAGCACTGCAGCACTGCTGCCCTTGACTGGCTTTCATAGATGTCATTTGAACCTCTCAGAGAGTCATAGAACCGAGCAGGCTGGCAGAGAGCTCCAAGCTCCTCCAGCCCAAGCCAGCACCCAGCCCTGCCCAACCAACCAGACCATGGCACTAAGTGCCCCAGCCAGGCTTGGCTTCAACACCTCCAGCCACGGCCACTCCACCACCTCCCTGGGCAGCCCATTCCAATGCCAATCACTCTCTCTGACAACAACTTCCTCCTAACATCCAGCCTAGACCTGCCCTGGCACAGCTTCAGGCTGTGTCCCCTTCTTCTGCTGCTGGCTGCCTGGCAGCAGAGCCCAACCCCAGCTGGCTACAGCCTCCCTGCAGGTCCCTCTGCAGGGCTCTCCAACAGTAGAGCAGTAGATTGGGGACTGAACTTTCGGAGAGCAGTGAAGGGGAAAAGGACCTGAGTGGTCCTTCGATCCACACCCCCCCTGGAGATGTGCAAAGCCAGGTTAGTTGAGGACTTGATCAACCTGTTCTAGTGGGAGGTGTCCCTGCCTGTGGCAGGGGGTTGGAGCTGGCTAAGCTTTGAGGTCCCTTCCACCCTAAACCCTTCTGTGATTCTGGCTCAGCAGTTAGCACAGCTGCAGTTGCCTCTGCAGCCATGAATACACTTCGTAGGGGTTGGGATTAAAACCCTTTCTTTATGTTAAGCAATCCCAAGGCTCTAAGCATCTCTCCCTTCCTCTTCTTTCCCCCTCAAACCCCCTCCCCCATGGATTCATAGCTTCATTTTCTTCCAAACTCATCAGCAGGAGTGTGTGGCCAAATTGACACCTTGGTACATCATCATTATTTTCACACTCTGTAGTGCTCTCATTACATTTCCTCCTGGCACTTCTTTTAAATCAACTCCTGGAATACCTCAGGAGCCCAAGGTTCTATCATTAAAGGCTTTACAATTTCAGCACCTGATGTTGTTTTGCACCATTAGAGCTCCTCTCCAAGGAGCCAACGAAATTACTTTGCAACTCTTAATTAAGCTTTGCACTATGTCCTCCAAAATAAAAGGTATTATGCTTAATTTATTCAGTGGAGAACTCAAGGTGCTGGGTCAAGAACTGGCTGCAGGGCTGGGCCCAGAGAGTGGTGGTGAATGGTGCCACATCCAGCTGGCAGCTGGCACCAGTGGTGTGCCCCAAGGACCAGTCCTGGGCACAGTCCTGTTCAATGTCTTTATTGATGATCGGGATGAGGAGATTGAGTCCAGCATCATTAAGTTTGTGGATGACACCAAGCTAGGAGCAGCTGTGGAGCTGTTGGAGGGTAGCAGAGCCCTGCAGAGGGACCTGGACAGGCTGGAGGGGTGGGCAGAGGCCAAGGGGATGAGACTGAACAAGGCCAAGGGCAGGGTTCTGCACTTTGGCCACAACAACCCCAAGCAGCACTGCAGGCTGGGGCCAGAGTGGCTGAGAGCAGCCAGGAGGAAAGGGACCTGGGGAGTACTGGTGGATAGTAGCTGAAGATGAGCCAGCAGTGTGCCCAGGTGGCCAAGAGCCAATGGCATCCTGGCCTGTATCAGGAGCAGTGTGGGCAGTAGGATGAGGGAGGTTCTTCTGCTCCTNTGATTGGCATTGGAATGGGCTGCCCAGGGAGGTGGTGGAGTGGCCGTGGCTGGAGGTGTTGAAGCCAAGCCTGGCTGGGGCACTTAGTGCCATGGTCTGGTTGGTTGGGCAGGGCTGGGGGCTAGGTTGGGCTGGAGGAGCTTGGAGCTCTCTGCCAACCTGCTTGGTTCCATGGTTCTATATACCTGACTGTGTCTGTGAAGCTCTTAGGGCTGGATTTAAAACCTTGGACTAATTGGGATCATTTGCACAACTCCAGGAACATCAAGGAAGCTTTTGGATAGGTTTTTATTCCACATCCTGCCGGCTCCACTTTCATTTCCCAAGCAGTACAAGGTACAAGACATCTACTCAGAGTGGCAGGCATAGTTCCCTCCCTTAGCTGCAAAGCTCCCTTCAGCTCAGGAGGTAATGAGTGAAAGCAATCCTGTTTTACATAAAGCCTCAGAGAGTGCAGCACACAGAACACTTCATTGTCTTCTTCAGCACTTCTTTCCCTTCTTATTTCCTCCCTGATCTCCTGCTCCTCTCCTTTCAGGGAAGGGATGTGTGTGAGGTGCGAGGCAGATGTGCTGCCATAGCAACGGCTACCAGAGCAAGAATCAATGTTGAGGTCCAAACCTGACTTATTGACTCTGTTAGTTGAGGCTGGAAGCTTTCAAGGCTGGCTCAGGCTGTTTTCCAGCCTTCCCCAGGTTGTTTTCCAGCCTTCCCCAGGTCGTTTTCCAGCCTTTCTCAGGTTCTTTTGAAGGCTTCCCCAGGTTGTTTTCCAGGCTTCCCCAGGTTGTTTTTGAGGCTTTCCCAGGTTGTTTTCCAGCCTTTCTCAGGCTGTTTTGGAGGCTTTCCCTGGTTGTTCTCAGCCTTTCTCAGGCCATTTCCTTCATTGTATACTCCAGAGGCTCAACAAATGTCCTCAAGGAAAGCCACCTGCCCCAGCAGCAGCATCCTTCCCTTGCCAATCCAGGTTTATTCCCTGCCAAACAAAGGTGATGATCTCTTTTTCAGTGTGTCTCAAATACTGTTGATGCTCTTTCCCCTTCCTCCCTCCCTTCTGAAACAGCCTGGTTGGGAGAATCATGGAAGCACAGAATCAGTCAGGGTTGGAAGGGTACCACAAGGATCACCTAGTTCCAGCCCCTCTGCCATGGGCAGGGACAGCCTACCCTAAATCAAGCTGGGAGAAAGGCAGAAGTCCTTTGCTAATCCCAGATTGTTCCTCTGGAAGGTGACAACATTTTGCTTCCTTGCTCCCTTAGCACTTCTGTCCTGCATGATCAAATCCCAGAGAGGGAGAAATTCAGTGCCTTTTCCTGGGAAAGGCTGGAAGCATTTCAGTTCAGGGAACAATGCTCTAAAGGCTGGCAAGATGCTGCTTGAGAGGTGAATATGGAGAATCTCCTCCTAAAGTTCTGACAGATGAGTAGGAAATAAAGAGAGACACATTGCAGACAGCCTTGGCAGAGTAGAGGGGGGCTGCTGGTACATGAGCAGCTCTCTGCAGTGCTCAGGAGTCCTACAAGTGTCCTGCAAGGTTTAAATAGGGAACTACTCAGCCTTGTTGTCAAAGATAGCAGAGGGACAGAGCTCTCATGCTCCAGACTGAAGATCCTGCACTCAGACACAAGTATAGGCTGGAGCAAGGAGTGGCTTGAAAGCAGACACGAGGAGTAGGGCTTACAGAATAGGAATTACAGAACCAGGCAGGTTGGCAGAGAGCTCCAAGCTCCCCCAGCCCAACCTAGCCCCCAGCCCTGCCCAACCAACCAGACCATGGCACTAAGTGCCCCAGCCAGGCTTGGCTTCAACACCTCCAGCCACGGCCACTCCACCACCTCCCTGGGCAGCCCATTCCAATGCCAATCACTCTCTCTGACAACAACTTCCTCCTAACATCCAGCCTAGACCTCCCCTGGCACAGCTTGAGGCTGTGTCCCCTTCTTCTGTTGCTGGTTGCCTGGCAGCAGAGCCCAACCCCACCTGGCTACAGCCTCCCTTCAGGGAGCTGCAGACAGCAATGAGCTCTGCCCTGAGCCTCCTCTTCTGCAGGCTGCACACCCCCAGCTCCCTCAGCCTCTCCTCACAGGGCTGTGCTCCAGGCCCCTCCCCAGCCTTGCTGCCCTTCTCTGAACACCTTCCAGCACCTCAACATCTCTCTTGAATTGAGGAGCCCAGAACTGGACACAGCACTCCAGGGGTGGCCTGAGCAGTGCTGAGCACAGGGGCAGAAGAACCTCCCTTGTCCTGCTGCCCACACTGCTCCTGAGCCAGCCCAGGATGCCATTGGCTCTGCTGCCCACCTGGGCACTGCTGCCTCCTCTTCAGCTCCTCTCTGCCAGCACCCCCAGGGCCCTCTCTGCCTGGCTGCTCTCAGCCACTCTGTCCCCAGCCTGCAGTGCTGCTTGGGGTTGTTGTGGCCAAAGTGCAGAACCCTGCACTTGGCCTTGTTCAATCTCATCCCATTGGCCTCTGCCCACCCATCCAGCCTGGCCAGGTCCCTCTGCAGGGCTCTGCTACCCTCCAGCAGCTCCACAGCTGCTCCTAGCTTGGTGTCATCTGCAGACTGACTCCTGCTGGACTCAATGCCCTGCTCCAGATCATCAATACAGACATTGAACAGGACTGTGCCCAGGGCTGATCCTTGGGGCACACCACTGGTGCCAGCTGCCAGCTGGATGTTGCAGCCTTCCTCCTTGCATCATCTCTACAGGTTCCTCACTACAGCACCACTGAGTTACAGCAGCTAAGGCTACAAAGTGCTGGGATATGAGTCCCTTCTGTTTCTGACTCGCTTGCAGCCCTCTGTCTTTGCTGAGAAAGGCAGAAAGGATGAAGTGCTCAGCACAGCTCTGTGGGGACCTTCATGCTTCATCTTTTATTTTTTAATGACAAGATAGTTTGGAATTAATGAACCTGAAGTGATAAAAAGGGAGCAGAGATTTAATTTTCATAGCGAGCCATTGTGGCTGATAGATTGCTTCTCATCCAGGGCTTACTTGAGTGAGAAGAGCACAAAGAGCTGCTCTGGTGTGACTGGAGATTTCAATTCGAGGGTTACTGGGAGGCTCCTGCCAGCTCTTTGTGATTTGCCTTGCCAGGGTGGTCCTCACTGGAGCGTGCTGCATGCCAGCTCCTGACACGGCCCATAAGGAACTCTTCCGCTTGGCAGACGCTGGGCTTGGAATTGTGATGACAGCTAAGGCTGGCCCCTGGGCTTGGCAACAGAGAGAGAGAGAGAGAGACCTTTTCCCTGCTGCCTCTAAACCTGCTCCAAGTGCTCTTGAAGAATGGCCCAGAGCCTTCTGCACAGAATCACACAAAGTTAGGTATTGGAAGTTGCCTCCAGGGATCGTCGGATCCAAACCCTCTGCCAGGGCAGGGGCACCCAGGGCAGGGCACACAGGAACACATCCAGCTGGGGCTGGAAAGTCTGCAGGGAAGGAGACTGCACAGCCTCTCTGGGCAGCCTGCTCCAAGCCTCCAGCACCCTCACACCAAACAAGTTTGTCCCCACATTGAGGTGGCACCTCCTGGGCTCCAGTTTGTCTCTGTTGTTTCTTGTCCTTCCCTTTCTCCCTTTTTCTCTCTCCCTTTCTTCCTTTCTCTCTCTCTCTCTTTTTCTCTCTCTTTCTCTTCCTTTCTTCCTTTCTTCCTTTCTTCCCTTCTTCCGTTCCTCCTTTCTTCCCTGGCCATGGCAGGGGGGTTGGAACTGGCTGCTCCTTGTGGTGCCTTCCCACCCTGACTGATTCTGTGGTTCTATGATTCCAAGAAGCCTAAAGGGACAATCAGCTAACAGAGTGAACCTGCAGTCCTCCCTCACCACCTCCTCTCTTTCCTATCTTTTCTCCTACTTTAGGACCCAATTCTATTTTTTTAAAGGCCAGAAAAAATTCCTTTTCCTTGCACAACTCCAGGAGATGAAGGAATTATTCCAGGCATATTCTAGGCTCTAAGGTGAAGAAGTAGCAGGAGGTGATGCAGGCAACTGAACCAGTGTAAGGATTGGCTAAGTGAGCACCTGCCTCCTGGCTGCTAGAAAGGGACATTTCCTTTTCCTCTTTGAGGCTGGTAATTGAGTATTAAAGGGTAGCAAAGTATCCTTCATTTATATTTCACTGTAACTCCAATCCTCCTGCAGGAAAAAAAAAGCCAACTCCATGATTGCTTCCCAAAGCCCAAGAGGTTGCAAATAATTCCTCTAACAGTAATTGAATTACATCTTATTAACAGTCTTACAGAAGAACCACACTTGGAAATGCACTGCTGGAGATAGGAAAGGTTTCAGTTCTCCTTCAGGTGATACATGCTTCAATTATGTGTCAACTGCTGTTAGTGCTAAGCCTAATGGAAGCCAGACCTGCTCCCCTGGCTCTGCTTTGGGAAGCCACTGGAGTGGCCCTACAGTAAATCCTGCTGCCCACTGAGCATGGCACCAGCATCCATACCATGGTCCCACACGGCCCTTGGGAGCCAGCAGCACATGAAGGCCACCCAAAAGTCGCCATTCACAAGCAGGGGCTGGGTGATAGGTTGGAGTGGATGAGCTTGGAGGTCTCTTCCAACATGGTTGGTTCCATGATTCTGTGACTGGATGACCTTTGTAGGTCCATAGAGTTTCTTCACATTTTTTTCTCCTGTAGTGACTTTTATGTTGAGATCATAAATGCCTCCAAAAGAATAATGTCATAGAAACATCAAATCAAGCAGGTTGGCAGAGAGCTCCAAGCTCCTCCAGCCCAACCTAGCCCCCAGCCCTGCCCAACCAACCAGACCATGGCACTAAGTGCCCCAGCCAGGCTTGGCTTCAACACCTCCAGCCACGGCCACTCCACCACCTCCCTGGGCAGCCCATTCCAATGCCAATCACTCTCTCTGACAACAACTTCCTCATCACATCCAGCCTGGACCTGCCCTGGCACAGCTTCAGGCTGGGTCCCCTTCTTCTGCTGCTGGCTGCCTGGCAGCAGAGCCCAACCCCACCTGGCTGCAGCCTCCTTCCAACCTAGAGCATTCTGTGATGCTGCAGCAGGGTAGCTGTGATTCAGCCACAAAGAGCCAAGCAGGGCAGAAGAGTAGCAGGGGGAAATTAGAAACCTGCTTGGTTTAAACCTCCCTTTTATTATGGCCAAGCTAAGTGCTAACCTTGCCCTGCTGACTACTGTGCCATGGTCATCTATTCAGTGCTGTACTCCTAGAACTGGGGCTGGTCACTCTGGAGAAGATCTCAGCCTCTGAAGGGGGCTCCAAAAAAGCTGGGGAGGGACTTTGAGGCTGTCAGGGAGTGCCAGGAGTGGGGAGAATGGAGCAGAGCTGGAGATGGGGAGAGTGAGGCTGGAGGTGAGGAGGAAGTTGTTGAGCAGGAGAGTGGTGAGAGGCTGGAATGGGTTGCCCAGGGAGGTGGTTGAGGCCCCATGGCTGGAGGTGTTTCAGGCCAGGCTGGCTGAGGCTGTGTGCAGCCTGCTCTAGGGTAGGGTGTCCCTGGGCATGGCAGGGGGGTTGGAGCTGGCTGCTCCTTGTGGTCCCTTCCAACCCTGACTGATTCTATGATTCTTCTGCTTCTGAGTGCTGGAGAGTTCTGGTGCTTGCATGGTCACAGAACTACAGAGAAAAACGTCTTACAAAGAGGGGAAAATACTCTGCCACAGCAGTGTGTGCACAGGAATCTTTCCACTGGGATTCCCCTCGGCAGCTGCAGTGTGTCCACATCTCTGCTGCTCTTCTGTTTCTAGGTTTTAAACTGTATTTGGCCTTCTTTTTTCCCCCCTTTTTTCTTCCTGACCTTTCTCAATGAAATATTTGGAGTGTGACTAAACCAGACCCCCTGCGAGTGTTAACCCTTGCACTCCACGCTGAGAGAGGCATGAATCTCTCCCTCCCTGGCCAAAGTGGAATGCTGAGCAGCAGTTACCTTCCATCAAACGCTGCTTGCTTGCAGCTTGGCTTTCCTGATGAATTCTTCTTTCTAATCCTCCTGGCAGCATTTTACTGAATGTCAAACCCTCTTTTAAACACCTGCAGAGGAAAAGAAGGAAACGGTTTGCCAACAGGCTGAAATAGTTTGTTGCTAGGGCCCAGATTCAGCTCCTTCCTCTGCCTGAAGTAATTTGCACTCCTGTTTCTCGCTTCCCAAGAGTGTGCCCCTTGCTCCCAGACCACTCAGCCTTTTTCAGGGGCAATCTGTCAGACTCTCTCGTAAAACCTCATCAAACTCCCCCAGGAGATTCCTGCTTTCTGATTACTACACAGGGGCTTTGCTCCCTGCTTTAAACACATCAAGACGGTGCTGTGGTGAAAGACAAGAGTTTAATTTCCTCCTCCTCTCTCTTACTCTGCTCTCCCATCAGTCTCTTTCTGTTTGGACTAGATGGAGTGTGACAAGAGGATGTCAGAACAGCTTGCTGTACCAAAAGGCTTTTCATCCAGCAACAAGTTACCAGCAGAGCAGTGTGGATAACCTCTTAGCTGTAGTAGTAGCAGCTGCTCACGGAAATCTCAGAAGCAGCCAGGCTGGCACAGCCCCTCAAGGTCACCAAAGTCCAACCCAGAACTCTACTCTTCAAGATTCACCTCAAACCATCTCCCCAAGCACCACATCCAAACCACCCTTAAACACAGCCAGGCTGGGGGACTCCAGCCCCTCCCTGGGCAGCTCATGCCAGTCCCTGACCACTCTCTCCAGGAAAAAACTTTTTCCCAATGTCTGATCTAAACCTCCCCAGCCTCAGCTTGAGGTCATTCCCCTTTGTTCTGTCTGCAATTCCCTGTGAGCAGAGCCCAGCAGCAGCCTCTCCACATTGTTCCTTCAAGTAGTTGTAGACAGCAATAAGGTCTCCCCTCAGCCTCCTCTTCCTCAGACTAAACAGCCTCTGTCCCTCAGTTCTAGTGCCAAGAACTATTTAAGTATAGTGTGATAGAGAAGTGTGTAATAGATAATACTGTGATAGAGAACAGTGTGATAGAGAGCAGTGTGATAGAGAGCAGTGTGATAGAAATGGTGTGATAGAGAACAGTATAATAGAGACAGAGTAGTAGAGAACAGTGTAATAGTGAACAGTGCAGTAGAGAACAGAGTAATAGAAACAGTGTGGTAGAGAACAGTGTAATAGAGAGCAGTGTGATAGAAACGGTGTGATAGAGAACAGTGTGATAGAGACAGTGTGATAGAGAGCAGTGTGATAGAGAGCAGTGTGATAG
>WAAF01006115.1:0-13680 GCA_013400475.1 Tricholaema leucomelas
TGTGGGTTGCTCCTGCTCCTGGGGGCAAACCAATTAAAGGGGTGGTGTCTGCAGAGGGTCCTGGTCACATAAACTGGGTAATGCTTGAAACAGGTACTATTGAGTGTGTGCCACAGAGAAACCTCACTTTGGCTGAAAAGGTCTAATCTCAGAGTTGGTTCCATGTAATCTTGTATCAGAGTTGGATCACAGTTGTGTAATAATTATATAATAGTTTGTAAGTGGTTATAAGTTGTTTTTCTAGTTACAGCCTCACCACAACATGTCCAACAGAATCCACACCACACAAGCAGCAATCCAGAGGAACGCTACAGCATCACAGCACCACACAACACCCAACAGAACCTACACCATCCAAGCAGCTATCCAAAGGAGTTGTACATCCTCACAATGAGGTGTCCAACAGATCCCTGCACCTGATTTTTCACTGATGCATTGCAGTGAAAGACTGTTCCTGATTTTCCCTCCAGAAGATGTCTACAACCATCTCACCTACACCTGTGCCCCTGATGCCCTACAGCGAAAGACTGTTCCTGATGTTTCCTCCCAGAGGGAAAAGACTTTTTCCTGAGTTTCCCACAAGAGTTGTTTCTGTTTCCCTGATTTCTTCATCCATGTTCCTGTCCTGCGCACATCTCACCTCATCAACCTGCACCAGAGAAGCACATCGCCTTCGCCTTGCGATGCAGACAGGGACCAAGAAGGACTTTAAGAACTCTTAATTTGTGGACACATTTTCCTAACTTTGGAAAATGAGACTGTTTGTAGGAAGGTGGAAATGTTCTAACCAAGGTGTGGAATGTACAGGGTTAACCTTTCAGGGGGAGTAACCCTGAACCTGACCCTAGGTGCTCTTGACCACTCTCCAGGTGTGGGTCTGAACACTACCAGGTGATGGTTAGCCCACTGCCCCTTCCTGTCCAAAGATCCATACAACCATCCTGTTTTCTGGTTTCTCTTTTGTTTCACCACGTGGCCATCGCCCAGGAGGCAGACAAAGCCATCACCACCAAACTCTGGTTGGATTTGTACATTTTGTATTTGCTTTTCCCTTCCCTATACCCTTTGTAACTTCCCTACCTCAGATACCTTTTTAACTTATTGTTAATGTTTTCCTTTTTTACTTCCAAGTTGAATGAGATTCATTGACTTGGCTGTCCTTTCTTCTCTCCACATCTAATTCCTTTTCTTTCGGGAAAGAAAAGGGAAGAGGGAAGGGCACTTTATAAAATTGTTATTGGTTCTATCAAATTTATTTTAGTCTCTGGAAATTTAAACTAGAACCAAGACATTTCCCTAAGGAACAAGAAGAGTGCATGGAGCAGCTTCTTGGGAGACACAAATCTCCTCTTGTCCTACTCAGTTTTCCAGGGACCCAGGCATTTCAATGATTCTTTTTCCTTTCCACTGCATTCAAAGAAAACAAACTCAGTTCTTACCAAGTTGCCAGACAGAGCCTTGCTCCTTCTGCTTTCCTATATCCTTTCCTCAGGGTTCAGTTGGCAATGCAAGGAAAAGTGTGGCCAAAAGCTCTGTAATGGGCATAGATGTTGAAAAGAGAAGACAGAGTTGGTGAGATTTTCTGCTGGACTCCCAGATGGGTCCTGTCCCATCTGATGTGCAGTGCAGCTCTCTGAGAATTCTCACAGCCATTCCCATCATTCTCCTGGGTCACAATTTTTCATGTGTGCTGGTACAGAGCACAGAAGGATTTTCAGCCCAGCTGCTCTTCCCCACCAAGGAAGACAAAGAGAGGCTGTCTCCTTGTGAACAGTGCTTGGGACTAAGCCCAATATTGGAGGTTGCCCTGACCAAGCCACATTGTGGTGGGGTGACCTTGACTGGCTGCCAAATGGCCACCAAGCTGCTCCCCTCCTCAACTGGACAGAGCCAGAAATAGGACAGCAAATCTGGTGATCTGCCATAAAGAGTGGGAGGTCTCAAATCATGTGGCATCAGGAGCAAAAGAGACTCACCTTGGATGAGGACTCTTGAATTTGTTGCCAGTATCAAATTGAGTTGTGTGGGGAGAAATCAAATCAAACTCAAAACAGCTGCTCCAATCCTCCTCTTCTTCCCACTTACAGCTTCACACTCTCATTCCCAACCACTTTGTCTCCCGCCCTGAGAGGCAGAGGGGACTGGGCAATGGGGTTGTGGTTGGTCCTTGCCATCTGCTCTCTAATTCCCCACCTGACAGTTTGAGGTTTTTTCCCCTGAAAGCAGGGCAATGGAGCAATGCATTCCTAAAGAGTAACAGTGAGCACAGAGTGCCAAAACCTACCTGAAGGACATCCAAGTGCTGTCTCTGCTGAGCCAAACTTTCACTGACCAGTGTTGGTGCACTAATGGTAGCTCTCAGTGTCACTGGACTTTACTCAGTGCCGTGCAAGAGGCCTCATAAAAATTGTTGGGACTTTGTCACTCAGCCTCACCAGAAACCAGTGGCAAAGTCCTCTAAGATAGGCTTTGCTGTGTCTCCATGGTGTCATTCAAGGTCAGGCATGATCATAGAATCAGTCAGGGTTGGAAGGGACCACAAGGATCATCTGGTTCCAACTCCCTTGCCATGGGCAGGGACACCACAGCTGCCCACAGCCTCATCCAGCCTGGCCTTAACTCCAGGCATGGGGCCTCAGCCACCTCCCTGAGCAACCCATTCTCACCACTCTCATACTGAAGAATTTCGTCCTCACCTCCACTCTGACTTCCCCCATCTCCAGATTTGCTCCATTCCCTCCAGTCCTGCCACTCCCTGATAGCCTAAAAAGTCCCTCCCCAGTTTTTTTGTAGGCCCCCTTCAGATAGTGGAAGGCCACAATATGGTCACCTCAGAGCCTCCTCTTCTCCAGACCAAACAGCCCCAACTCTTTCAGTCTGTGCTCACAGCAGAGCTGCTGCAGCCTCTAATCATCCTTGTGGCCCTTCTCTGGACATGCTCCAGCATCTCCACATCCCTCTTGTCCCAGGGGCTCCAGAGCTGGATGCAGTACTTCAGGTGGGGGTCTCACCAGAGAGGGCCTCTCTGGCCCTGCTGGCCACACTTCTCTTGATGCAGCCCAGGATCTGGTTGGTCCTCTGGGCTGCAAGTGCACACTGCTGGCTCCTGTTGAGCTTTTGGTCCACCAGCATCGCCAAGTCCCTCACCTCAGGGCTGCTCTTCAGCCAGTCTCTGCCCAGCCTGGATTTGTGCTTAGGATTGCCTTGATCCAGATACAGGACTCTGCACTTGGTCTTGTTGAACCTCATGAGGTTGGCTTGTGCCCACCTCTCCAGCCTATCCAGGTCCCTCTGGATGGCATCTCTGCCCTCCAGCCTGTCTGCTGCACCACACAGCTTGGTGTCATCAACAAACTTGCTGAGTTTGCACTCAATCATAGAATCAGAGAATCATAGAATGGTTTAGGTTGGAAGGGACCTCAAGGATCATCCAGCTCCAACCCCCTGCCATAGGCAGGGACACCTCCCACTAGAGCAGGCTGCTCAAGGCCTCATCCAGCCTGGCTTTAAACGCCTCTAGGGAGGAAGAATCCACAACCTCCCTGAGCAACCTGTGCCAGTGTCTTACTACCCTCACTGTAAAGAATGCCTCTGTCCATGCACTGACAAAGATGTTGAACAAGACTGGTCCCGGGACTGATCCCTGAGGGACTTCACTTTTTACTGGCTTCCACTTGGACATGGAGCCATTGACAGCCACTCTTTGGGTGTGGCCATAAAGCCAATTACTTGTCCATCTAGTGCTCCACCCATCAAACCCATGTGTCACCAGCTTGATGATGGGTCTCTGAGAAACCTAATCTTGTTGAAAATGTCTCTGCTTATTACAGAGGTGCTGGACTAGATGACTTTAAAGTGATCTTCCACCCCTAATCTTAGTCTATGAAGAATGTCTGAGCAGCTCACACATGATGTAACTGAGGTCACTGAGAGAAGGATGGCTGTGTTTGCAGAGATGAGTCACTCCTCTTACCACAGCACCTTCTTGATCTGTTCTCTGCTCCTTTCTCTCTCCTACTGAGTCACCAGAACCTCAAGTTCCTTTCCTACCTTCTCAGCTTTGCATAGCACACAGATTTAAGTGGGTGTCCTTCATCAGCCTTACTTTGTCCCATGGCACTGCCCCAAGGGCTCTTTGGACTCACCAGTCTTTTCCAGACCAAGAATACAGTCTCCTGCTCTGCAACCCCTCTTGGGAAAGCACAGCCAGCTCTGTACACCAAAAGGAGCAGAGAAACCCTTGGTGAAAGAAAAATCAGGCTCAGGTGCCTCACGGATACCTCTGCTTCTTCCCCCCAGATGTCCATTCCATGTCTGTTGCGATGAAGAGACAAGGAGCAGCTTGGTGCAAGGTAAGTTCCATTTAATGTACTTTCAGCACTTGGTTACATACTCTTAACATACAAGCTAAAGATCATGCCAAGTCCTAATTGGTCATCAAGACAGACCTCAAGACAGACCTCAAGACAGATCTCAAGACAGACCTCGTACCTTAGCAACCAGATAAGCAAGGATTAACAAAACCTGCAAGCTCCTGCTTACATTGTTTCATCTCTTGCAACATCCTCTAAGGTCATTTTGACCCTCTATTATACTTCACTCAGTACTTTTCCACTTATACATCCTGAACCCATGGCTTTTGTTCCAGTGTGTCAAGATCAAGCAGCTGTACAGCACTAAAAGTCCTACCATTCCCAACACACATTGTTTGCATTTTCCAGTGTGAGCCCTACTGGAAACAGTCCTGCAGCTGATGTCCTCAGTTCCTTGCCACCTGTTCCTGAGGAGACTTGGGGAATGAACAGGGCCTGCATGCCCCTGTGTGCAAAGATTGGAGGAAGAAAAGAGATCAGCTGCCCTTCCATCACAACAGCAGCAGGCATTCAGGGTTTGCTCAGAAGAGGAAGAATGAAGAGAGACACTTACCTGCCTGAACCATTCAAGGGGGACAGTAACATGGACAGCCCCTTCTCCTTCTGGATGTAGAAACTCAACTTTCATCTGCAGAAGAGGAGGAAAAGAAAAGAAGACTCAGGTACTGGAGTTCAAATGAAGCCTTTCTGTGACCACAAATCCCTTCCCCTCCTGCAGGTCCTGTCTCCTCTTCCAGAGGAGGGAGAAGCTTTGGTGTTGAAGGTAATCAGGTGCCAGTGGAGCTTCGATGATCTAGAGACAACCAGACCTCTGCTGAATGTTCAGCACCAAAAGTGAAACTTCTTTTGGGAGGACATCTCTGTCATTCCTTTAGTTACAGAGGGCAAAGTCTGCAGCTGTAATCTAATAGGTCAATAATTATCTCATATGAGGCTTAGCTTTCAACAGTGAAAGTAAAGATGGAACTATGAAAGTTTAACTCAGGATTTGGCTCTCACCCAGCATCAGAAATGCTTTATCTGTGAGACTGACTCTTGTTTATGAGATTTCTTTGGGAATGGTCACAGGGTTTTCATGGTATTGGAGAGAGCGTTTGGAGAAAGCACCTATAAAGTGCAGTAATTCTGCATGTGGAGAAGGTCATTCCTTCAAATGAGTGCTCTTGGATTGGCACTAGATTTGCCTCCTGCTGTCAATTCTCATGGCTGTTCCTTCCTTGCCATCCTGTGGCAGTGCTAAAGGCAGAGCAGGCACAAGATGGATCCCAGTCCCCATGAGAATTGAGGAATGAGCTGGTAAATGGAGCTGGTAAAGGGAGGCCATTTGGCTCTGTAGCTTATCGTTACCTCCAAGCCAACATGGAGAGCTGGAGTGGACCTGGTAAAAGCCATGTCCAAGGCTTTGCCAAAGGCTGCCACAACTCATGAGCAGCATTGACTGCTGCTCACTGTTACCACTCCATGTGCACATAGCCAAGGCTGTTGTCCAGAGAGCACCAATCAGCTCAGGCAGCTGAGCAAGCTAATGGGGCTTCAATATCTTGCTGAAGTCCTGCCTGCTGCATTAGGAAATGGCTGTCATGGAGCAAAAGATGATGTGACTTGGAGTTCAGGTTGTGACCTCTTTATGAAATGGGATAGATTCGTAAAATAATATAATTTAATAATTATGTTTATTGGTTTTGATATCAATATTCTGGCAACAATTATTTAATCTCAACACAACCTTGCTTTTAATCAGGTTTGAACACATGGTTGTGGGTATTACACAGAGGGAAACAGGCAGTCTAGAACAATCAAGAGAACTGGCAACACCGCAAAACATGATTAAACTGCCAGAGAGAACCTTGCAGTCAATACGCTGCTTGCCCACTAGGAGGAACTCGAGAGATTCCTTTCTGCTGAAAGCTGAAGGCAAATGACAGAATTCCAGTTACAGAGAGGCTTTTGAATATTTACTCACAAAATAGCTTCTCCAGACTTTCCCGGAGCTGCATTACAGTCTCAGACAGTAGAAGATCTCTCAGACACTTGGAGAGATCTTGTGGGTGTCCTGTTAGCTGTTGGAGGCTGTTGGACATTCACCCTGGCTCTAGCAAGATGATGGGGTGGGGGAGTGTCAGGCAATCTCTGACCTGATCCTGGTTCCTCTTGGATCATGTCCTTTTCCAGGACTCCTAGACTTGGCAAAAGGTTTGCAGATGTTGCTGTAGAAATTGATAATCTCTTATGAATGATGAATATCACTTTTGGTGTGAATATTCATTTGTATTATTAATATTACCAAAATCAAGAAAATTTCCTGAGATTCTTTGGATTTTAGGCCAACAGGAAGTGGTTGCACAAAGGGTATTTCTAAACATGAAATTAAACAGGTTAAACAATCACAACTTGGAAAACAGAGATGCAAATCCAGGAAAAATTCTAAGTATGCTTCTGGAGTCTTAGCATTAACTCCAGCAGATGCATTCATGACACATTGATCCCTAGGGCAAGAATACAAAATATTCCAGGCAGAGGGAAGGGTAGAAGAACTGAATAGCTATGATATAATTGCCGTCACTGAGACATGGTGGGACAGCTCCCACAACTGGAATATTGTCATGGATGGCTCTGTACTGTTCAGGAAGTGTAGACCAGCAAGTCGAGGTGGGGGAGTTGCTCTCTATGTGTGAGAACAACTGAAATGTTCTGAGTTCTATCCAAGGGGGAGGGGGGAAGAACAGGTTGAAAGCTTGTGGGTAAGGGATGTGGGAAAGGAGGTGAAATTGCTGTGAGTGTCTACTATAGACCACCAAACCAGGAGGAAGATGTTGATGAGGCCTTCTACAGACAATTGGAGGTAACCTCTTGTCCCGGATTAGGATGCATCCCTCCCCCAGTAGAATAATCCCACCACAACACAGGTATTTTTGGAAAGTGAGGGAAAGATGAAACTGTATTTCTTATAGTGTAAATATAACTGTGCTAGTTTGAAGCCAGCTAGAGTGTTTTGGTGAGAAGAACTAGATTACAGGCTGTGAAAGGAAAACAATGGTGATGTCTACTTTGCTCATAGGCTTGCTGAGATGTATAAGAATAAAAGCAAAGCATAGATAAGGGAGTTTGTCTCTCACTTGGGCTGCTGGCTGAGCTGCATCTTCCTCTCTAACCTCACCCTCCATTTTGGACTAATCCACTTTGCTTCCTAACCCACCCTGGCCGAACTTCTATTCTTCCCTGGGACTGGGGTAAGGTTATGTTGCAGAGGGGAGAAATTAATTGATGCGAGAAGNATATAACTGTGCTAGTTTGAAGCCAGCTAGAGTGTTTTGGTGAGAAGAACTAGATTACAGGCTGTGAAAGGAAAACAATGGTGATGTCTACTTTGCTCATAGGCTTGCTGAGATGTATAAGAATAAAAGCAAAGCATAGATAAGGGAGTTTGTCTCTCACTTGGGCTGCTGGCTGAGCTGCATCTTCCTCTCTAACCTCACCCTCCATTTTGGACTAATCCACTTTGCTTCCTAACCCACCCTGGCCGAACTTCTATTCTTCCCTGGGACTGGGGTAAGGTTATGTTGCAGAGGGGAGAAATTAATTGATGCGAGAAGATATTTTATAAAAACATATATTTATTAACGTCAATATTTTGATCTCTCATCACCCTCAACCACTGTATTTTAATACTAATGTTCTTACACAGTCATGGAGGACATTATGGGAATATATCAAACATTAACTATTGTAATCACTAGCATACATGCTAACTGTAAACAGAGAGATATTCCCCCACGGCTTAATGCTGCTTGGGGCCAATATACTACTTGCCCAGCAGGTGGGCTGAAAGCTCTTTCTGCTCTATGGCAGAGGCAATAGAAATTAGAGAGGCATCAAAGCATTTACTCATAATTTCTGCTTAATCAATAATCACCCTCCGAGGCTACATCACAGCCTATACGAGTGTCCAATTCTTCAGGGTCTCTGCCTGTGGACTTTGAGGCTGGAATCCTCCAGTTTCAGGGGAAAATGGCAGTCTCTGATCTTGTGCTGCTGCTTTTTCCTGGATGCTCTCTCCAGGGATACATAGGCAGGATCTCAGGTGCAGAGGGAGTGCGACGCCATGCAGTCTGAGCACGATCTGACACTGGCTACTCAGGCCGATTGCGTGCAGACAAGTGGGTCTGCTCCTGGCAACTTGTGGCAATGGCGCACACCAGGCAATCATAAGGCAGCGAGCGTGAAATGGGATGCACGGCTGCACGGGAGTCTGAGCTCCACAAATACACAGGCAGGCTTAAGTGAGCTCTGCAAGTGAGTATGCAGGCAGGCAGGCAAGCAATGCAGGGGAGCTAGCAAGTGAGCGAGTGAGCAAGTGGGTGAGCTGGCTGTTTACCTATCTCTATTTATTAAATGTGGGCCAAGATTAAAGGCCCATTGGCCACTAGAATGACCAATCAGGTTGGCAGTCAGCCAAACCTTACCATAATAGGGAAAAGCCACAGGCCTGGACCTCCCAAATATAGCAATCACACAGGCCTTACACTAGGCAGGCACAAGCTGGGCGTGTCGGGGCTTCCACAACCACCTTACACAATCAGGGGTCCTGGGCAGGCCAGAGTTTATGGCACCAGGCCTATTGTACTCCTTTGTGCTTACTTATGTGTTTACCTCTGGTTATGGGCAAAAAAATACATCCAGGCAGGGCAAGGAGGGAATAAGCCTATTTTCGGGCCTACAGGCCCTCCACCACAGGTTGAGAGGGGTAGGGGGAAGGTGAAGGGGTGGTTAAGAGTGCCTCCTGGGGACTCAGGTTTCTGGGAGGGGAGTTGTGTTTCTGCATTACCTTTTAACCTTGTATATTTGTGTATATATCTGTATGTACTGTAACTATCTGCTTGTATATTGTGCTAGCTGTAAATATAAGCTTCATTCATATTTCCAGAGCTGGCTGAGTCTAGTCTGGGTGATTTCTAAAGTGTGGGGAGGCAGGGAACACCCAAATGACTACAAACAGTATAAAGAGAAATAAACTACTAGACAAAAAAATATAATAACCTTAAGGGAGATGGGGGAATGGGTCAAGTGGCAGTGAAGCAGCAAAAGCAGCAGCAGCCAAAACAGCAGACAAGGAAGATGGCAGACAGGAGCAGCTCAAGCAGCAGAAGCCAGCAAGGGAGAGAACAAGCTGTGCTTCTAGACATACAGCTCTAAGTGCTCCAACGAAATTATATTAACTTATCTATTGTTGCCATTCTATGGCCTATCCCTGGAATGTTCACATCTCCCCTATGTCTGAGCTAGAAAATCAGCTCAATCGGCCACAATCAACCCCTTTAATGTCATTCCCATTGCAGCATCAAGTCATTCCATCTAAGTAGGGATAACATCAGTGTTGGGGGCGATCGTTGTCCAGGCTTCAGGCATTATTTCTCCAATTCCTGGTCATTTATCTCCTCATTTCCATCTGTCTCAGGCATTGGCTAGCTCAAAGGTTTTCAAGAAACAGTCAGATGTTTTCCTCAGTTAATGGAATGGAGCAGGATTCTTGGCACTCACAGAGTTCATGCTCATGGATAGTGAACTCTTCATGGGTTTTATGGGCACCACAATCATCTGCAAAAGAACTCATAGCAACATAGCTACATTCTCTCTGCCAGTGTCAAGTTCTTTTGTGGAACACATTGCATTTCTTCATTCTTTTGCATAACCCAGTATGTGTGACCAGGTCCTTCAGCACAAACCACCTCTTAGACAGGCGTAGCCTCCCCTGAAGGAGAGAATACCCAAACAGACTTCCCCAACCCTGTCATCTGCTACCTTTTGTAACACATCTGAACGAGCTGGACCAGCTCAGTTGGTAGAACCTCTACTGTTCATTACCCAGGTAGCTTGGGCTAGATGTTTCTCCCAATTCTTTAAGGTTCCTCCCCCCATTGCCTTTAAAGTTGTTTTCAGCAAGCCATTGTAATGTTCGATTTTGCCTGAGGCAGGTACATAGCAGGAGATGTGATAAATCCACTCAATGCTGTGCTCTTTGGCCCAAGTTTTTACAAGATTATTTTTAAAGTGGGTGCCATGATCTGATTCAGTTCTCTCTGGAGCACCATGTCGCCACAGGGTTTGTCTTTCCCAGCCCAAAATGGTGCTACGTGCAGTAGCATGGGAAACTGGATAGGTTTCCAGCCACCCAGTGCTTGCTTCTACCATGGTCAGCACTTACTGCTTCCCAGTCCAAGAATGAGGTAGAGTGATGTAATCAATCGGCCAGGCTTCACCATATTTGTACTTTGCCCATCACTCACCATACCACAAGGGCTTCAGATGCTTGGATTCTTGTTCTTATACCTCTCAGCAAGCCTATGAGTGAAGTAGACATCACCCTTGTTTCCCTTTCACAGCCTGTAATCTAGTCCTTCTCACCAAAACATTCTAGCTAGCTTCAAACTAGCACAAACATTCACTGGCCTGCTGGCCCATAAAGAAAATACATGGATTACTGCTTGTAATTCTAATAGTTGGACTGACTCTTCTAGGTAGGTTAATGCAATATCCTTACAGTTTCCAATCTCCAATCACGTTAAGGCTGCCTTGCGAGTGCGACCTCCCACGTCTGTAAAGACTGTTATGCCTTGCACTGGGGTTCTGGACAACCATGGGATTTGTTCTACCTGGAATTTGGGTATCCACCCCAAAAGTCTGTGAGGGGTATAATGGATGCAGATAGTGACTTTATAATCCAGCAAAGCGATCTGTGATGATGTTGACTTCTGTAATGCTCACTGTAAATATCCCACCATTAGAGGTATTATTACATATTCTGGTTCCTGACCTCCTATTTCAACAACCCTGTTTAGTAATGAGTTGAGCCACTGCCTCGACACAGGTGACAGGTAGCAACAGGACTAGGAGATAAGGAGGAAAGCTGGAGGTGAGAAGGTTCAGACTGGATGTGAGGAAGAAGTTGTTCTCCATGAGAGTGGTGAGAGCCTGGAATGGGTTGCCCAGGAAAGTGGTTGAGGCCCCATCCCTGGAGGTGTTTAAGGCCAGGCTGGATGAGGCTCTGGACAGCCTGATCTAGGGTAGGGTGTCCCTGCCCATGGCAGGGAGGTTGGAAGTAGAAGTGGTCCATTCCAAACCTTACCGATTCTATGATTCTATGAATTGATTGCTTGGGTTGAATAGAAAGGAATAACCATTTCAGAATCCATAGCAGATCAGGGCTATCAACCCATTGTGCAATGATGGTGAAGGGGGTGATGGTCGCTGTTGATGTTCATGACCTCAAGCTCATGGTTATGATCCCACCTATCCATACACTGTTCTGTGATCTTTTTCATTGTTTCTGTTAATGCTTGTTGAACTTTCAAATTTGATTCTCTGGGTGCCTCGGCCCCACCTCCTCCCTGTAATCATTTGGAGATGGGAAGCAGGCCCTCATTAGTAATTGCACAACATACATGTATCCAATTAAGATCCCCCATATTTTTTTTCACATCTTTGTGAGTTTGAATTTCTGTATGTATGGTCAATTTCTGTGGATGAAGAGTTGCCAGTGGAACACCAGGGATAAAACGACTCTTTGTTCACCAATGTGATTAGGTGCTCGTTCTCCACTTGATTTCCATGATACAGTGACTTACCTGCTTTCTTAGAAGAGGCCTGCACAACTAAGATTGGTACATGTGGAGGGTACAGGGTTACATGTGAGGCATACATAGGCTGATTTAACCATAACATTCTGAGGGTCAACCTCTGGGGCTGGCTAACCCAGCCCCCTGCAGCTGGCTAGCTCTGCCCACTGCAGCTGTGTGTGGGGTGCTCATTGTTTACAATTTGGTTTCCTGAGCCTGAGATGGCCCAAGGACTGTTCTCAGCACGAGTTGCTCATGTTTACCAATTCGCATTCTCTGCTAGCAAGAAATTATCCACAATTCCCCTTTTTTCTTTTTGAGCAACCCACACCTGGCCAACCACCTTAGTCAAGCTTTTCCTAATGTAAGCAAAGATAACACAAGCACATAGCAAGATTATAAATTGAAAATAACAAAAAGCCATGAGTCTTCTTTTATCAAGCTCCTGAGCCAACCAGGGATTTTCCTAAACAGGTTCTGTAACCAGTTGTCAAAAATCGATGCTTCCTTCTGGATCTCATTAACATGATCTTTCAGCCAGGTTATACTCTTGTGAATGGACTCACTATGGCCTGATAAATTCATACAACACATTCCCTCAAAAGCTTCGCAGCCATGCCCCTGGTGACACATTTGTCCATCTATTCTTGTGGCCCAACTCTCTGCTTGCCAACTCCCCCACAAACCATATGATAAGAGTGTGTGCTGCTGGGAGAAGTGAAGGGCAGAGAGGTGGGGATGGGAAGGCAGAGAAGTGCAGTCAAGCACTGTCTTTCAAGCTGTGATACTGGAAAGGGAATGGAATAACAATATTGCAATATCCTGGGATGAGCAGGTCCATCGCCCTGGGATGAGCCTCTGTCCCTATGGTCTTGTTTAAGGGGCACCTGGAACCCCTCAAACTACCACAGACCCTCAGGGGAAATGGCACAGCAGGCATCTGTTCTGCTGCCTTTCTTGGGGGGGGTTGCAGAATGTTGGTAAGGATTTCGTTCCCTTCTGATGGGGCAGCCCCATCACGATGCTTCCTGCACTGGGACAGATGTGGCTGAGCTGGGAGTGATGCCAGGGTGTGACACATCTATGTCCTATCCCCTACAGGCACTCTCATCTCCATGAGGACGGGGATGCACTGCTGGCATGCACCTCTAGGACACCGAAATGTGCAGGACAGGGCTGAAACAGAGCCGAGGAAGACATTTCAGAGTTGCTTCTTGCCGTTACTGCCCTGAACAACCTCTCTGGGAGGAACTCCTGCTTCTCCCAGAAGACTTCATGAAGCCCTTCAAATACTTTCCTGACATCTTCCCCTCTGAGAAGCCCCTGAAAAACTCCCAAGACACCCTCAAGACTATCCTGAGATCCTCACCAAAGATCTCACTGAATTGGGCACACAGCTCCAGCATCACCCTAGGGAAGAAATGTCCCTCAAATATGGGAATTTTGGGCAGGAATGTCTAAAATAACCCCACAAAAGACAGGATTTAGGTAAGTTTGGGTCTTTATCATTACAGCTGTGCAAAGGACAAGGGAGAGGGTGGGGATTATCCTGAGGAAACCCAAAGCATTGGGAAAAATGTAGGCAAATCCCAGCAAAGCTCAGTCCAGCTTCAGTGGTGGTGCCAGCTGTGCTGACTCAGCACTGCTCATCATTCCCATTGTCACTACTTAGAATCATAGAATCATAGAATCAT
>WAAF01006118.1:0-15491 GCA_013400475.1 Tricholaema leucomelas
TGTGCTAAGTTGTAAATATGAAGCTTCATTCAATTTCTAGAGCTGTTGAGTCTAGTCTGGGTGATTTCCAAAGTATGTGAGGGAGGGAACACCCAAACCATCACATGCAGAATATAAACTTTTGCCTGAAGATATTAAATTACATAAGTAACCTATTAAACCATCAGCATTCAGGCTGGGCTGGAGTAGAATATCTATGTGACACCTTAATTTTGAGAGTATGTCTTTCTTCCTTTCTTCTTGCCTGTACTATTAGCCTTGGACCTGGCAGATGCGTTTTCATCCAACCGCAAAGGAAAAGCAAACAAGAATATATTTGTATTCCTTCCATGCAATGCTGTGAATTACTTTGGTATAATCCTGATCTTCATTTATGCAAGAACTCTGTTGGTCTAATTTTGCTTGTGAGTGCACATGCAGCTAGAAAAGGTCCTAGTGATTTCCAGATTCAGTTACGGCCTCTATCATTATGTTCTGATAGAGTTTCCCTCTCTGTTCTTTAGCTGGGAGTCCTATATGGAGTAACAGTGACAGAGAATAAGTAAGGGGAGCTAAGCATGGTTTAAGTTAGTGAAGCACCCTGAAACATCATATTCTGGGTGGAACAACAGTGGATTCAGCATCTTGTTTAAGGTTATTTTTTGCAGTGCAAACCCAGTCTAAATACTCCATTTCCTGTTGCTGTAATCTGTATTGGATGGCCAGAGACTCTTCAAAGAAGATGAAACACTGTTATCTCCTGAATTTCACGTTTATTAAAAGATTTCATCTTCTCCTGTGTAATGTTTGCATCATAACACAAATCATCAGCTTGCTTTGACCCTGACACCATTTTATAGGCTTAATAATAATAAATCTATGTCCTGAAATAGTTTCTGCAGATTACGGCAATCAATCAAAATTCAGGGAGCCTTAAACCATTAATGTCATCGGCAATGATCCAGTACCCTGGGAATCCATCTAAATCAGCCATTATTACTGAAAATGATACTTAAGAGCCTTAAGATAAAGGTAGTATTTGGGAGCATAAATTGCAGTTCTATTTTTACCAGCCATTGAAGGATGATTTTCACAGTAATGTTTTGTATCTGTTTTGAACAAGAAAAAGACTGACCAATTCTTTCCTCTGCCTCATGCAACTGCTTTGGTTATCACAATAATAATAATAAAAGATTAGAATCCAATACATAGCAGATTAGTTTGCTAGAGTGAAAGTGAAGTATTTGTTGTATAAAAGAGTCTGTGGATTTTTTTAAGGGAAAGGAAAAAGCTGTCATCACAAGCCCTTAGTGCGCTTCAAGTTGTAACATTTCTAGTTCAAGGCAATGCTTCTAAGAGAAGTTGTCCCCACTGTTTTGAACCACAGTCATCTACAAGTTTGGTAATTTCACACTCTGGGATTTTATGATGTGGAAAAACAATGCAAAACTTCAGGACAAAGCAATTCCTCCACCAAGATATACATCTACAATTCCTTGTCTTGGGATTTTCGGTAGAGTACCGGAAAGCCTACCAGGTAAAATCAATGGCAATACTGAAAAGCTGCAGAACTCAGATACTTTTTTCTTTTGGTCTCTGTGGATAAAACTCAGTTTACTTTCTAGTTCATGTGTAGATTTTTAAGTTTAGTTTTCCTTTACCTATTTTAATAGCATCTGTGTGTGATTTTATTTTTTGTTTAGCTGGTTGAGTTGAAGAATCTAAACGAAACAGCCACATGCTTTTCTTGAAAGTGTCTAAAACATGTTCGGCTCCTTACTGCGCCTAATGCGTTCTGACAGCATGTCCACACCCGGCAGTGAGCACACAACACATCTCAGATACATCCGTGCAGGTTCTGTGATCAGCATTGTCCTGAAAGAGACATTGTGTTATAAAGAACTATTACTAGCGGGAACAGATTCAAAATGCTATTGAGGATTAGATCTGTCCTCACAGGTTTGCTAGAAGCTGGTTAATTCCTCAACAGCCTAAATTCAATGCAACAGTGCTGAGGCAGTTGAGCAGTTTCTATCATCATCAACCAGTACCTCAGCAAAGACACAGCTGGTTAGGCGTAAAATATGTCAGCAAACTCAAAGTTTAAGTCTCCTTGCTACAGATGGGAATGGAAACAGGTTAATCACACTGTCCTATCACAAGGCATCTATGAAGAAGGAACAACTTTTTTTTTTTCTTTCTTCCTTTTTTCCCTTCTGTTCTTTTTTCTTCTTTTTTTTTTTTTTCTCTTTCTTCTTTCTTCTTTTTCCTCTCCCCCTCCAATAGCCTAATTTATCCACAGGTGCAGACACTGTTCTGCTGTTCATGCTTGGAATTTTCCTGAAAATGGAGCAAACGTGTTCCTGCTTAAAATTCTGCTAAAAAGAGAGCAAATATGAACTGCATGGATTTTGAATCTTAATATCTAAAAAAAAAACAAAACCAAAAAAAACCCCAAAAAACAAAATATGCAGGCAAAATTCTGTTTCGGAAAGTATGGTGTATGAGACTCACTGAAAAGCATCTTAAATTTTTATCTAATTGAAAGCAACTATCTACAGACAAGTTTTCACCATTGCATTTCACACTGCAAAGGGGAATATGTAAGGGAATAATTTTCTGGTTCCCTACCTGTGGGAAGCAATCTAGTCTTACTTGCTGGCTTCCCTGTTTCTACAACAGCTAGAATTCCATGGTAAGATATTAGCTGCTGTGATGGTTTGGGTGTCCCCCGCCCCCCCACACTTTAGAAATCACCCAGACTAGATTCAGTCGGCTCTGGAAATTTGAATGAAGCTTATATTTACAGCTAGCACAATTTACAAGCAGATATTTACAGTATATACAGATATAGACAGAAATATACAAGGTAAAAAGGTAATACAGACACAACTCCCCTCCCAGAAACCTGNCCTAATCTTTGTTTTGCCTTTCTTCTTTACACATCTCAGCAAGACTGTGAGGGAAGTATCACAGTATCACCAAGGTTGGAAGAGACCTCACAGATCATCAAGTCCAACCCTTTACCACAGAGCTCAAGGCTAGACCATGGCACCAAGTAGACACCATTGTTTTCATTTCTCAGCCTATCATCTAGTTCTTCTCACCAAAACATTCTAGCTAGCTTCAAACTAGCACTGCTGCTGTTCTGCACTCGAAATATGACACTGGCATTGTTGTCTGATAATGGTTTAAACCAAACTTCAGGTACCTAGGAAAAAGCATTTCCCTAGATATCTGAGCTCATTTCCAGTGAGAAATCTCTGAACTCCACTCCCTGTCATGACAAAAGTCTAAAACTCTGGTTGCACCAAAAGCATGCAAAGTTTCTTTACTTGAAGCTAGATTATAGCCTATCGCCTCTATGCAGAAAAGAGAGAGGTACAAGGGTAAAACAAACAAACATTGCTCTTTCTCATATGTTTTGTGAGTTAATGGAAGAACAACCTATGGAAATCAGAACCTGAAGAGCATGCTAAGTCACCTTCTGTTGTTCTCCCCTTATTCTTGAATTTCCTGAAACTACACAATTGACCTTTTGCATCATTTAAACTTGATAGTAGTAATACTCTCAAACAGGCAATTGTGGCCACAACAACATCAAATAATTTTATCTACTGTTAGATGTCAGTCCTTCTCATTTAATTGATTTGCATTTGAGACCACAGCTCTTTCTGAGCTAGGCAGCTGTTACTAGGGCCTAGTGCTGTGTCCAGTGATGGAATGAGCTATAGACGCAGCCTTTTATTTTATCGTTTACTATGGAATTAAAATCAGTTACTATAATGCTATTTGGGAAGATGAATGACAAACCCCATCAGTTGAATACTATAGCCCATTCTATGTCTGAAACTTTTCTACAAGTGTTGCAGTTAAAGACCAAGAGCAAGGACCTTAAAAAGTCCAAAGGCCAAGGCTTCAGAAGTGGTGTCCTAGGGTACCCCAAATTCCTTTCTTCTCCCTCCCACTCCACAGGTTTGAATGGGAAACGAAGGCCTAAAAACCACTTCCCCACCCTGCCCTGTGGGCTTGAAGGGGAGCAGCAAAAAGATGCTGTGCTAGTTTGAAGCTAGCTAGACTGTTTTGGTGAGAAGAACTAGATTACAGGCTATGAAAGGGAAACAATGGTGATGTCTACTTCACTCATAGGCTTGCTGAGAGGTATAGGAGCAAAAATCCAAACATAGATAAGGTAGTCAGGAGTTGCTCTCTGTCCAGGCTGTGGGCTGCATATCTCTCTAACCTCACCTTCCGTCTCTCTCTGATTAATCCACTTGCTTCCTAACCCCCCTGGCCGACCCTCCATTCTTCCTTGGGCACAAGGCAATGTCTGGGGTAAGGTAGAGAGGAAGGAGAAGGTGTAAGGGTGGTTGGGAGCCCTCCTGGGGACTCAGGTTTCTGGGAGGGCTGTTGTGTTTCTGTATTACCTTTTAACTTGTATATTTCTGTATATAACTGTATATACTGTAAATATCTGCTTGTATATTGTGTTCAGCTGTAAATATAAAGCTTCATTCAATTTCCAGATCCACTGAGCCTAGTCTGGGTCATTTTCTTAAGTGTGGGGGACACAAGTAACACCCAAACCATCGCATGCAGAGATGTTAGGATGCAACAATATTTACCAAAGCATTTCAAACAATTAGAAAACAAATAAACAAACAAAAAAAGGAGTTTGGCATTCTTCTGACCCCAGCTGAGAGAGGGGAAATCTAGGGTAGCAGATGCAGGGCAATCTGCCCCAGCAATGCAGCTAGCAAGTGCAGAACCAGGTTTCTTTTGAGTTCTTGCTCAGTTGCTTACTTAATCGCCCCCCTGCAAGACAATTATGCTGCATTCTCGACTGCAGCTGGATTTGCTTCNCAACATCAGAAGGCTGCCCCTGCAGAAGAATCCAGCAAGTGATCATTGCCAAATGCTTATCTCACCTTTGTGAGTAAGACATGCTATTCCCTTAATCTTCTGATCAGCTGGATTGACAGTGGGGTACAGCTGTGCTTATAGCTTAGCCTTTTCCATTTCCTGACTTCCTAAATATCTAAATTTATCTATAATATCCTTTTGGAAGAAATTCCCAATCAAACTGGATCTGTTAATAAACTAAACTAATTTTTGTATATAGTCTGGAGCTGGGGTTCCAGGAAAATAAAATAGTTATATTTTTTATAATTCCTGACTCAGCCATGTTAATTCTCTGCCTCCATGACAAGTGGGTAACTGATACTTTAATGGGGCAGAAGAACAAGCAACAATGTTTTCACTAGGTCATTTCTAAGTCTCCTAGATGCATTGAGGTAAATACTTGGCCAAAAAAGAAAAACATGTGAGAAGCAGACATGTAATTTCTTGGGGTTGATGAGATTTCCCAGTGACATGATTTTGAGGCTGATCTAGGATGCATCTCATGGCTGCTGCCCACAAGGTAAATAGCACAAAGGCACGTTTCTCTGGATTCTTCCTCTTGTGCCTCTGTGTGTCATACCTACCAAACTGTGTAAGATTGCTTCATGCTCTGCTCCAGCTCTCAAAAATGGCTTGGCAATACAGTGTAGGAAATAGCCATAACAGCTCCCTAGACAATGTGGTACCTGTAGATCTGAGTAGTAGCAGAGCTCAGAGAAGTTCCACATCATCACTTAATCCTCAGTTGAGGATGAAATTAGCTTCTTTCCGAGTTGTGTCTTACCTTCAGCAGAATAAGCAAAGGCCAGTGAAATATCTATGTGCTTCAAATGAATTTGGGAAGATTGAAATCCTTAGAAGCTCTTTGGAGAAATATTTGGACTTTCAGCCACTAAATCCTGACAGTATCCCTGCTCCCAGAGGAGTGTTATCTTACCTAAGAGAGTGCTAATTTTCACTAAGTATTTCTATGCAGTCTAAATATGAAAAGAGTATTTCAGAACTGGGATGTCAGGCATGTGTAGACTCTCTATACTTCCGAACTTTTGACCTCTCATTCTGACTATCTGATTCTAGAAATCTGAGGGGTTTGGTTGTGGACTCTGATGTTCCACCTAAACTGCAAATTGAGACATTTGATTCATATCATCACAGCAAAGAAGAAAAGGCCAACATTAGGACCTCTATGCACAGTATGTTATATGTCATAGACAGTCCTCCTGGAAACTGATTCCACCCCACAGATTTCCAACTCTCTCTGGGTTCTTTGGCAAAGCAGTCCAGATGCTGTCATGTTCCAGTACAGCAAAATTATGTGAAAGACGTTTGTAAAAATGTCTCGAGGAGATGAACCTTAATTATTGAATATATTTAATCCTGTTCTACATTCCCTCAGATATATATCAAGAAGAAGAAAAAGCCTGCAATAGTGTCACCTTCATGTAGATTAGTTACGACACAAACTAGCATAGAAAGGCCTAGCTTAAAAGTGTGCATGTCTTGCTAAATAAATGAAACAAGATCTTTCTGCTTTTGGATTAGAGTCCTAGAATGATACATAAATTTAGGTGGGAAAAGACCTTTAAGATTATAAAGATCAGCTGTTAGCCTAACATTATCATGTCCACCACATCTACATGTCTTTGAATGCCAGAAGGGACAGAGACTCCACCACTTCACTATGCAGCCTGTTCCAGTGCATGACAATTCTTCTGAAGATGTTTTTCCTGATATTCATTCTAAACCTCTCACTGGTGACACATGAGGCCATACCCTCTTGTCCTACCACTTGTTACTTGGGACCAACATTCACTTCACTACAACCTCCTTTCAGGTAATTGCAAAAAGTGATAAGGACTTCCCTTAGCCTCCTTTTCTGCAGAATAAATAACCCACATTCCCTCAGCCACTCCTCAAAAGACTTCTGACTAGTTTAATCTTAGCAGATATTGGTTTCCTAATTTACAAGTTCAGCACTCCATGAGAGTCAAAATTGTTCTGCTGGTGTAAGCAGCTCTGGAGCGTCCCACTTCTACTGGATCTGGCACCACTGAGAAGCTAAGCCATAAGGCACCTCTTCATTCCAAGTGCACAGCCCAGCCCTACATCTATTGAAGGTTAAGGAAGTCCTCAGGCACATCAAGTACCCTTGTAGCAGCTGTTGCAGTTGTGGGGTCTTGAGGGACTTCAAATAGAGCACAGTGCAGAAACGGCACGGGTGGGGTACCCAGCGATTATTTCTGCTTACACAAACCAAGTCCTTCAGATCTGCTGCATCTGTAAGATAAAGCAATCCAGATCACAAGATTGGTAAGCTCGAAGAGGAAAACTGTAAAGTGTGTGTGTGGGGAAAATCATAGTTATACAAAAGCGTACATCCAAAAAGAGCATTTTAACCTTCTCCAAAACGTCAACACAGAAGTGTTGGTTCTCTCCAGATATTCAGGAGATTAGGCAGCCTATCTGGTGCCTGATGCTCTGCAGGTTCAAGGGCAGGGGAAATTAGACAGAGCCATGAACAGCAGGATTTCAATTCTTTCCAAGAAAAAGGAAAGGAAAAAAATAGGGTTATTGAATTAAAAATTGCCAAGACGGTCGATGTGTACATGTGTACTGCTGTGGTTTGAGGCTGGGTGCCTTTAAGAACCATAAAGTTGAGAGACTCCAGAGGCTAGATAGGTGCAGAAGGTGGACTGGAAAGTGTAATTTTTGGTTATTTCATTCCCGTAACTCCTGTATCCCTGTAAAACTGGCTGCAGTCAGATTCTTCTCGTTTTCCCTCTCTCTCTCTGCTCCTGGAAGGATGCATGGAGCCTTTTCTGGGGTTTGATGACAGAGAGTGAGGCCTGGTTTGGCCTTGCTCATGCTGGCCAATTTGTGTCTGGAGTGGCCTGGCTCACCTTGGAGCCAGGAAGCTGAATTGGTAGCTGGATCAATCGAGTATGGGACTTTGGCGTGGTTTGATGGAGGTTTGTGGAAGCTTTGTCCTAAAGAGGTTTTGGAGAACTGTGACCTGTAGATTTCTTTGTATTTTATATGTTTTGACACCACTATGTGTGGGTTTGAGTAGTATTTCTATTTAAACTTCTAATTCCATCCAGTCCTGATATTTCTTCAATTATTTTGAGCAAAGCTAAAAAGCCTGTTTTCATTCATTAAAACAAGACATTGATGGGTGGGTAGAGGCCAATGGGATGAGATTTAACAAGGCCAAGTGCAGGGTTTTGCACTTTAGCCACAACAACCCCAAGCAGCACTACAGGCTGGGGACAGAGTGGCTGGAGAGCAGCCAGGCAGAAAGGGACTTGGGGCTGTATCGCAGAGGGGGTTTCTGCCACCTACGCTGATTTGTGGCGAAGGGGAGAAATTAATTGGTGCAAGATAATATTTATAAAAATATATATTTATTAANGAATCTTCCTGGCTTCAGGGAAGACGAGCAGTCTTCCCAGCTATCTGGGGAAATGACAATCTCTGCCTTTGTCTCCTGGCTGCTTCTGGATGCTTTGTCCAGAGAATTCGTAGGCAGGACCTCAGGTGCAGGAGAAGGATGCCGTGCAGTCTAAGCACATTGTCACACTCGCTGGTAGGCTGATCACATGCAGACAAGAGAGGTCTGCTTCCTGGTAACTCGGCAGCAATGGCACTTACCAGGCAACAATAAGGCAGGCAATACAGGATCTGCTTCCTGTCAAGTCGTCGGCAATAGCGCTTACCAAGCAATGATAAGGCAGCGGGCATACACAGCTGCTCGGAGTCTGAGCTCCATAGGTAAAGGCAGGCTAATCTAATAATCAGAGAGTGTGCCTGAATGTGAGCGATTGTGAGCCGGGGTGGGGGGAGAGGGCCTGAGCACGGGGCCTGAGCGTGAGTGAGTGCACGCTGGTGAAGCAAGAGCAGGCACATGAAGCAATGGAGTCAAAGCAGAAGCAGGCAGGTGAAGCACCTTGTTTACCTGTGTAGCTCTATTTATCAACTGTGGGCTGAGATTAATGGTCCTTTGGCCATTAGAATGACAATCAGAGTTTGGCAGTCAGCCAAACAATACTATAATAGGCAAAATCACTTGCCTGGTACCCCCAAATATGGGGAGAGCATGGGCTAGGCGTGTGGGGCTTATGCAATATGTTTACGACCACCTTATACAACCCGTTTACAACCTGGACCTTAGGCAGGCCAGACTTTGCGGCACCAGGCCTATTGTGCCTCTTTTGTGCTTGTTTACCCATTTAATGTGTTTACTCCTGGGTTAGGCAGGAAAACATGTTTGGGCAAGGTAAGTAAAAAAATAAGCCTATTTTTGGGCCCACAGGGTGCTGGTAGATAGTAAGCTGAAGATGAGCCAACAGTGTGCCCTGGTGGCCAGGAGGGCAAGTGGAATCCTGGCCTGTATCAGAAACAGTGTGGCCAGTAGGACGAGGGAGGTTATTCTTCCCTTGTGCTCAGCAGCACTGGTCAGCTCCTTAATTCAAGAGAGATGTTGAGATGCTGGAACGTGTCCAGAGAAGGGCAATGAAGCTGGTGAGAGACCTGGAACACAAACCCTATGAGGAGAGGCTGAGGGAGCTGGGGTTGTTTAGCCTGGAGAAGAGGAGGCTCAGGGGTGACCTCACTGCTGTCTACAACTACCTGAAGGGAGGCTGTAGCCAGGTGGGGGTCAGTCTCTTCTCCCAGGCAACCAGCAACAGGACAAGAGAACACAGTCTGAAGTTGTGCCATGGGAGATATAGGCTGGATGTTAGGAGGAAGTTCTTACCAGAGAGAGTGATTTGCCATTGGAATGGGCTGCCCAGGGAGGTGGTGGAGTTTCTGTCCCTGGAGGTGTTCAAGGAAAGACTGGATGGGGCACTTAGTGCCATGGCCTGGTTGTTTGGACAGGGCTGGGTGCTCGGTTGGACTGGATGATCTTGGAAGTCTCTTCCAACATGGTTGATTCTATGATTCTAGGACATGTACTGTCATTATATGGGGCTGATGTGGAGTCTTAAATGGAAGAAGAGTACAAAACAATGTTGCTACACAGTTGTGGAGTCCATAATCAGAAAACATTTTAAACATTTAGATCTGATGTTGTGGTAAGGATCAGTACACCCAAGGCCTAATGAGACCTACAGATGAGATTGACCATAACAGTGAAGCATATTTCATCTCTTTTTTTTTTTTTTTTCCTTTTAGTAAATATTATTCTTATTATGGAATTTGAAATATGATTTTTTTTTCCTTCTTCAAGATGAAATGTCAATTGGAAGCATTTTCTAAATAGTGGATGATGAATTCTAAGTGTAGTGAGGGGGCAGAGGACTGATAGCTATACAGTGGAGGTTTTCTGAAAACTAGTTGTGGTTTTGAGTCTAATTGTACAGCAAACCATGCTTGGTTTGATGTGATGTATTGGTATTAGCAAAGATGTAGCAGAAAAATAAATCCCATTCAGTGTTTCCTCTTTTTAGGCCTTGCCAATTGTTATGTAATTCCCAGCTGGTGATGACTGTCTTCACATCATAAAAAGTTAAAGGATCAGTAAGTGCTCAGCACCATTCCTCTGTGAAGATTGAGCCAACAGACTCATTGAAAATCAGGTCTCAGAGCAGTGCAAGTAGGAGAGTGTGCATCTGCTAGTGGGCAGAGGTTGGGAGGTCCATAATCTCCTTTCAGCATCAATTCAGGAAGGCTCAGATGCAGTCCTGAAGTTATCTATCAGTGTGGATTTGTGTAACAGAAAGTTAAACTGGGTTGTACTAGGAGTGTTTCATTGAAGTTCTACCCATCTATGTTGGTCTTATGCACATTAGCTACAAAACGGCAGTTTTCCATGCTTTCCTGCACAGCAGCACCATAAAGTGTGTTGCACAACACTGGCTGCCTGGGGGTATGGCTGAATTCACAGGATCACAGGATACTAGGGGTTGGAAGGAACCCAAGGAGATCATCGAGTCCAACCCTCCTGCCAGAGCAGGACAATACTATCTAACACAGATCACAGAGGAACACATCCAGACAGGCCTTGTAAGTCTTTAGAGAAGGAGACTAGAATTAAGGACTAGAAACCCCATTGGGGAGAGAAAATACAAGCTGCTTTTGCAGCACATCTACACCACTGCTATGACAACACTCACAACCATTCAGGATTTTGCCTGGTTATTTTGCTGGCCGGAAAATATAATCTCATAAGTTTATGCTTTCATTTTTAACTCTTCCTGGTTCCTCAGAGATTCTATCTCAGTAGGTTAAAAAGCATCGTTTTTCACTCCTGCTAGCTCAAGCACTGTAATTCACACAACACAAAAACTGTGTCAGGCTGCAAGCTAATATACTCAGGATCTTGTCAGCTAAAATGCATTGATTAATACACCTGCAAACTTTGCTTTGCTCTTAACATAATATAAATAGAAGCAGAAACTATATGAGTATAATTGGATTCCAAAGAGACACATCCATCACAGAATCACAGAATTAACCAGGTTGGAAAAGACCTCTGAGATCATCAAGCCCAACCTGTCACCTAACACCTTCTTAATTAACTAAACCATGGCACTAAGCGCCTCATCAGTCTCTTTTTAAACACCTCCAGGGACAGGGACTCCACCATCTCCCCAGGGGCCCATTCCTATGGCCACTCACTCTTTCTGTGATGAACTCCTTCCTAACATCCAGCCTAAACCTACCCTGGTGAAGCTTGAGACTGTGTCCTCCTGTTCTGTCACTGGTTGCCTGGAAGAAGAGACCAACCCCCACCTCACTACAACCTCCTTTCATGTAGTTGTAGAGAGCACTGGTATATATTCAAATAAGCATATGCTGTGCTTTACTTTCTAAGTTCTGTAGCAGATTTATACTGGCATTCATGACAGGGAAATGAAAGCCCATGTTTGCATGGGCTACTGGGAGTTAAGAGATATACTAGAATCTTTGGAAGTTGCAGCTATGCACTTTACTGGGCTTTTCAGTCAACTTAGCTGCAACTTTTCTCCTTTTCCCACAGATCAAAACCATGTGATCAAAGCTACCTTTTCTGTATTCCTGACTTGTGGCAAATGAGCATTACCTGCCTGAAGATTAGGGCTAAATCACCATGACAGTTATGTTTTCCATGAACAGGTTTGTACAGGAAGTACATTCTCCCATTGTTCCAAATGCACGTGGTAGCTTCATAAGGGTACAGTGATTTTTCTTCCTGGCTGCAGAAAAACAAGCTTCAGGTTTTCCAAGGATTTGGATTCAGGTCAAGAAAGGGATTGAAGGCATTGTAGATCATTACTGATTCAGATCATTCAAGGTACATAAATACACAATTGAATTGGTGTATTTTTACTGCCACAACTCTGTCCCAAGCATACAATATCGTAGATTTTTTGCCGTCCAAACCCTTCTGGCAGATGATGATGTTTGCTCTTGCAGTGATTCAGTTTCTGTTTGAGGTAAACAGCAACTGTAAGACACATTATTAACATTATTAGAGCATGGAATAACATCCTGTGCACATGGGGCAGTTCCTAAACCCTGCCCCACTAAGCCCCTTCTCCCATGAGAGATTTCTCTGCACTAGGCTTTTGGGGTCTGTTACCCCTGTCTCATTCTCTATGTTCATGCTTGCATGACTTCCTTCTCCACACAGCCTCTACCACTAGCAAATCTTCTTGAATGTTGTGGGGATTTATTTGACTATCCAGAACACTCTCCCAGTTTTTTCCTATTACTCATAGCTTTAAAATATCTAAGCAGTTTATTTTAAGCCACTCCTTCATCTAATTCCATGTCTCTAATCAAATTATCCTGCTGTTAGCTGTTCTCTCAGTAATCCTGGAAAAATTGTTTCTCAGCTAAGCTGATTTGTAACAAAGTCTCCTACAGAAGCTCCATTCTGGGGCCAAGGCTCTTGGTCTGTCCGCCCTGACTCTGAGCTTTCAAAGTCTTGGTCATTTCCTCTTGGGGTGGTTTTGCCTGGACATAGATGAGAAAATGTGATGCCATACTGCTGAACAGCTGCAGACAAAGTCCATTTGGAACAGTCCTTGGCTTCTGTCTCTACTCCAGAAATCACTGAAAAGGTATCAACTGAGCTGAGGCAACCTGCCAGATGAGACTCAGGGGTTTTGCCATGCCAGTGGCAGGCAACAGTTTGCTTTTTCAGGAAAGTAAATGGAATCTGAATAATATTACTGTTGTTTGGTGGGAGGAAACAAAAAAGGAAAGAACACCAATTTTCTGCTCGCTCAAGTGGCTAATTACTTAATGAAGTTCTGTCTCTAAGTCAGTTTAAGAATAATAATTTAAGAAGCATCCTTTTCACAGTGTAGTGAAATAATGCCACCGAGATGCTAAGAGGAATTCTTTCCAAGTGAGATCCTGTTAGTGGTACTAAAGTAGGTAAATAGTATCTTCCAGGAGATATAATGATTAAATGCATGCTGAAGTAGGATCTCCTATATCCATGACCCTCCTATTTGCCTGTTCTTGTCCTGAGCCTCTGAGTATGCAGTTCTGGAGCCCCCAACACAAGAAGGACATGGAACTGCTGGAGTGAGTACAGAGGAGAGCCACGAAGATAATCAGAGGGCTGCAGCACCTCTGCTATGAGGATAGGCTGAGAGAGTTGGGGCTCTTCAGCCTGGAGAAGAGAAGGCTTCGAGGAGACCTTAGAGTGGCTTTCCAGTATCTGAAGGGAGCCTACAGGAAGGCTGGGGAGGGACTATTTACAAGGTCTAGTAATGCCAGGACGAGGGGGAATGGGTTTAAGCTGGAAGAGGGGAGATTTAGACCGGATGTTAGGAGGAAGTTCTTTACAGTGAGGGTGGTAAGGCACTGGAACGGGTTGCCCAGGGAGGTTGTGGATGCTTCCTCCCTGGAGGCGTTTAAGGCCAGGCTGGATGAGGCCTTGAGCAACCTGCTCTAGTGGGAGGTGTCCCTGCCTGTGGCAGGGGGTTGGAGCTGGATGGTCCTTGAGGTCCCTTCCAACCTAAACCATTCTATGATTCTATGATTCTATGATTCTATATATACATATTTCTCTATAGGAAGGAATAAATCTGACAAAAGAAACTGGCATTGGAGTCTGATAAAATATTAGCTTGCTGAATTGAGCATTTAGCTCTTCCAGAAGTGCAATGTCCTTGGTCATTTCTCTGAGACAATGAATCTAGCAATTATAGAGCCTGTGGAAGTTCCTTCTGTTAAATTTCAGAGTCTTTGTTGTCTTTTTTTTTGCATGCCTGTGTGATTTTTCACATTCCTCCTCACCTCAGAGAAGTTTGTAACTGAAAGTTAAGAGACTGTCATGGATTAAGTTGAATATTTGCTGCTGTTATTCAAACCCATCCTGACTCATGCCAGCTTCAAAATGAAAGTGCTGGATGAAGAAAAGTACTGTGGGGCTTAAAGTTCAGATTACAACGTGGGAGGCTTCCTGTTCCAGTTGCTGCTTACGGCTCTTTGGTTTTGACCATTGGCTCTTCTGCCCGCTCAGATGGCAGCATGATGGGGAGGGATGTAGGGGTTTAGCTCATTGAATTCTGCTTGCTGCTGCTCTCTGCTGTGTTTTCTCTGCAAATAGGTTAAGGTACTCATGCATTATGCTATCTCATCTATATTAATCTCCTTTTATCTCAACTCTTTATCTAAATCCAAAGGGTTTTTTTGCTTGGTTTTGTTTGTTTTGTTTGGGGTTTTTTTTTTTTTTGTTGGTTGTTTGCAGGGGGTTTTGTTTGATTTGGTGTTTTTTGGGGGGGGTGGTGGTGTTTGGTTTGGGTTATTTATGTTTGTTACTTTTCAATCACTTCTTTACTGGGGGGAAACTGGCAGGTCAACCTGTTACAGTGTGTTAACCCGTTACAGAGAAATATTCTCTGCTGAAACAAAGAAATGTTACAAACTGCAATCACAGTGTTCCATTGGGTAATTTAATACACACTCACATGAATTCCTTGGATCCTCACAAGTCCATGGGACCGGATGGGATCCATCCTAGGGTTCTGAGAGAGCTGGCAGATGAGCTGGCCAAGCCACTCTCCATCATTTATCAACAGTCCTGGCTCACTGGAGAGGTCCCCGAAGACTGGAAGCTGGCCAATGTGATGCTCATCCACAAGATGGGCTGAAAGGAGGAATCAGAAAACTACAGACCTGTCAGCCTGACCTCAGTGCCAGGCAAGGTCATGGAACAGGTCATCTTGAGTGCCATTGCAAAGCACCTACAAGATGGCCAAGGGATCAGGACCAGCCAGCACGGGTTAAGGAAGGGCAGATCCTGCCTGATCAATCTGAACTCCTTTTGTCACAGTATCACAGTATCACCAAGGTTGGAAGAGACCTCATAGATAATCAAGTCCAACCCATTACCACAGACCTCAAGGCTAGACCATGGCACCAAGTGCCTCGTCCAATCCTGCCTTGAACACCTCCAGGGACGGCGACTCCACCACCTCCCTGGGCAGCCCATTCCAGTAGCCAATGACTCTCTCAGTGAAGAACTTTCTCCTCACCTCGAGCCTAAACTTCCCCTGGTGCAGCTTGAGGCTGTGTCCCTTGTTCTGGTGCTGGCTGACTGAGAGAAGAAAGCAACCTCCCCCTGGCTACAACCACCCCTCAGGTAGTTGTAGACAGCAATAAGGTCT
>WAAF01006119.1:0-39809 GCA_013400475.1 Tricholaema leucomelas
CGGGGCGGCGGCGAGGCGGCGGCGGCGAGGGCGGGCGGCGCGGCCGGGCTCCCCCTGCGCGGAGGGCTCGGGGCCGCCTCATGAGTTCGGCGCGGCGCCGGGGAGCGGACGCGGAGAGCGGCTCCCTGCGCCTCACACACTCACACACACAGAGACTCCCTCTGACTGACGTTTGTACTTGTTATGGAGGAAGGACTCCGTGAATCAAACTCGTTTCTGGGTCACTGCTGCCACAGGGGGGAGCTGCTTTAATCCCCTGCCAAAACTGGCAGGCGAGGGAAGGAGCNAAAGGGGGGGCGGCAAAAAAAGGGGGGGGGGGGGGGGGGGGGGGGGGATAATAATAATAACGATAAGGCAGCGCTGGGGCTGGGGAGGCGGCTGCGGGCTCGGGGGAGCCGCCGTTAACTCTTGGCGGGCCTGGCCAGAGGAGCGCCGGGGGCTCCCGCCTGCCGAGCTACGTGTGGTCGCCCTCTCTCCCGCTTCCTCGGCGGCGAGCGGCTTCTGTGAGAGCTCTCCGCTCCCCGCTGCGCCGACCTGGCCAGAGACCCGTGCGTACGCGGCCGCCCGGCTTCTGCCGCCGCCTCGCTTGCGTTCAAACGGGCTCAAAAAATGAGGATAGGCGGTAAGGTCGGCAGCTGAGAAATGAGCCGTGTCTCTCTCAGATCCCGCCCGGGGCGCTGCTGGCGTTGCCCTGCAACGATTAACTCCTCTCCAAAAAATGTGAGCCGATTTCACAACCAGGAATCATGACGCTGCACAGGCTCGCTCTGTACAACGCCGCAACCTTCACTTTTTTTTCAGGCAGAGAAACTGAGGCACGTAAGAGTTAAATGCGGTGGCCACATACATAGCGCATAATTGCCAGGGCAAGAATAAAACTGCAGGCTCCCTATTCTCTGCCCCCAGCGTTATCCCTCCAGCTCCCTAACTTTGAGACTCTCAAAGACCAGAAAGAGCTAACACATACTGCGATTCAGTTCACGTCTTTCTAGCAGGAAACGAAATTATCGTAAATTGGCACCAAATTACATACTAAACTTCCCATTATCAAAAAAAAGTGTGTTTGAATGCAGATTTCTTTCTTTTCCACATAAAATGCTTTACCTCACGCCATGCACCTGTGCTCCCTAAGTGAAGGAGAACTCCCCCTTTTGAGCAGAATTCCTGAGCAAATACAGTACGAGGTAATAAACACCACAGAGGAGATCCAACATAATCTCAGTCATAGAATTAAGGAGATCTGTGGAAAGTAATCCCCATAGTATGCAAATACAAATTAATGCAGCCTCCACAGCAATATTAGTCTGCCAAAGAATCACACCTTAGTTCAGCTGAGGAATTGGGCTGTTACTCATCCGTGCAAACCAAGTCATTTATCCTGCCATCTCACCCACCTACCTACCTGATAATGAAACAGTACTTACGTTGCTGCACATCCTAAAGAGTTGTACTTCACTACAAAAATATCTTTTCCCCCTACCTCCCCCGAAGGTATTTTTTCACTGTGAAAATAAGACAGTCGTGGTTTTATTCTTAGAATAGCCTGAAGCATTGTCAGCCTCACTCAGACTTTGATTCTCCTTGTTTTCATCTCCATGAAAATAACACACATTCTCTACGTTCTCCTGCACTTACCTTGGCATCCAAATCTGCAGGGACACCTGATTGAGCAGCTTTGCACATGTCACAGTCTACTTAGAAGTAGCTCCAGTGATGGCATTCATATTTGCAGGATCAGGGCCTCTGCTTTCTACTGTTCACAGTACGGCCACCAGGCACCTGTGTAATACACCAGATCACATCACCTAATAAATAGTCCATTTATTGCCAGAACTGCATTCATAAACCCACCATCTGATCCCTGAGCCTTCAAGAACCCCAAGAACTAGTTGGCCATACTGCCAGAGGAGTCAGAGACTGGAGACATCATTGCAATATCTAAGCAGTATTCGCCCACTGCTCTGCCACGGTATAAGTTAGGTCAGAGGTTCTTCACATGTGGTTATGAAGACCCTGTGGGAGCTCTCAGAGTACTTTTTGTAGGTCCATAGAAAGTGATCAAGATTATCAAAGCTGTTGGTATTTGGCATATTTCACAGGTTGCACCTCTACTGGATCGTCAAAGACCAAAGAACCAGTGTAAATCCTGCTTGTCTCGCTTAAATTAATTCTTTCCAAGAAGGTTCAGAACTAGTATCTGAGAAAACCTTAAATATCAACTTGCTGTAATTTCCGAGGAGAAATGATAAAAGCTTTCCTCTCTTAAATGCCTTGGATTTGAGGCAATATTTTTGTTTTTCTGTAAGTAGTTTCCCTTTGCATATACAGCCAAGTTTAAGTTACATCTTGTGTTTTAGGAAACATTTCTCTTGGGAGTCATGCAAGGCCATACGTGTAAGAACGGAACAGGAATGCTTGCAGAATGGTAGGTTGTATTTTAGAAAGTAGTCACTAAAAATACTATCTAAATTACTGTAGGAAACCCAAAAGTGAGCCCTCTGCACTGTAAAGGCAGCTGGCCCAGTCTTCAGAAGAAAGGTAATGTAACTGGAACAAAGATGCTCTTTTGTCTCTGTGTGCAGTGTATCTAGACCACTCTGGAATAATGTACTCATACATTTAAAAGGAAACACTGAAAAACTGAAGGGTTAGTAGCTGGAAGAATAATTTTGGAAATCATTGGAAAATGCAAAGAAAAGGAACATCCTGTACTACTTCAACACTGCAGGTATGAAATTGTATATGAATATAGCAATGGTCAAACAGGAAAGAACATAATTGAATACACCAAGATAAAGCCACTGACATCGTTAATTCAAAACGATGCTAAAAAAAGGGATCTACATATGCTCTAAAAAAAGTGATGACTTGCTTACTGCAGAACCAGCTTCAGCAGCTAAGGGCACCATTACAACTCCTGCCCAAGAATACCAACAGCAGTGCCTCTACATACTCCCAGTCTGGCTCAACCTGCCACAGTGGGCAGGCTGCCTGTGATCAAACAGAGAAGAACAGTAAAAGCAAGCCACATGGGGCAGAGAGAAATCTTAATTCTGCATCAAACATCTGACCATGGTCTGACCTTAAAGATTAGGAACAAAAACAGTGAGAGACAACCTTACAGGAGCCTTCTACTATCTCCAGTGGCTAAATTTCAATATGATGGGTAAAATTCTGCTGAAGGTAGAAGTTTTGCTATGGACATCAGTGGGGCCAGGATATCGGCCTTTCCAATAGATATTTATCCCCTCAGCAAAGCAGGCATTTTGTTATCATAAACAATGTCATTACAGTCCGTGCCTCAGTTATCTTTAGGTCAGTATTAGCACTCATTCCAGGAGCACTCAGCAAATAGGCTTGGAGTTAGGCTTTGTACTAACACACAGAACTTCTGGTCCTTTCTCTGAGTTGTTTCATCAGATACAGTCACACAAAATTTATTTAAGCCAAGGAAAGATTATGCGGCTTTTCAGCACTTTCAGCCTTTCATGGAAATCTTTTGCTGCAGCAATGTCTGATACAGTATTTCTATTCATTTTTTTCTTGGTTTGGGTTTGTTTGGTTGGTTTATGGTTTGATAATATTCCTTTTAGATTTGAAATCTTTTCCACTAATCCTTGCAGTCTCTGTACATGAAGGTGGAGATGATGCAATTGAGTTTCTCCCCACTTTTAAACCTAGCCTAAGTATCACCTAAAACTCAAAACCGTTCTGCTCTTCTAGCTCAAGTTTTTAAGAACTTCTACTTCCATTTTTTCCTTCTTTATTTTGAAGATTAGAAACCTGAGGGTGAACACAGTATGCTTTCAAACCAGCACTGTCAAGACTTTGGCTCATGCTTAGTCACCAGGAATAAGAACTTCCAGGGAGCTTTCACGTCTTTTGTGAGCCGTAGATGTATTGCAGAGAGATACAACAGACACACAGGTCCAAGTCCTGTTGATGTCTACTCTGTCTCTAGTTGATCTACTCATGTGAGCAAAGGGGAAAAAAAGAGATTTTTGTCTCGCATATAGAATCACAAAACGGTTTAGGTTGGAAGTGACCTCAAAGATCATCCAGTTCCAACCCCCCGCCATAGGCAGGGACACCTCCCTCTAGAACAGGGAGGTCACTCAAGGCCTCATTCAACCTGGTCTTGAACACCTCCAGGGAAAGGGCAACCACAACGTCCCTGGGCAACCTGCACAAGTGTCTCACCACCCTCACTGGAAGAAACCCATTCCTAGCATCTAGTTTAAATATTCCCTCTTCCCATATCTGTAAATGTACACCATTTACAACATTCTTAACTCTTGTAGAAATAAAACTTGTTCACACAGCTTATGTATGGACCATGGAAGAACACAGTGGTCACATCTTTCTTTGGTCCAAACACATATCTTATGGTAATATGCCACCTGACCACCACATTACAACACACACAAGAATTAATTTGTGCTCTGTTTTTTTCATCCTTCTTCTTATCTACAGGCACTGAGTTGTGTGTCTGGTTTAGGGAAGTCAAAAAGACTAAGCTCACATAGTGTGTATTTCCTTTTACTCTGAAGTGGCGGTTTACAGCTACCAGGATTGCCTCTGGGAGTAATTTGCAGATTCACAGGCCATACTCCAAAGCTGTGCTTTCTCCTCTGCTCACAAGCCTCATTCTTCTGATTTATAATTCCTCTGTTTTATTCAAATATAGTTGTTATGGGAGGTCACTAACTGGGTGTATGAGCCATTACCTCAGTAAGTACAAGCAGTGCCATTCGGGGATGAGGATGGACAGTGGGGAAGATGAATCTTTAGAACTGAACTTTACATTAAACATACTGTCAAGCAAGGTGCTCACAACAGAGAGACTAATGAGAAGACTTTCTTAATGACAAAGCTGGTGTAGTAGAGATTATAATATTCATTTTGTGTGTGGGTAGGTAGGGGCATACAAAGGTTAAATCACTGCTCAAGTCACATGTTAAGTCAGCATTAAAACCAAGAATAGAAACCTAAAGTCATGCCTCTGAGTCCAAGGTTTCTAATCATTAAACTATATCCTCCCCTTTGGCCTGGTCTATAGCACACAGCACAGTACAAAGTATACCTCTGTGACATTTTGCTCACCAGTGTCTTAAAAAAAAAGTCAAACGCAATCATTGCAAGGATATGCAACTGCTGACACGGTATACTCCTCTGAAAGCAGAGTGGGAACAGGTATACCTAACAGGTAGAATGGATGAAATTCCAAAATCTAAACCAACAGCTACTAAAAAAAAATCAAGCCTTTCCCAATTATTGTAATTGAAAAGCAGAAGCTGACAGGAAACCAGCTGAACAAGGACCTCAAGGGAACAACCAGAAGCAGGCAGTTAGCTTGCAGGTCTGCAAGTTAAGCGGGAGGAAGCTGATGTATCACCTTTAAGGTAAACAGCAAATTTTGTACATGATGAGGAAGCAATTAACAGGAAGGTAATGCCGTAAGTACAGGAAGAATGGGTTGTGGAAACCTCAGGCAAGTGAAAGTTTAGCAGCCACAGATCAAATTTCAGTTGAAGTATTTACACGTGCCTATCTGGCAGCTCATCAAGCAGCATTACACTGGCTAATCTAAATGAACTTCAATATTAAATTGTGTTTGTGCAGGCAGAAATCATGTAGTGAAAGAAAGGTGCTGTGACAAGACTTGTAGAAGAGTTCAAAAGAATCTGATTACAGATTTTTTGATTGCAGAGTGCATCCTGATAACTGGTTGCTAAAAGTGGAATAGTGCTACCAGTTTATTGGGAAAGCACAACCAAAAAAATCAATTTCTTTTTGCAGTAACAACCTAGTGCCAAAATTACTGTAAAAAAAGGCAACTTCAACTCTGGATCCTTCAGAGTCAGAAAAAAGCTTAAACTGAAAAAAAAAATCAGCTGTTGAAATTGCTCTGAGCAGCTTTCTGGAAAGAGCAGAAACCTTGGAAGTAAATTCCCATGTGGCCCTTACAGGTTCCACTAGGTATTTTATGGAATTGCTCCAGAGCTGCTTCTGTTCTCCTGGGACAGCCTCTTCCAAACATAATGACTTACAGTTCATTGAATTTAGAGCTGTTTCCAGACCATGAAACTGAGGTCTGCCACAAGGCCCAGGAGATCATACACCACCCTCCATGGAAGAGAATGGATTTTGGGCAATTAGACCCAAGTTACAATGCAGAGGAGATACTCTGTCTTCAGTATAGATAGGTCCCTCTCCTCAGTTTATCACTTAGAATCCCCCTTAGGGTATTTGTCAATCATAATTTTGACAAAGGGCCAATTTTCTACCTAAATAGTTAGAGGTCCACTGATTTCAGATGCAGTTGTCCCAAACCTACTTCAAATATTAGTAAATTTTGTGTAATAGTACACAAACATAAGGCAACAGGGGTGTAGAGAAGCCATCACTTCTAAACAAGCAGTAGTCATAGAATCATAGAATGGTTTAGGTTGGAAGGGACCTCAAGGATCATCCAGCTCCAACCCCCCGCCATAGGCAGGGACACCTCCCACTAGAGCAGGCTGCTCAAGGCCTCATCCAGCCTGGCCTTAAACGCCTCCAGGGAGGAAGCATCCACAACCTCCCTGGGCAACCTGTGCCAGTGTCTTACCACCCTCACTGTAAAGAACTTCCTCCTAACATCCAGTCTAAATCTCCCCTCTTCCAGCTTAAACCCATTCCCCCTCGTCCTGACATTACCAGACCTTGTCAATAGTCCCTCCCCAGCCTTCCTGTAGGCTCCCTTCAGATACTGGAAAGCCACTCTAAGGTCTCCTCGAAGCCTTCTCTTCTCCAGGCTGAAGAGCCCCAACTCTCTCAGCCTGTCCTCATAGCAGAGCTGCTGCAGCCCTCTGATCATCTTCGTGGCTCTCCTCTGGACCCGCTCCAGCAGTTCCATGTCCTTCTTGTGTTGGGGGCTCCAGAACTGCACACAGTACTCCAGGTGGGGTCTGAGGAGAGCAGAGTAAAGGGGGAGAATCCCCTCCCTTGCCCTGCTGCCCACACTGCTCTTGATGCAGCCCAGCACAGGGTTGCTGTCTGGGCTGCATGTGCACACTGCAGGCTCATGTTGAGCTTTTCATCAACCCAGACCCCCAGGTCCTCCTCCTCAGGGCTGCTCTCAGCCATTCATCACCCAGCCTGTATCTGTGCCTGGGATTGCACCGACCCAGGTGCAGGACCTTACACTTGGCCTTGTTAAACGTCATGAGGTTGGCCTGGGCCCACCTCTCCAGCCTGTCCAGGTCCCTCTGGATGGCATCCCTGCCCTCCAGCAAGTCAACTGTGCCACACAGCTTGGTGTCGTCTGCAAACTTGCTGAGGGTGCACTCAATTCCTCTGTCCATATCACTGACAAAGATGTTAAAGAGCACTGGTCCCAGCACTGACCCCTGAGGAACACCACTTGTCACCGGTCGCCTGTAGTCAAACAGGTAGCTGGTGTTCAGCCTTTTTACTTTGACAGTTATGTTTTAGAAATCAAGCTATCCACTCTCTAACACATTGGAAAACATGACTGAGAAGACAAAATGTCTTTTCAGATAGCAATATTGATTGCTGAGGTTTTCTACAAGTTTCTCTGCATAAGTTAGCACCAAAACCAGCTGAGAAAATTTTAGTCATCATAAATGTAATAAAAGCTGCCTCTTGTACTTTCATGTCGCTATTATATCTACTCAGACGTTCAACACTACTAAACAGGCCTTGGAAGAAGAGGCTGTGAATATCCAGCACAAAACTCAATTTACACCATAGGGGAAGTTGAGCCCATTAACATCCCTCCCTCCATCTCTCATCCCCCAGAAAGCAAGGGAAGTTTGGGATAAACAGGACAGCCAGTGGCTTGAGCTGACTGCCTCTGTACCTGGCTGGCACTGCTGTGTACCTAGAACACCACAGTCCACACTGTTACACTTTCCCTTTGCTAGTAGCTTACCAGAAATATACACCCAAGTAAACAGTTGGGAACATAAGAAAAGCTGCAGGACCCTTAATAGGTAGGGAATTATTATCTGTTTCGCAAAAGAAAAGACATAGAGGCATAATGGTAAAGAGACACAAACAAAAACTGCCCCTGGCAAAGCAAAAATACTCTGTCTTGTGATTCAGCCCTGACATATTACAATAGTGTACTCCTTCAGTGCTGTTTGAAACATGCACTACACAAAAGGTCAACTATCCTTAATGCTGCATGTGCACAATGGATGTGTCCAACCCCGAATTCCTGCTTGGGACTGTAGGAGAGCAATGAAAGTCACAGGAGGTAGTAGAGTCTTTGCCCATGAAGATGCTCAGAGGCAGAACCTCAAATAGCTGCACAGCAGATTTTCAGTGCACACAATGCAAGCACCCAGGATGCAAACATTTTGTACCATTTATAACTGTAATTCTGAAGGGGATTTTAGTGGAGTTTTTGTTGTTGTTGTTGTTTTTAATGGGCAAAGGAGTTTATTGCTGATTTGAAGTCAGAGCTTCTTTGCCACTGCTCAAAGCAGAGACTGACACAATTTAACTAAACACACAGTAAAGAATGAAAAAATCTTTGAAATTAAATCATTACTCTGGCTCTTGTGAACTTTGCTTCACTAAGCAAAACAAAACAAAACAACCCCCAAACCATCCTGCAGCAAACAAAACAGTCTCTGACCTTCCAGTACAACATTAAAAAAAAAAAAAAGAGGAGGAAAGAAAGAGAATAAGGTCTGATCTGCTATGTGGGCAGATTTTGGCACAGGGTAAACATCTATGTTTGCTCCTCAGATTGCACAAGTCAGAAAAGAATCTCTTTAATGCAGGACATGCTTTTAAACTATTGTGTTTTTATGTTTCTTTGACAATCCCAGGCAGCTTACTTTCTTTGCATGGAAGTGTGAGTACTGGGGAAAACTAAATGTGCCAACTGTCTGTAATGTGGTATCTCTCAAAGAGGAATGAGTACATCCTGCAGTGAGCGCGCATATCCTTATGTAACTGCCAAAACCACAGTTCCAGCCTACTTGGCTTCTCAAGTATTCTGCCTACCATAGCAGCCTATCTGCCCTCAGCCAAAGCTAAAGGTGAGCCCACAGTATCTCAGATATCTTCTGGAAGAGGGCCTAACTACTTAAGGGAGCCAGGAAGAGTCTTCAGCCACAGCACACACAGAGTAAAAAAGTTTAGAGAAGGAAAGAGCTGCAGCCCTGTAGCAGACAGTCCCATGCCAGAGTATGACTTGTGCTGGCTCTCTGGTGTAGTGCTTCAGATAATTACATCTGTAACAAAGCATATATTGACTGACAGGCTGGACTGATGCACAAGAGGAAGCAAAGGGACTTGTCGTCTCCCAACACGCTGGTGCTGGAGCCTAAAGCAATGATTTGTCTCTACCTCTATATGTTTATTTCATGCTTTTCAAAGAACTGCTCCTATGGGTTCTTTGGAGTACCCCTTCACCCCCTTTGGAAGGAAATAAAGCCTCTTTCATGGCTTCCTTAATAAAATGTTGCAAGCATTGTACACTCAGTAGTGCCTGACATGTGCCTCAGCCATCCTAGTTAGTTTGTCTGCATGAGTTTGATTTCAGTGAAGAAAATGAGTGACAGCAAAAAGGTCCCAAACCTCAGGCAGCATAATGAGAGACCAAGATCACCGCTTCCATAAGCCCTGTTGTTTCATGTGAACAAAGTACTGAGAATGCATACATATCATGTACTGTCCCCAGCAAGGGAGTCCTATTAAGCAAGTAAGCAGGTTACTCTTCAGAACATGATTAGCATCAGCTGGTTAAGTATTCTAAATCCTCCTAAAATTGCCAAAGATACAGTGATACCCAGAATTCTGCATTTGTTCCATTAAAAAAAAAAAAGCAATCAAAAAACCCAAGCTACAACACACACACAAAATCCTTTTCTATGTACACACAGGCTTTGTCTCCACAAGTACGTTTAAGTCAGGAGATCTCCAAGCTCAGCTATGGGAAGAAGACAACAAAACTTATCTGCCTTTTAAAGTTCCATGTACCTACAGTTTGTGAGCAACCACTAAAACCCAAATCAGGAACTGAAGTTCTCTTTTCACTGGGAATAACTCTTCATGCTACTGAATTCTGTGGAGCTAGGGTTTTCCTCAAGGTTACATTTTATAATTACAGGGAATTCTATACAGTCATTGCCATTCAAACCGTGGGATATTAGTTAATAAACCAGTATATCAAACACAACGCATTTTACTCTGATTGAAGATCACATCTCAACCTGAACAGCAAATGAGGAATTAGTTGACAGAAGGTTTAGAAGCTGCATGTAATTTCCAGCATATGCAACCAAATGAAATCATACTTAGCAAGGTGTTTGCTACACCAACTCTAGCACAAAAATAGATACATTTCACCCTCTGAAAGTTTAGGCCATGTTTGAGAGCATTAAGCACAAGAAAAGCAAAAACTCTGCTAGGTTACTGAGATTGGATTCAAAGAACTTTGATGCCCAAAGCTAAAAATGTAGCTCAGCAATTTCTTGCTCCTTTGCCTGACTCTGGAATAATCTAAACATACATAGTACCTCCTTGCATGATTGCAACATTCCTTGAAGATCTGCAGCTATTTTTTTTTTTGGCATGATGTGAACGGCTTCGGTTTGCATAACAAGGTCATGGCTTCAGTCTCAGCCCTGTGAAGCCAGATGAGATGGTCTAGGGCTACCTATTGGTTAGATGCCTCCACTTTCTCCAAGCTGAATTTCACAACGCTGTGCTGCAGAGCCAAAAGGCCTGCTTGTTCTCATCTGCTTCATGACTCACACGAATTCTGTTGCACACTGGCCCATCTTCAATAAAAGGGATAGAGAACACACATCGCAGCCCAAGTTGGGGGCTAAATTATTATCTCTCTCATCTTTGTACCGACTGTGATTTTGTTCTGACCGTACTGCTTTTATAAAACTGCAGGAAAACACTTTGAGTGCTTAACTCATTTTTAACAACAACATGAATATTTTAGGTCTGCATAAGACTTTGCTAGATAAGCTACCCCAACTGAAATATCTTAACTTTTTTGTATTTCTAACCCGTGTTAATGACACCAGCGTGTTCAGCTTACACTTCCCTATTGAGAGACCATTTTGTTCTACACACAGGAAGATCTCCTGTGTATGTAAGCCACAGCTTGCAAAAATAAATAATATATTTTCTAAGAGATTAAGTTCCTAAGTATGTTACTCTGCTTGACCACAACAAGCCTCATGAATTTCCTCCAGCAAACAGACAAACACCAGAAAAAAACCCCACCCACTTCTGTAAGAAACAAGTGAAGTTGCAATGTGCTGGTTTTTGCTTTGCACTAGCGTTACGTCACTTATCTCTTGGGTACAGATGACACCAATAACCATGTGCCTAGACTTCAGATAAATTATCAGTTTCCTTTAAACAGTCTAAAGGAAGAAAAACAGCAAGAATGCTGTAAAGGAAAGGAAAAAGGCTTGGTCTTGACCCTATTTTTGAGAAATCTTTCACTTTAGTCCCCAAATTTTGTTCTAAAGGTTTTCATTATACAAAAAATTAACGTTTGTGCATGCAGACTCAGTAGCTGCCTGTGCAGCTACCCAAACTGCACACACTGTGGACTCAGCACCCACACATACTTGAATATGTTTCTAGACAAGTTCTAGCTATTCAACCCAAGCATTTTAAATGATCTTCACTCCAGCAGTGTGCCCAGGTGGCCAAAAGAGCCAATGACATCCTGGCCTGGATCAGGAACAGTGTGGCCAGTAGGACAAGGGAGGTTATTCTTCCCCTGTACTCGGCGCTGGTCACACCACACCTTGAGTACTGTGTCCAGTTCTGGGCCCCTCAATTCAAGAGAGATGTTGAGATACTGGAACATTTTCAGAGAAGTGTGACAAAGATGGTGAAAGGCCTGGAACACAAACCCTATGAGGAGAGGTTGAGGGAGCTGGGGTTGTGCAGCCTGGAGAAGAGGAGGCTCAGGGGTGACCTCATTGCTGTCTACAACTACCTGAAGGGAGGTTGTAGCCAGGTGGGGGTTGGTCTCTTCTCCCAGGCAACCAGCAACAGAGCAAGGGGACACAGTCTCAAGTTGTGCAAGGGGAGGTATAGGCTGGATATTAGAAGGAAGTTCTTGACAGAGAGAGTGATTGGCATTGGAATGGCCTGCCCCGGTTTTTTTCCCCATTTTTCACTGGGAGGTGGTGGAGTCACTGTCCCTGGTGGTGTTCAAGAAAAGACTGGATGAGGCACTTAGTGCTATGGTCTATTGACTGGATAGGGCTGGGTGCTAGGTTGGACCGGATGATCTCGGAGGTCTCTTCCAACCTGGTTGATTCTATGATTCTTCAGAGGATCTCGTCACCTTCGTTGAGACACTTATTTTAACCTTGAAGTCACTTCTTCTCCCAAGTAGCATTATATTTCCCAATGACATTACACAGAAGCCTGCACACCTCAAATATTTGTAAGTCACATTCTGAAGATGACATCTTAATTCCTTGACTTCCATAAAGTGAATCACACTTAAGAAATTGTCAGGCTGCAGAATGTCTTGTGCCACTGAATCACCTGCTGATGCTTCATCTCCCTGGCTCCACAGTCACTCCCTACAGCTTAACAGTATCTACACATAACCCAAAGTCCTGTTCACCAGGATTCAGCTAAACATTTGGCTCTTGTTCACAATCAGAAATTCACAGCAAAATACAGGTAGTACACTAAAAACAATCTAAGATTTTCCCAGTAAAATGCAATTACTTCATTTAAGTAGGTAAACATGATAGGCTTCACAAATGACTGCTGAGGCATTAGAGATCATTAGTCCCACAGAGAAACTCTAACATACTGCAGTATCAAATTGTTTATCACTAATGTACAGAGACTGGCTCCACAAATACATTTCTATCACTTTGTAGTTGCTTAATTAATTACATATATTAAGCAAATTAAACTGAAGGATGCAGCAAGTACTCTCAGGGCAACCAACAGCTGTGTCACCAGCAGTTTGCGTCTTTTTCATTCAGACAAGTCCTCCCAATTTTATTTTTTTCCTTTTAGTGGCAAAGAGGACCATAAAAGGATGAAAGCTGTGAACTCACACACAGCGGACAAGCGAGATCCCTATTGCACTGAGGCAAGATGACTCCAAGAGAACTTCACAAACATGCAAAGTGAAGAAGCAACTTAAAATTTAGTCAATCTTCAGATTGCAGTCAGAACATTCCAGCACAGCTTTTCATTATGATAAGACCAGAAGCAGCCACAGATAGTGGCAAAGCTCATAGGTATTTGCAAAGTCATTCTAAACATAATCTGTGGAGTCTTCTATAAAAGTATGATTTATAAAAACTAACATCTAAATAGTTTAAATGTTTTAATGTATCAGATTAAGTATTGGCTGTAGTATTTACTGATTTGTTGTCTACATATAAAATGTTGTTAGAGGCAATTGTGGGCTTAGAGTTAACATTTTGGATAAGGCTGTTCTCATTTATTTTCCTCTTGCATAAAGTAATGCAAAAGAAAAAAAACAAACCAAAACAAAACTATGATCCTTTTTACAAAAGCAAGCAATATAATGATGACTTGGATTTAAATACTTAGGAAGCTGTTATTTTTTTGCCATTATTCCCCAATACATGTTCAATCCTTGTACCACAAAACAGGGGGGTAATGGTCACAAAGACAACAGAACCTATACATGAAATATCACCACAGTTAGCTTACTTGAAGTGTATTTTGTTCATTTCTTTGGTTTAAAAAAAACCCACAGATTATCCCAATAATCTAAAATCATCTTATAAAAATAATTCCTGAGATTTATGAAGCTCTATGTGGATTTTAAAAAAAAATAAGAAAAAATAATTCAAATAATACTACATGCCATAGAATCATAGAATGCATCAGGTTGGAAGTAAGTCTTGAAGGTCATCTTGTCCTTGCAGTGAGCAGGGACATCTCCAATTAAATCAGGTTGCTCAAGGCCCCATCAAGTTCGTCCTTGACTGTCTCCAGAGACGGGGCCTCCACCACCTCTCTGGGAAACTTATTCCATTGTTTCACTACTTCCTTCTAATGTTCAATCTAAATCTACCTGTCTTCTCTCTTGTACAAAAATAAGAAAATGAAGGAGTAAAAAAAGAAACTGAAAGAAGAAAAAAATTAAGCCCTGCCCCCCCTCCAAAAAAAAGACAGCCTCCAGAATGCAAACAAACAAAAAACTCACCCAAAGCAGAAGAAAATATTTTTTCCACAGCTGTTCTGTGGTGACTGATAAAGCACAAAGTGTCCCTCAGTGGATGTGCAGGATATATGTTCCACAGTGTGGAGTGTCCTCATTTCTTGACACTTTTCCCTTTCCTCATCTATGCAAGAACTGCTGACTGCCACGTTTCGTAAGGAGAGGCAACCTTATTCCTCACTGTTTTAGGTGCTATAATTAGGAATGACTAATTCCCCTGTTCTAGTATTACATGAGCAGTTCTGAAAGTAAAAAGGCATAAAAATTGAGTGTTTATATCTCCCTCCATCTTTTTTTACCCCAATTATAGGACATGAGTTGTGGAGTACTCTGTGAAATGTCCTATTTGCTCCATGACTGTGGTAGAGAGCCCGTAGGACCGAAAATAGGCTTATTCATGCCTTGTCCTGCCTGGACATGTTTTTCTGCCCATAACCAGAGGTAAACACATAACGAGCACAGAGGAGCATAATAGACCTGGTGCAATAAAGTCTGGCCTGCCCAGGACCCCTGATTGTGTAAGGTGGTCAGCCCCTACACGCCCAGCTCGTGGCTGCCTGGTGTAAGGCCCGTGTGATTGTCATATTTGGGAGGTCCAGGCCTGTGGCTTTTGCCTATTATGGTAAGGTTTGGCTGACTGCCAATCTGATTCGTCATTCTAGTGGCCAGGGGGCCATTAATCTTGGCCCACATTTAATAAATAGGGGTACACAGGCAAACAACGTGCTCACTCGCTCGCTTGCTCCCCCTCATTGCTTGCCTGCCTGCGCACTCACTTGCAGGGCTCACTTTATGCCATGCAGCCATGCATCCCGCTGCATTATGATTACCTGGTGCGCGCCATTGCCACAAGTTGCCGGGAGCAGACCCACTTGTCCGCACACGATCAGCCTGAGTAGCCAGCGTGAGACCGTGCTCAGACTGCATGGCATCGTACTCCCTCTACACCTGAGATCCTGCCTAAGAATCCCTGGAGAGAACATCCAGAAGAAACCAGCAGCACAAGGTCAGAGACTCTCCTTTTACCCCGAAGCCATAGGATTCTAGCCTCAAAGTCCACAGGCAGAGCCTCTGAAGAATTGGACACTGGTATAGGTTGTGACGTAGCCCCGGAGGGTGATTGATAATTAATCAGAATTGTGAGTAAATGCTTTAATGCCTCTGTAATTTCTATTGCCTCTGCCATAGAGCAGAAAGAGCTTTCAGCCCACCTCACTGGGCAAGCAGTATACTGACCTCAAGCGGCATTAAGCCGCAGGGAAAATCCTCTCTCTGTTTAATAAAATAGAATAGAATCAACCAGGTTGGAAGAGACCTCCAAGATCATCCAGTCCAACCTATCACCCAGCCCTAGCCAGTCAACCAGACCATGGCACTAAGTGCCTCATCCAGGCTTTTCTTGAACACCCCCAGGGACGGTGACTCCACCACCTCCCTGGGCAGCCCATTCCAATGGCAATCACTCCCTCTATGAAGAACTTCCTCCTAACATCCAGCCTATACTTCCCCCAGCACAACTTGAGACTGTGTCCCCTTGTCCTGTTTAAATCTATGTTAGTTATTAACAAGTTACTGTTTGAGATAGTCCCATAATGCCCTCCATAACCGTGTAGAACAAATATCAATATTAAAGTTCAGTGGATGGGGGTGGCGAGAGTTCAAAACATTGAAGTTAATAAATATATATATTTGTATAAAATATTATCTTGCACCAATTAATTTCTCCCCTCCACCACAGTATTGGCGTAGGTGGCAGAATCCCCCTCTGTGACAATGATGCAAAGTCAAAGCACTTCATCCATACTCATTGTGCTAGTTTGAGCCTAGCTGGGAAGTTTTGGTGAGAAGAATTAGATCATAGGCTAAAAAATGAAAACAATGGTGTCTACTTCCCTCACAGTCTTGCTGAGATGTGTAAAGAAGAAAGGCAAAACAAAGATTAGGTCACTTTTGCTCTGCATTTTGCTTGGGCACTTTGTGCTGGGCTGTTCTCTTTTGCTTTGCCTGCTGCGGAGAGCTCGTGGCTGCTGGCTGAGCTCCGTCTTGCTTTCTAACCTCACCCTCCATTTGCTTTGCTGATTCACTTGAGCTTCTTAATCCATCTAGCCAAACCTCCATTCTTCCTTGGGACTGGGGTAAGGTTGAGAGGGGTAGGGGAAAGTTGAGGGGGGTGGTTGAGAGCCCCTCCTGGGGACTCAGGTTTCTGGGAGGGGAGTTGTGTCTGTATTACCTTTTTTACCTTGTATATTTCTGTCTGTAACTGTATATACTGTAACTATCTGCTTGTAAATTGTGCTAGCTGTAAATATAAGCTTCATTCAAATTTCCAGAGCCGACTGAGTCTAGTCTGGGTGATTTCTAAAGTGTGGGGGGCAGGGGATACCCAAACCATCACACTCATTGATATCAGCCTTCAGAGTTTGAATTAAAAGTCACATAAGTCGTCCATAACTACAAGGGAAAGAGAACTTGATGACTGTAACAGCAGAACATTTGAACGCTTCATTCCAGGTCCTCCAGACCCTTGCAGTAGTTTTACTTTCATGTCCATGACTACACTAAACCTTTCTGAAATTAACAAAAGGTCATGTGATATACAGCAAAACCAGTGGATGAACTAAAGAATTTCACTAACACAGACCACAGCAATAACGTTTGCAGGAGAAAATTGCTCATTAGCTATACCAAGCTCTAACTGTTTCAAAACAAAACAAAACCCCACACCAAAAACTATCTGCAATTTGTTTTCTTACTTCAAAGCAGGAGCTGGCTATACAAGTTTTCCTGGAAAATGTACTAGCTTGAACCCAATATCTGATGAGCCATCCCTTCCTATGAATAGGTAACTAAAGTATAAAAGCATTTTACTAATGCATCTATAATCTACATGGTCCAAGTAAATAGCACTTTTCAAAGTACTTCCTGACCAGAAATCACAGGCTAGGTCTGGATCTGGCGGCCAAAACACAAATTATATTGCTGAAGCAGAGTAACTTTTGAGGGAAAATATAAAGTTCTGTCATCAGAACTCTTGCATTGATTGAGGAGAACCTGTCTTGTGTCTTTCCTTTAATTTCAGTGCATCTTATTTCCTCTTCTCCTCCTCACAGATATTCTGTATGTTCTCATTCCAGACAGCTGTTTCTGCAAACAGCTGCAACATCAGTGAGAGACAGAAGTCACTGGGACTTCGTTGACCACACAAAAGCATCACGCTGGTGGTCCCCTGGTTACTAAATGCAGCATGGTTAGGTGAGCAAGAGCCCCCTCTTTCTGCAGCATAGAAGCCTCGCTGGTTTTCATAGTGGAAGCGTATCCTGTGACTGAATGAGATTGGACTTCTCCAGCCAGCTCCATGTTACAAACACATCACAGTCTGAAACTGCTGTGTAGACATTCATCAAGCTGCTGCATTTCGTCCCTCCATATCTAGTCTTCCTGCATCTAGGCTTGCTTGGATTGAACAGGCTGAAATATTCTCTCCTTCTTCAGCATATTTGGTACACATCCATAACACTCACTAGCTCTCAGTCCCTCTTTTATGAGGCTTCCTAGTCCAACTGCTGTTCTGAATCAATCATACCAGTCTTCCTCAGAACAGGCCCTTTTCCATGTCTATCACAGTATCACAGTATCACCGAAGTTGGAAGAGACCTCATAGACCATCAAGTCCAACCCGTTACCACAGAGCTCAAGGCTAGACCATGGCACCAAGTGCCACGTCCAATCCTGCCTTGAACAGCTCCAGGGACAGTGACTCCACCACTTCAATGTTCAGTTCATTTCTTCAGGTAACACACAGCTACTTAAGAAAAACAATCCTTAGTTCTATGTGCAACATAATACCTGCAAACTTTCATTTTAGGAAGCACAAGCAGTTTGTAGATTTAGCTTTTAAGTATGTCTTCTACTCTAAATACACCCATGGACATACCTACCTAACTCTCTAAACGGTCTTAAGAGATGTCCAAGACTAAATGCCTTCTAAGAAGTACACTGTTATCCCCATTCTACACAGACCTGCTTCTCTGAAACAGAAGACTCACCAAACACTTGCTTTACCTCATTTCTCAGTGGTACTTATTTTCTCCATTCTGATAGATTGAAATAGATTACTTTTTGTGGTGCAACACAGAAAAGCTTTAAAGCTCCTTCTGCCAGGTGAGCCATTACTTGCCCACCCAGCAGAAGAGTTCAGGTTTTTATCTGATCACTACCTCTAGCATCTCTGTTAAATTGTATTTGTAATTCAAACATCATTGAGTTTTAACTCCAGGCACTTAATATGTAGTAGTTAATGGAGAAACAGTGGTGTCTGCCTTTTTCTGCTTCCAGGAATCACTTCCATAGGGAAGACTATAAACTGATATTAACTTAGAGCTACATATTAAAATACTAAAATAAAAAGAACACAGAATCAGAGAATAAATCAGGCTGGAAAAGACCTTTGAGATCATCATGTCCAACCTATTACCTACCACTATCTAATCAACTAAATCATGGCACCAAGTGTCTCGTACACTCTCTTTTTAAACACTTCCAGGGATGGAAACTCTACCCCTTCCCTGGGGCAGCCCATTCCAATGCCAATCACTCTTGCTGTGAAGAACTTCTTCCTAATGTCCACCCTAAACCTGCCCTGGTGCAGCTTGAGGCTGTGTCCCCTCATAGTTGCCTGAGAGAAGAGACCAACCCCACCTGGCCACAACCTTCTTTCAGGTAGTTGTAGAGAGCAACAAGGTCTGCTCTGAGCCTCCTCCTCTCCAGGCTGAACACTCCCAGCTCCCTCAGCATCTTCTGGCAGGGCTGTGCTGCAGCCCCCTCACCAGCCTTGGGGCCCTACTCTGGACATGTTCGAGCACCTCGACATCTCTCTTAAACTGAGGGGTCCAGAACTGGACACAGTAGTCAAGGTGTGGCCTAACCAATGCTGACTACAGAGGAAGAATGACTTCTCCTGGTCCTGCTGGCCACACTATTCCTGATATAAGCCAGGACACTATTGACCAATGCATCATAAAGCTGACCTTTCTCTAAGTGTATTTCCTCAATTATTGTACACTCTGTAATAATTAAAGAGGTTCAGAAAGTAAGTGAAGGTTATGAAGTTAACGGTAAATAACCTCCACAGTAAAGGCAATCTGCAGAAGCATTAAAAAAAAGGCAACATGAATCATTTTTATAGAAGAATAAACATTCAAAGAAAAAAAATCCCACTGGCAGTTTCTTTTTTTAAACACACATGCCATGGTTTGAGCTGTGGCAGCAGCTATGCTGTCTTTATTCTTGCAGCCTAGGGTCACCATGTGAAAACAAACAGCCCAAGATTTTAAACACCAAAACATTTGCACACCAATGAACAAAATAAAGGTCTGCAAGTACAATTCCATTGAAGTCACCATCATTAAGAAATAGCTCTCCTGCACTTCAGAAAGGTGTTCCCTCAATACAGCCAGAAGTCCTTTACATTTATCTTAGTGGTGAAAATAAGACCTACCAAACTTCCATTTACGTCCATCTGAAAGCATCTCTTTAACCCTGATGTTTAATATGAGTGTACCTTAAGGAAACTTCAGTGGGACCATGGTAGGAAAAGTAAGATGAGAAGGAAAATTGAACTTCTCAGAGATTACTTATTTGAAAGAAAAGCAGTATGGACACAGATGTTTTCAGATACAGAAATAAAACACAGATGCTGGAGACCAAGTATGTTTCATATCTGTTTATGGGTCTAAATCTTTTCAAGAAGAATGAGAATCACATTCTGCTCTGTTTCCTGTGTGCATCCTCACTAAAGCACCAAGGAGTTCTCCAACCTGTAAATTCATTCATCATTATGCCTATGAGTGAGATGTGTCCTGGTAAGTCTGACCATACAGCATTCATCCCACTGAACACAAAGGATATAAGGAGTCAGTTTAATTAAACAAGAATTCTGACATACTGAATCGTCTCTCCTCTGTGAACTGAAACCAGATCCATGGCTCAGGACTTGGGTTTCTGTAGTTTCAGGCTGATTTTTGCAAAGCACAGAGGCATGAGCTGTGCTCAGCTTTATGCAATAAAATACTGTTGAGCTGTGAGATGCAAGCTAAACCAAAGCAAGATAAATAAAAGCAATAAGAAGTAAAATAAGTGAAACCAAAGACTGAAGGGAAATTTTTGAGTTGGAAGAAACAAATACTACCATGAAAAGGTATAAAGCCCCAAAGAGGTATTAGTCAAAAGTCAACAAGGGGAAGGATCAGATGCTTCTCCACCTGACCAACTAGCAGAGATTCACCAGATGTTTCCATTAGGGGTGGTGGTGCACACATTTCTGGTCAGCCTAGCAGAACATTGTTCCTACTGATGTGTTAGCCAATAAATATACAACTGATGTGTAGCCTGTGATTGAAGTCCTACTCGCAAGTCTCTACACATAGTAAAACTACTGATACTTCAACAGGCATCAACACCTACCAGGAGCAACACTCTTCAATACTGATAGGCATCAATGTTTAGAACTTTTAACACTGTCATGGAGGGCCCATAGGCCAAAATAGGCTTATACCTGTTTACCTATTAAACGGACACAATAGACCTGGCGCCATAAAGTCTGGCCTGCCCAGGGCCCAGGTTATGTAACGCGGTTGTGTAAGCCCACACATCTAGCTTATGGCTTACCAGGTACAAAGCCCACGCTCTCCTCACATCTGGGGGGGTCAGGCCCATGGCCCTTGCCTATTATGGTATGCTTTGGTTAACTGCCAAGCTGATTGGCCATTCTGGTGGCCAAGCAGCCATTAATCTCAGTCCACATTTGATAAATAGGGGCACACAGGTCAACAACGTGGTCACCCGCAGCGCTCACTCTAATGCCTGCTTGCTTGCTGCACTGCTTGCTGCTATTTACCTGTATTGGCTGCCTCTACAGAGCCCAGTCTCCTGTGCAAGCGTGCACCTTATTGCACGCCCACTGCCTTATTCTTCCCTGGTAAACTCTACTGCTGCAAGTTATCAGGAACAGACCCTGGATTGTCTGCATGCAATCGGCCTGTGTGGTCAGTGTGACATCGTGCTGAGACTGCACGACATCCTGCCTCTGCACCTGAAGGCCATGCCTAAGAACGCCTGGACATAATACACAGAGCATCCAGAAGAAGCCAGGAGAACAAAGTCAGAGATTGTCTGCATGTGTGCATCCTTTCCTCTGAAGCCAGGAGGATTCCAGCCTCAACGTCCGCAGGCAGACTTCCCTGAAGACTGGACACCTAGTATGGGCTGTGATGTAGCCCTGGAGGGTGATTGATCATTAATAAAAATTTGTGAGTAAATGCTTTAATGCCTCTGTAATTCTCTACTGCCTTCTGCCATAGAGCACAAAGAACTTCAGCCTACCTAGTGGGCAAGCAGCATATTGACCCCAAGCGGCATACTGACCGTGGGGAAATTTCCTCTCTCTGTTTATAGTTTGAATGTTTGCTAGTTATTAACAAGTTACTGTTTGATGTTATTCCTAGAATGTCTTCCATAACCGTGTAAGAACAAATATTGATATTCAGTGGTTGGGGGCGATGAGAGTTCAGAATATTGAAATTAATAAATTGTATAGTTTTATAAAATATAATCTCACAGCAATTCATTTCCCCCCCTCTGCGACAAATACTCATTTCAATATCTATCAAAAAGCAGTTTTTTATAGTTCAATATCTATCAAATATCTATAGATAAATATAATTATCAGTACCTTTTGATTTTGAAACCAAGTTTCATTATTAGTAGGCATCAAAACCTTTTCAATACCAATTTTGATAACAATAGGCATGGTACCTATGGAAAGGAATCAATACCTTTTAAAAATCAGTGTGTCAAACTCCATATTGGTAGGCCTCGACACCTATCAATTTCTATACTGATTCTGTAATCAACAGACATTGATAGGCATATTAACCAATTCCATGAGTTACAGATTTCGAGAGTTGTCTATACCTCTTGCTTTTGCTATCAATAAGCATGCATACCTATCAATATTGATACCTTTCCACATCAGTAGTCCTTACTATCTATGATAATTTTCATTCCCTATTGATAGATTGATTTAGATAAGCATTTGTACCCATCCATACCTGTCAATATAGACAGCTTTCAAAAGACATGAATACTTATGGTAGTCATCAGTAGACATCAATATCAATTGACAGGCATCAACACCTATGAATTATTACACTAATTTATACCTACCAGAGTCTATCAATTTTCAATTCCTGGTTGTATTAAGAGGATGTTTACATTGTAGCCAAAAAGCCACATGAGGTTTTGGTATGTAGGTTATGGATAGTATTATTTGTTATGGAGATCATTCCTTACTTCTGTACCTCCTGGAGCAAAATGTGCTTTTTCTTCCAGATTCTCCTGCAAGATATTTTACATTCCAAATCAGGTGTGCAAAATGATGCACTGCAAGGGTCAGTGCAAAAATTACAGACACAAGGTCATTTGTTAATAACTGGTCCTTAGTATTTAGACAGAGGACAAAAATATAACAGTCTTCTTACTTAATTTCTTTCAGGAATTCTGAGTGCATCCATACTGCTCCAATTCACTTGGTTTTCTTGGAAGTCAGTTCTCTGTAAAACAGGTGAGTTTCCCTTCAGCATCTCTCCAGACACCTGGGTTTCAGCCTCTAGGCATGCACCTCCATCCTTTTTTCAGGTTTTGCAGTATTGGTTCTATTTAGGTTTCTCCCTGCAGTCCTGGGTTCTCTGACACACCTACAGTTTTATTTCTGAAGGCTGACAACAGAGGCAGCCCTATCAGCTTTTTTACTCTCAGCTGCAAACATCATTTCTCAGTCCCACACGCATACCTCCAAAGCCAGCAAGGCGAGACACACACTCCCACGAAGCTGCCTGAGAAGCTGCAGTGCCACATGGAAAGACAGTTGGATTTACTGGCATTGTTTCTCATTTGCAATATTTTGTCAACTCTGGCTTTTGAGTTTAAATTTGCTTATGTCACTGAAGGGAAACTGATAGCTACAAAAGATATTGCTATGGATCCGTGTTGCAACCAGAGTATCAGCATGTGTGGTGTCACTGGCACCTCCTGAAGAGGCAAAGTTCACCTTTTGCCTGCTGGAGAAGGCTAGGATGCCCAGACTAATGCTTCCTGCTGGTGGTAAATGTCACCATGCTATCGCATTACCACAACTAGTTTAAAAAAGTCTGACATTTAAAAGATACCAACTTAGAAATCACCTCCCGACCACAGCACTCATGAAATACTGAGTAGGAAGGAGAATCCACTATCTAGTCATACAGCCTTCCTTCAGCACTTCCCTTTTTTTCCAAGGGCATTTCCCATGCAAATAGTGACCTTGCCCAAATCCTGCTACCTTCAAATCGTTAAGATGATCCTAACCTTAAGGATCATAGCTGATGGCTAATACTGAATGAGGTGGATGGATATACTACACTACAGCAACACCTGCCACACCAAACCTGAGAGTGAGTCATCAAGACTGGTCTCCACCCTTCAGCAGTGCACAGTGACAGAAAGGGCATCCCAGCACCTGTGCAGTTGCCTCATTAAGAAGTCGGTCACGGACTTTGAGGGAGGTTTTTAGTAAAAACTGGCATCATTTTCACAAGTTGTAACAAATCCTTTTGTGAGTATTTAGCTACAGAAACAGGGAGATGCACTCAGCAAACACAATGCGCTGGAGCAAAAGATTAAATGGCTACAAGGGCTGAGGGCAAGCACCTTGGCTTTTAGGCTATTTCACATCAAGAAATGACTTAGCCCAAAGCAAGCTTTTCAGAAGATCTATGAGGTTGGTGCTGAAAGACCTCTTACCTCCATCACATTTGGTTGAGGAGGGTTACTTGGGATTGGAGACTGGCTTCAGGCCAAAACATCTTCACAAAACTGTTTAAAACTTTCTGAAGGGAAGTTCTCCTCCAGGGCTGCATGACCTAAACTACAGGTCTCTCCAAAAAGCACTGTACTGTCTTCTCATTTTTTACAACTATTTCAGCACCACATTAGCACCACTTACAAATGTGGTGAAATGGAATGGAAAGGATCATTTGCAGCATTTGGGTGCCCATTTACACCATGGGACATGCTGCAGACCCACTGTGACACTGGACTCTTGTAGTGAATCTGTATGGGATGGAGTTAACTTTCTTCATAGCAGTACATATGGTGCTGTGTTTCAGATTTGCAACTCAAACAGTGTTGATAGCAGCAGCGATTTGGCTATGGCTGAACAGTGCTTGCACAGTGTCAAGGTCACCTTTTTCTCACTCTGCAGTGGAAAGCAGGCTAAGGGTGGGCAAGAAACTGAGAGAGGACACAGCCAGGACAGGTGTCCCAAATAGTCCAAAGGGATATCCTGTGCAGTATAATACAACACACTCAGCAATAAAAACTGGGAAATTTTGTCTTCCAAGGTAGCAATTGCTCAGAGGCTAGCCCAGCATCAGTGTGATGATGGGAAGAAGTGATTGCCCTTGCATCACTTGGGTTTCCAACACCACCACCTCCTTTCCATCACTTATGAGACTATCTTGACCCCCTGTGGGTGCTTAGCTGCTAAATGGAGTCAACCCACAACAGTCATAGAGCCATACCTGTCTACTATCAAGTTGCTAAGAGGAAGGGCAGGTGAAGGAAAGCTTGCTAAGAGCTGTTGAAGCAGCAGCCTTAGTACAGCAGAGGGAAAATTAATAAGTTAAAGAATCAGATGGCAGTGCCAGCTTGGGTGGGAAGGATCTTTTCTTGATACGTGAACTTCTGTCCCATCCTGCATCCCCCTTTATGCAGCCTGTGCCGTAAAGAAAAGAGATAGAAAACCTCATTTTGCCCAGGAGTAATAAATACATGAGCTCAGGACAACAGGGCCCTCTTCCCAGCATTTTCTGGGAATCTACTCAATTCCCTGCCGACTCATGTTCTGGGGGCTGTGGAGAATACTGCGGGCTGCTCTCTCTGGCATTCCTGATGATGTACAACCCTGCCTACATCTCTATCCCATCAGGCTAACAGTTCTACACGAACTCAACATCCTGCTGGCACAACGGCAGGACAACACACAGTAGCCCATAACAGCTCTTTGTTTCTGTTCCACTTCAAAAAACTTAAAACTGACTCTGTCTGCAGGCTGCTCCCTGCAGCTAAAACTCAACACAGATCCAACACTGCTGAAGTGAGAGGGATGAGTTTGTGCTGCACAGCATCTCTGCAGAGGGACTCGCACGACTACAGAGCCGCAGCATCAGGACTGTATCCCTGCAGCTCGCCTGCAGGGGCCGGCTCAGGGTGACACAGCAACTTCTGCTTCTTCAGACGGCCAGCGGGCAGAGAGGTTACTGCAAGCAGCCCGCACTTCTGCCACTAACTGCTGTGTGTTTCAGACAAACAGAGACCTCCAGAAGGTACTTAGTGCTGTGGTTGGGGGTCAGGACAGGCTCCTCCTTTACTGCCCCGTAAGCCGGCTAACCCATGACAGTTAATAGAAAAAAGGGGCTGCCCTGTTGCTTCTCAGTACAGAAACTGGGAAGAGCTGTGCTTTCACAGCATGCATTAAATACAGCTCCCTGTTCATGGAGTCATAGAATTGTTTGGTCTGGAAAAGACCTTTAAGATCATTGAGTCCACTGGGGCTGGGTTAGGCACTTGCACAAAGGTGGAACTGGAGAGGTAAGGTAGCTTTGGAAGAAGTGTTTCAGGGGTATGGTGGCATCTGTCAGGCCAGTCCTGTGCATGGTTTAGCTGTGGCACTGAGCCTCATGCTGTAAGGCACAAATTCCCTCTACCCCGGGGCAAAATCCACAGTGGAAGATAGAGCCTAATAAACCCTAGCAAACAGTGGAGCTTCTTTGCACCTAAGCTTCCAGTTTTGTTTTCTCCTGGAGGGACCTAGCTGATCCTAGACCACTTAGATCTGAATCGATGTACAGTAAATTGGGACAGTCAAGGAGTTACCTTCAACACCATATTGTTATTTAAAATCCAGCTGCTAGTATAGACACAGATTTCTCATTACTGCTCTAAACCTTACACAAGTAGTTTTCTCTCTTCTCTTTTTATTACTAACTGGTAATTATTTTCTTGCACTTATATCTGGAGAACCCAGTATTTGAGACTTAAAAACATTCTCGTGCACCACAAACTTCTTGTCCAGCACTCATTACCTAGCTAATAAATATCGCTCATTTCCATCATCACAAGTCTCCACATACTATTATCCTGGCAGTCAAAGAATTAAATAGATACAGGATTGGATGTAAGCATTATGATTTCTGTTGAAAATAATCTAAAATTAGGGATTAGACACCCTTTGTGCTGGTCAGTGGATAAATATGGTTTCCATTCCACTCATCTTCGGTGCTTTCAAAATAAAACCAAAACTACCGAGTTTTGGATCACAGCACTTGAATTGTTTGAAAGAGTTGGGTGGAGCATGTTAATTTTTCACCTTGTTCTTAGAGTCAAGGTTGAAGGACATGTTACAGAGTCTAAGTAAACTTGTAAAATCATGGCCTGTGCTACACATATTTTAGATACAAATTGAGACTACTTCACCTTTTCCATCACAAAAAATAAAAATCAATCACTGCAACCCCTGAAGATGGTGAAGTCTAACCTACATCCTCAGTTTTGTGGTGTTAAACTAGAAAGGGTCACATGCAACATCTGACCTACATAGTCACACTACATATGCATTTACATAAGTACTCCAAAGCTTTCCAAGGGCACAGAAAAAGAGCAAAAGAGGAGGCATCCCCAAAGAACTTCCCTGCCAAGTACAAATCTTCCCAAAACCACATTGTTGGCCACGGCTCAGTGCATGGTCCAACTGAGAAAGCCTTTAATTGCAAACCACCGCTGATCTTTTCATAGATTTAGGAGCCGCTGGAAAATGAAAACAGCAAGTTGCAATTCAGCACCTAATAAAAACATACACACAAAAATCTTTCTCTGAATAGAGCTGAAAAGCTCACATAAATTTCAGTGTCCTTGAGATGCTGTAACTGCACTCAAGGTCATTTCCAACTGATGTTGGTTCCGCAAGGAATTCCATGTGCTATTTGCCAGGCTGCAGCCATTCCTACATTTTATGTGAATAAATCATGGTATTCATGGTGGTCAAGCAGAGGTAACTATGACCTGGTAGCCCAGTCTCACCATCGTATTGGGATCTAATATAGACAACCAGCACAGAACAGGCCAAAACACACTAAGTGAGTCTTGCCAAATTGTTTCGTCCAGAATTTAGTCTCCTGTTCACTCAAATCCAGTATCTTCATTTTCGACAGAATCTAATCTAGCCACAATTACATTCAAACCAGAATTTTCAAAGGTTTGCTGAAAGCCAAGGAGAGATTGACCTCTTGGCCCTCCTAGGCTCACCATATGCTTATCCACTCCTAGTTCTAACTCAGGATCTATACATGTCTTTGAAAACATACTGCTTCCAGCACTGCTAGGGACATTACTATTACTATTGTACTTGCCCATTCATCTGCGTCATGTTCCTAATCTGTTTGTCTTTCTTCTTGAATAACTCCTTTAAATGGGAAGTGCAGATTTGTGATTGATACTTGAAGTCTCTCTCTGGTAGAAGACAGTTTAGATCTTCTGGGTCAGCACAGAGGAAAGGTAAGAGATACTACATACACACTGATACAAGCCCCCATCCATTACAAACATTAGTTTTGTGGGGTATTTCCCACAAGAACACTACATAAAGATAAGGTCTGGCTTATTTGCAGCCTCACAAACTTGCAATGTGAAGTGCTTTTTTTCCCCAGTTCTTTCTTTTTCCTCAACAAAAGGCAAAGGCAAGAAAGAAAAACATCCTACATACAAGACCCTTCTACCTTTTGAAACACTGCATCTGTTTAATATTAGTTACTTCAAATACTGAGAGCTATCTGGAACATTATGGCTGTCTTGACTGCCAGAAATGGCTGCTTTTGTTTACTCACTACTAGACACAGTTTCTATTCTGCAGAGAGTCTTTAGTCTTATCACAAAACAAACTAGATAGACAGCTATGAACAAATAAGTACAGTGAACCCTGTCCTTAAACACCCTACAGAAGCAGTCTGCCTCCCTTGGGTTTTCGCAGGAGGTCCTTCACATACCACAGGCAAGCAAAGCATGATACCACATTGCTGCTGGTGTTAGAATTGGGTTGTCATTTATTTTATGTTTCTAAGGCAAAGACCACCATTTCAGAACAGGCAATTTCTAATTAATTTTCTGGAGAAAATTTAGAGCCTGCACAGAAGGGAAAGGAGATCATAATGCCTATGTGCTTCAGTGCACAAAACAAGGTGTGATGCAACCAGTGCCTTTTATCTTAGCTCTCAAGAGGGCATCCAAACCTATACACTAATGTAACCTATGATGTTAATCTTTGCCTATGTGGTGCAACATCTTTTTTACTCCAATTTAAAGCAAACGAAGGAGCTCCAAACCTCCCCCCCCTCCCAGATTGCAATATCATCACTTCTTTCATTATTACCAAGTGGGCATAGAAGATAACTCTCTTTGAAGAGGGGAAAAAAACCACAAAACAACCAAAACACACAACCTCAAAACTATTCACCAGAGAAACAAAAAAACACAACTGAGACACTTCCATTTTGGTACCCTTAGCCAGACAAAAATATCAGAGCTGCCTTGCTTTACAAAGCCAGCTGGCATCTGTTTGACTGAGACAACACTGTCCTGCTCTGACACGTCCTTGTGCTGGCTTGGTACCCTATGGCTAGCGGTGTCCTCAAGGCCAGAGCTAGTAACTACCAGAGCAAATCTGTCTCAGCACTAGAAAATCAACAGTGCTCTTTCAAAGCAGCTCCATATGCTTATCATTGTTTGCTTGCAAAGCAATGAAGTCAGTTACTCTTGCCTAGTCACTCTGAACTGATAGGTGCAAATATATTTGTTTAGAAAGGATCTTTATTGTTAAGCAACTTTACTGCCTCTTTATGTCTTTATTCTGTTTTGAAGATACAAGAACACTGCTTTCTTCTCTTGGACATTAGGAGGAAGTTCTTGAAATTGAGGGCAATGAAATACTGCAACAGGTTCCTCAGAGAGGTGACAGAGGCCCCACTGGTGGAGACAAAGTCAAACTTGATGGAACTCTGAGAAACTAGGTAAAGATGTCCCTGCTCACTGCACAGCAGGGGTTGAACAAGATACCCCTACAGTGTCCCATCCAAGCCATTGAATTCTATGATTCTGTTCTATGACTCTCACACTGTGGGGAAGCTTCTTCTGGGAAAGGTGTGAGAAAGACTATACAAAGCCAAAAACTGAAACAGTTTCTTTATCTCATTCCCTTCACTCCTGTCTACTCACAGCCATACAGTCTTGGCAAATGTATTCTCTTTTCTCTTTAATCACCACGACTTTATACAAAAAATAATAACTGACTGTATCTAAAGCCAGACATTCTACTGAATTTTAAACTTGCATCTGCAGGATAGAAAGAACTGCCCAATGGATTTTTACCTACAACCTAGTCAAATGCTTTTTTTCCTGCCATTAGATTACCAGAGGTTATACCTTGCAGCTCTCACTTACAGCTTCTCCCTTCTAGAAGAACTACTACATGTCCAGTTCAGAACATCAGCATCCCATTTCCTCTCAAATACAATCAGTTTTTTTTTTACCTCTTCTGGACATGGCATTCAAGGAGCTTATTTTTTTTTTTGCTGATAAAGCTGCTAGAAACATTTGGGAAATTTACCTTAAAATATTTGGGAAAGGTGTGCAGCTACAAAACCAAACCAACAAACAACAACTTCTTTGTAGCAGACTGCCAGCAGCTAAGCAATAGGGCAGGAATGCCACTAAAAGAATGCAGATGTGCACTCTCCAGTGTGCACATCTGCTTGGGAACTTTCACCACCACTCCCTACAAACTAGTTTTAGTTTATTGACTTTCAGAGCACTCTAAAAGGCCCATTTGTTTTCCCTAGCTGCAAGAGAACTGGGAGGACTCTAGTAAGAGATCATAAAACTGGCTCTATTCTCACTTGCAACAGTAGTGATTTGTATGTTAATAACAGGAAAGCCAAGGGAGAGGAGTCTCCAGAGAAGTCTGGGTGTAAAACTATTCCCAAAGTGTGTCAGAAACAAAGGTAGACACTCAATTTCTAACATTTAGTTAGAAGCAAAGAACAAATTCCCTGTTGGTGCCTAAACAAACAAGTTCTCTTACTTTGAGAGGTGAATAGCACATACAAAATCATACTAGCCCAGCAGTCACTCACTGGTACAGAACAGAACATTCTGCTCAGCTTTCTGGATGTGACACAGCAGGAAGATAAAGTGATACCAACCATTAAACTAATTTAGTCCATGTGCTCAATTCCACAGAACTGTAAGCCTGCAGAGTTTTCCAGTTCTCCAGTCTCTCTCAAACATGGTACCTTCCTGCAGCCATGTAAGCTTTTAAATGTGGCAACATGACTTAGTTCCATTATTTCAGTCAAATTAGAGATCTCTTCTACACTATGAGCTAAGCATAGTTGAAATTAACTGGGAAGGAGGGAGGAAGATGAAACAACATGATTTAATTAAAAGCATTTTTCTGTATATTAACCTAAATATGAGCAATTCTGAATGCTGTATCCCATCAGTGAAAAACTGCTAACCTTATAGGCAAGAATGTGCAGAGCCCAAATCATCGTGGTGAGAACAAAGTGGAATGGAAAGAATTAGTAAGCACACCAATACTGAAGGAGCACATAAAAACCAGGTAGCGGCAAAAAGAAAAGAGGACTTCAGCAGTTACCACTGGAAGAGAGGAGCTACCAGACAACAGCTATTAACTATCTACCACACAGCTTGGAATCACAAGCAAATTAATGCACAAGATCACTGCACCTCTGGGAATTAAAAAAAATAAGCATAAAATAAGATTTTAAAGGCAACAGCATTGAGGAAAGAACCTTGGGGAAGTAAAAATGCAAGAAAAGAAAGGAATATGATTAATAGTGAAATAGTTTTTAGGTTTAAAAACAAAGATTTTCAGAAGCTAAACTGTATACATTTTTTTTTCATAGTCCTTGGGACTCATTATTTTAAATATGCTTATTAGCTGGTATGTACTTGAAAAAAAATCATGCACATATTATGCTCTAGAGAAAGAAGAGAATGAGAGGTAATTGCTGCAAACTTTCATCACAGATGAAGGTACAATAAAGACCTTCCCTCAAGGAGGCACATCAATGAGAGCCTAGGATGAAAGGTGTGGTAGCAAGACAGTGAAGACGGACACTTGTTCTGCCTGGAAAAGCAGCTAGAACAGTTTGCAAACCTAGTTGTACAGCCTTATTTTCCACATTCAAATGAAAAATTGCAGTAGGAAGTCTTTCTTTTTTTCAGTTAAATTGGAATTTTAAAAATATCACATTTAACAATACAGTTCCTCTCGTGGTTTTCTGGTTAGACATGAGTGCAGATTCTCTCTCCTGGGTCATTACCAAACAAAAAGCAACTGCGTCATTGGAGAGGAACATGATACACTGAATAATTACTGATGCTCAGTTGACAGTGTTGAACTACAAGTATAGGAGGGTTTAATTATTAAAGTAGACCAGCAAAATATGTTTCCATTAGAAAGTAAACCTTTCCAAAGACTCAAAACCATGACTGCATGACAAGAGGCCAATGTGGAATTAATCAGAGCTGCAATGGCAATATCAAAATTGACCTTTAAGAGACGATAGCTAAACTTATCAAGTAATGCCCAGCAAAGTTCCTTACTGAGGGTAGATAAGTTCCACCTCTCCAAACTGCATATTTTATAATCTGCTTATACAGCAGCTCATCCATACAGCTGTCCCTTCATTTTAAATCCACCTGCTGTTTTAGCTGCTTCCAGTGTGATAGCCAATGTGCAGTAAAGTGCTGAACTGGGTCTTCAGGATGAAGAAGGGTGAAAAATACACGAGCCCCTGCTATTATGAAATTAAAAAGGAAAGGCAAGCTGTTTGCTTTGCTTTCACTACATGCTCTTTCTTTATATCCCATTTCAGAAACCTTATGGCACAAAATGAGAGAGGTAAATAATTTGTAGTGGACACATGATGCAATGTGCTCAACAATGTGACTTAAACTGTATTATATGTATGGTGTTGCTACACTCATCCCAATTTGGCAAACATCTTCATGTTAACAGGCCCCACCAAGTACCCAACTGAGCACAAAGGTCAAGCTGAGAACATCCCATTGTAGGATCTATTGTTTTCCTATGAACTGTGCCTTGTCCATCAAATTAGGCACTTAAAGAAATGAAACAGTTTCTTGCTTAAATGACTGTTTCCCCTGGCTATTAGACAAAATGTATTACATCTCCAGACGTGAGATCAAATGATGGAGAGTTTGACCTAAATTTACTTACTGTGTTAAACAACCAAAGGAACAAAAGGAATTACGCCTCAATGCCTACTGTCAGCTGCAAAGAATATCTATCAGTCTGTAACTGCAGATGAAATGCACTTTTGTAGTTCTGTGCCAGCGTCTTGGAGCAATTGCAGGTCAGGTAACAAAAGACGTTTCAGAGAGTTTAGAGCTTTTTTTGTTGTTTGGTTGTGGTTGCTGGTTTTCATTTTGTTTTGGGTTTTTTTTCTCAGAAGCTTTATGCCAACTTTTTGCACTTGTGGGATCCCAAAATGATACATTTCAGAGGTGCTTTGACATCAGCACAGCTAAGCCTGTATGGAATTTCCACTTAAGACAGATGCAATCTGAATCCTTATAAAAATACAATTCTCAAAACAGCAGAAGTACAAAGAGATCATAGTCTCATAGATTTGATAAAGCAGACTAAACCCACAAGCACTTTCTAGAAGTGAGCTTTCTTTATGGAGAGGGGGCATTCCAAAATTCCATTGACTCCCTTGATTTTGGGAGCACCTGCTAGAAGCTATTAGCATGTATCCATCTGAAAACAGGTTGAGTTCTTTTATCGTGATGTCATTTAACAGAAATGACATTTAACATAATACATTCCATTAACAAGGCTGAATATTTCCTATTGAAATTCAAGTGGTTTGGGCATCCAACTCCCATTAATTCTTTTACAAATAGATTTTCATATTCTGGTAGCAGTAGTCTTTTAGTCTGTAACACCCCTGAATGTGTGGCTGGTGGCCATTTTGGAAAGCAGCAAGGAATGAGAAAGAGAGTTAAGGGAGTGATTTACACCACCAAAATAGTGCTTATGTGCAAAGCAGAGAACATACGTGTGTGTTTCCTTCAGCACAACATTAACCCAGCTGTGGAACAAACACTCCTGTGTAACAAACCCAGATGCCACAGTTCAGAGAAGCCCAAGGACTAACATGAGTAGGGATCAACTCCACCACAAGCAGCAGGACCTGGTTCCAGTCTATCAGATCAAAGGTTCTGTCTCGTTTTAACAGCAGCATCGGTAGTGTGCTGTGGGCAGAGCCTTTCAGAAGAGAAGATCGCTGCAGGACTAGAGGTTTTATCAGCTGACACTGCCAGCAGAACCTCGGGGGGCAAAGAGCATGAAAAGAGACTTACTGTTTGCTTATGAACATGCAGCCCACACTGGCACACTGGGATAACTGTTTATATGAGTATAAAACACTCTGAGCTCAAGTGACTGTGCTTGGAAAGGTCATTTTGTGCACTGTTCTTCCCAAGCACAGCTCTGCTGTGTGGTCTGTTACAGCATTAATTGACAAGCTGCATTCAGCGTTGAAGGTGTTTTAACTTGACAGAAGTGTAACAGAAGTTTTACACACATTCCTTTTGCTCAACATCAAGCATCTCTCAGCTCCAGCTTCCTCTTGACACCTCTCACCACGCTCCACAAAAAAGGTTTGCTCTTGGTCACTCCATCAACCTCTTTTCTTCATAAAAACTACTACCCAGAGCTTAGCATCAGCTCTTAAAGGCTTGCAGGAACTGTTTAGGTTTTCTTCATTGTTTTCCTAGGAGCATAACTTTTTACAACTATAAATGTATTTTTTTTTTCCTCATGATGTAAAGAGAGAGGATTGAGGAAAGACCAAGTTTATTCCCAGTCCTAGGCACAACCCAGTTTTATTTCACAAGACCAAACAACAGGACCATTCAACAAATGGCAGAGTGAGAGGAAGAGGCACATCCTGATACACTGACAGTATGTTGACAAATTTCTTTCAGTGTCAAAAGGCTTCCTTCTTTTTGCAAACAATTTAAAACTCGAGGTTTTTTTGAGCAGACAGGCCCAGTGGCAGTCCCTCAAGGATTAATTTTCCCAAGTATAGCTCCCAAAAAATGTTGCTTATAGATAAACATTTACTTTTGTGGGTCAAATGAGCACCCACAAGTACCCACAGCCCCCTCCACACACCCCACCACATTTGAGATTGTGCAGAAGATGAGCTTTGGAGTCAGCATTGTAAAAGCACTTTGAATATACCTCAGGTGATTCCAAAATGTATCTGTCAGATCTTTTTTTTTTTCTTTCTAGAGAACAATATGAGGCAGTGCACATTCATCTGATATTTCAGATTATTAAGCCTGAGTAATAATTCCTTGCTGCCAGCACAGCAAAGTTCTCTCCATCCGCCCCAAGCTCCACATTCCCTCTTCCCGCCCTAAAATGCAAATCTATGCTCTTCATATACCAAATAAAGAGCTGCAATCAGAGACAAGGGAGTTGCCTGCAGCTGAGCTGACAGTGACAAACTTCAGGTTATACAAAAGATCCCCTTACAAGCTACACCAAGCAGCATTACAAGCAAAGCCAGCAAGCTGAACCAGCAGCCCTCTAGTTCTCACTGCTTGTGCCATATCCCTACCTTCAACAAAAAAATCCTTCAGGGCAGCAAGAACAGCAGTAAACCTGTCATTAGCAGCCACAGTGCTGTCACATCAATGACTCTCCTATGTCAGCTACAATCTTCAGCTGAGCTGTTTGCCTCTTTAGGGAGAGCTTTCCTTGGCTGTCAGGAAATAGAACATGTATGTTGGTTCTTCATGAGCATATTCAAGCACTCCAGGGCACAAATAAACAAAACAGTCCTATTCTTTGGGAAGTCATGTTTGTTTCTGAAAAGAAGCTGAAAGATACCTCTGTGAATAGTCCTGTATATGAACTACATAGTAGAACTTACATGTAAATATGTCATGTAGAATAAGCCACTGTCACTCATTTCTTCCCTCTGCACCAGCGCTGGAAAACAGATTGTTTTCACCACGTTCTTGCTACAGAAGTGTATTTCCAAAACACAGAGCTGAAATCCTTGAATCACAGCCAAACAATTGGCTAAAACCCTTGGAACCTACTGATCATTACCTTGGGCACTGGCATCTAGAAGCACACACACACAAAAAACTCCTTCTTTGTGTCTCTCTCCCTTTTGTGCCACTGTCACCATCAACTGGAAGCAACCCCCACAAGCAGGGGAGCATATCTGTTCAACAATCCAAGGTGCTACCTATTAGATAACAGCTTCTGAAGAGCCACACGTTTTGTTGAAGTAACTTTTTGGTACAGCCAAAGCATTTCTACCACAGCCAAGTTGTTGCAGAGGCAAACTAATGGTGTTCCAATGAAGTAACAGAAGCTTTAGAGAAATTTGGAGCATTAAGACAAGAGTTTTGAGGCTATTAGAATTGCTAGAACTTTTTCTTATCTCCAGCCTCCTAAAATGCAGCTGCTAAGAAGAGTAACAACAACTTCATCATGAGGTTAAGAAGCAGAAGAAACAAAGAAGTTACAATCCTCCACAGTACTGAAGTCTGTAGGCAGTTATTTCAGAGCATTATGTTGGAAGGCTTCATTATTTAAGCACAATCAGAAATCCAAATTAATGTAATGAAACACTTAAAACATGAAATCCTTTTGCAGGTACTCTCATTCAGAATTACGGTGCATTTAACATTGTTCATCTTGAATTTATTTTGCAGATTAACTACTTGGAAGAGATGACTTCTCATCAACTCTAAGCCCCATTCTTACACTTATTTACATAGTAAACCCAAGAGGAACCAAGGTGTGACTGAGACTACTGGAGCACTGTGTGCCTGCCTATGAAGCCGTTAGGAAACAACAAGATACAAACAAATGCTGCTGTTGATTCCCCAAACGGCAGAGGCACACATGTGTTTGTCTCCCTGCCACTATGCATGCTGGTTTTTCACAGGACAGCAAACCACATTTAAAGCCTCAGTCCTCAAGAGCAATCAATGTTCTAAGCCCAGCACATACAAATAAGTGATTCACTGGAGACTGTGAAGCACAAGAACTTTCTTCCCCAAAGCAACTCGTCTGTGCAGGAGACAAACACAAGAGCTACTCAAGTCTGTGGAAATAGCTTCTCATGGGTACCAAAGCCTGTGACAAGTCTAGACCCAAAAGCAACAAACTGAGACAGGATTTAAATGCAAGTATATGCCAAGCAAGGCTCCCCACTCCTGCCTGCGGGAAAGAGGATGAAAGATGATAGCTGGAAATTAATACACTATATTAAGATATTCAGGTGATTAATGCAGACCTTGAAGTGAGTAGATTCACTTATAAAGGGCTTTGTCAACCCAGGCACAGTAAACGGCTGATTTCTTTCACATGTCTCCACACAAGAAGTTTACTTGGTGGAACAGACCAGCAGTAAACCTGAAATAGACAGAATTGATTAGGGCCTTGTAAGAGAAATAGTCATTTGACAAAGTGCAAGTCAGGACACAAAGCTGTAGGCGATGCAATTCAGAGAAACTAAGCTATATAAAACGTGAACCATCACTATCAAGAAAAAAAACAGCAAAACAAAAAAAACCAAGCATACCTAGTGCCAATAAAACATGGATTTTGACTATGGAGTAACCATCACAACCTCTACAAACACAGCAGTGCTATCACTGGTTCTCTGTGTCTGATGATTGTCTTAATTAGTGACAAAGCTGTACACTACATGCAAAAACAAAATACAAATTGCAGCCCACAGAGAAGGAATACACTCAACAGGGTTTGTCACAGAATTGTCAGAGCTGAAAGAGGATCACCCAGTTACAACCCTCCTGCCATGGGCAGGGAGACCTCACTCTAGATCAGGTTGCTCAGAGCCTCATCCAGCCTGGCCTTGAACACCTCCAAGGATGGGGCTTCCACCACCTCCCTGGGCAATCCGTTCCTGTTGTCAAACATTTCATGTTTTTAAAAGGGTCTGAGCTTTGTCCTTTCCTTAAATTATAACTACTTTTAAATAATTTCTTTCAGAAAGTTTTAGTAGTGATGAGTTGCACAGAAGATAGAAAACCACAGAAAGCTCTAGAGGACCCCAAAATAACTTTCCTGCTAACAGCATTCTGAGAAATCCTACTAAAAACTCATCAAGTTTTCTGAGAAGTTCTCTTCATTAGATTTGCTCAGCTTGACTTCATTTTGGTTAAATGGCTGAAAAAGAACCTTCTCCCTTCACATCCCTCTTTCCCCCACAACAGCATTCACAGCAACCTTCTCTCTGGTGATAACAAAAGCAGAGCTGCAAGTCTCTATATAAACACTCTGTAAGGTTCCCGTATCTGTCAGCAAGTATGAGATTCACCTCAAACATGTTTCAAAGAACATTTCAAATCAGGCAGCATTTTTAAACACAGACCTCAACTCTCATTTCCTTCCTGGTTAGTTTTCCCAACTCCTCCAAACGCTGTGTCTAACCACCTTATTTCTGAGCCATCTTACCAACAACTGCATTATTTTTATGCCAAGACAGTGAGCTTCCAGGATTCTGCTAGAACCATGCTTGCTGAAAGCTGCCCCTGCAGCATAATGCAAAGTTTCACAAATCAACTCCACAGTACTAGCAGCAGGTGTTACAGGAGAAAATATAAAGTCTAGGAGAAGATCTCCTGCTGTCCTTTGTATTCTTAGGGTCTTACCCAAGCATACATCTGCAACAGTTTCCAACTACACAAGCTCAGCAGTATACACCATGTTGCTTGCTCTATGTTTATTTCAGGAGTGAGAACAAACAGGTGTCACAATGGGCAACTTCAGCTACATGCATTTGCCATGTTTTCTTGCCTTCTCCCCAGCTGTACTTGAGGCAGTAAGCTTTCCTTAAATTAATCTCCACCTTGAATTCTCTATGGCAAAATTCTTCACTCTTCCTCCCTCAAGTAAAACTTCCAAAAGCCTTCTATGAAGGAATTGGCATGAGACGATTACTGCAGGAACAATCAGATGCAAAAGAAGGCAGAGCTGAAAAAAGGAGTGGAAGCAGGGCTACTGCTTGCTGGAGCAGCTCAGTGCAGAAGATCCACTAAGCTGCCTTACTGGGCTGCATCATCAGACAAAAACAGGCATCTCCATGGGACCATCCCAAGTCCACCTAATGCCATTAGAAAAGCTGCCAGAAAAATGATTTTTTCCCCACTCCTCCGCCTTCAAGAGAAACCAAAAATGCATGAAAAGAGGATCTTCTAGATAAAATTGACTTCTTCAGATTTTTTCCCAGTTTTTCTGCACACTGATACATCCCAATGTGCCAGACACACCTTCACCAAATTGCTCTGTTGGCCAGAAACAGGGCATTATTGGCTAAAGCAATTCCAACAGTGACCTCACTCAACTCTGCTCAGTTGTAGAAAGCAGTTGATGCACACCTGAAAACCAGTTATATGAGGATCTGCAACACAGTCTTGCCTGCTTTGTTAGATGGCAGAAGGAACCAAAGCCTGAACTTAGAGAAATTCTTTCTTTAAAGACTTTCAGCATATCAAAGCTCTGCATCTGGAGTTTCTCAACAACAAAATGAAAATCAGCATTTTAAATGCAGAGTGTGGTAAGGATGCAATAGGTCAAATACTTGGGTACCTACTTCCAGAAACATCCACCTGCTTTCACGTTACGTTAAGAGGTTTTAAAAGTTGACAAAGCTGAGGATTCCACCAAAGCACATTAGAAACATAACTAGCATCCAAGACAAAATTATTAGAGGATGAAAGTAGATTGTTTCCTTTTAATTGCAAGGCACGAGTCTGTAATCTTTCAGGGAAGGTAATGTTTTCCATGGAAAAAACCTTCAGATGATAGCTTCCATCTCTGTGCATGCCAAGTTTTGGCCTCTTAAAGTGCAACCTGGATCAGCTATAAATGCTTTCTTTTATTTGTCTGTCAGCTGCTCCCCACTGCTTTTATTTTCAGTCTCCTGATTTTCACTTCACATGGATAATTTGAGTTGTAAACAACAAAAACAAATAAACACACACACCCCCACCCTCAACAGTTTATAATGATCCAAGATGCTTACATCTGTAACTTATTAATAGGATTATGCCAACATGGCAAATAAGTAGAAAACCTGGCAACCTAAGAAATACCTTCTGATACCAAGTAAAAATATTTCATAATGTCATTGATGGATTGATCACTCTAAGAAGCAATGAAAGAGACATCAACTTTCTTTCAAAATATTCTTAAATAAAAAGAAATCTAAAAAGAACTCTCTGTAATGTGTAATTCCACAGACACCTATCAAGGAATTCAGGAAACAAATGGATTGATGTGGAAGAAAAGGTATAGAGAGCATATAGGCACAGGATAGAATCATAGAAT